>SKCR01006900.1:0-124999 GCA_019454045.1 Zanthoxylum bungeanum | reverse complement strand
ACTTAAAAGCCCAAATCCAATTTTAAGGCCCAATAATTTAATTCCAAAAATTCCAAATTCCCAATTAAATTACCTAAAGTGTATAGCCTTATTAATTACCCAAATCAAAGGTTCCAAAACATCAATTTGTCCAATTAATCATGCTTATCATCAATTAATCATGTCCAACATAATTTGATCAAAATCAAACCCAATTTAATGCTTCAAGTGTCTCGGCCAAAGAGGGAAATTATGCCCAAATGAAATTCAATCCATTGAACCCAATCAAACTAAATTCAACATCCCCAATGATTTCCAAGTCATCCAATGAACAAAAATAAAAAATCCAAGAAATTAGGGCACTTACTAAATTCGGCCAACATAAGCAATTTGGGTTAAAATTGTTCCAAACACTTTTTCATCAAATGATCTAATCAATCATCAATAAACATACTTTAAGCATTCTAAATCATCCAATTTCATTAAACATGCTCAAAATTAAGTTTACCCAATTAAAGTTTTGGCCAACAATAAGCAAATTGGGGAAAATCAATCCAATTAATTTTTCTTCAAATTGATTACATATAACTCTAAGTTATTCATATACAAGCATTCTTAAACAAACAATTTGTCAAAATCATGCTTAAATCAAAAAACCCCAAATTTTACTAGAACCCTAAATTCGTTTTATGCACAAATGGCTCAAGATACCATTGTTGAGTTTCAATCAAGTCCCAAGGATCATTTATAAGCATAAAAACGAGTTGAATACAACCAAATGAGGTGCGGAAAAACTCACATGGATCGGTAGAGATGCAACGAAGATGGACCACGAACTGCTCTCCCTTGCTCGGCAGTGAGCTGCGCGTGGTAGGGGCTGCACGGTGGTGACTGGTTCGGCTTCTCCAAGATTCGGCCATTGATGGACACCATTGAAGCTATAAGCTTCAAGCTTCCAAGCTCACGAACTCACTTCCCTATCACCTTAGGATGCCTCCAAGAGTGTGCTAGCACAAAGATCTTGCAACAAGATCATTGCTTCTCCAATTTGCTCGGTCAAAACCAGAAAAATGAGAAGCAGAGAATTCGGTCCAAGATCGTGAGAGATGAAGAAGAAAGTTTGGCTCCAAAAAGCCTAATACCAAAATGGAAGAGAGAGAATGAGTGGGAAAATAAAAAATTGTAAAAGGTTTATATAATTTCCAAAATATAATAAAACCATTTACCATTTCTTTAATTTCCATAAAGCAAGCATTAAATGCTTGTCAATCACCACAAATCAACTCACATCAATCACTCAATGTCACATCAATCAAAGTGACATGTGATTTGACGCTTGATGTGACTTGCGATTTGACGCTTGATTTGACTTGCGTGCCGCACTCGAATTCGAAATGCGAATGCGCTCGCAAACAATCCCGGACTCGGGTTCGCTAATTCCAAATTAACGAATTTTCCGTTGTGTCGTAATTAAATGATTACGCCTAGCGAATTCACTATTCACGTCGCTAACGAATTAATTCTAAATTAATTCTTTCGCCCGAATTAAAATCAAATTTCAATTCCGCGTCGAAATCTAATTTCGTTATAATATATCGAATATATTAATTTATCGATTAATTCCAAATTAATCGTTCTCTCTCTTTAACGATATTTTATCCGAGATAAAATATCTCCGTAATTAATCCCAGATTAATTTCTCTCTCTCATCGAATTAATCCCAGATTAATCAAAGTGCGAGTCATACGTCATCGGTGAATCTTCAGGAACCGACCAATGAGATCTCCGGATATGTTGGTAATAAATACGGTCGTCGGACTATCCGAACACGTAAGTATCTCGTACTACGTTTATACCGATTTACAAGACAAGGTTGGCTTCTAGCAAAGCGCCATGCCTACCCAATTCTCCAGAAATATTCTTACAGGAATATATAGATCTGTATCAAGCGTAGTATACCAAGTATTGTGTATATCAGTCCAGTATCGGATAGTCACGTGCTAGGGCTGGGGCTGGATAAGTGTCTGCCCCGTCCGAAGCACATGTCGGATGTCTGGTAACATAGTCTCTATAATCGGATATTCATGACCTGGTCATAATATCCCGATTGGTTGCGCAACACTTAAGAGCACTAGTACCGTATCCTGCGTGACATCATCTCCACTATGACTGAAGTGATACTTCCGTCTTGACATCACACCCAATACACTACGACTCTCTGATAAAACCAGAAGTGGTGTACGCAGAACCGGTTAAAGCCTGTACCACCAAAACCAAAGTTTATCGATTATCGTAAGTATTAGCGATGTAAGTCTCAGGTTAAGACCATACACACCTACCCTGATTTCGGCCTCCCATAGACACATAGTCATAATACCAATGGGATTCGAGGGGTCTATCCAGAGCGAAGCCGTTTCCCGTACCATCGGTGAAACACAACCTCCTATCGCACTTGCATAAGTATCCTATACTAAATATATGAGAACTATGCCGTTGTGCCCTCACAACGCGCACAAGTGCAATACTAGCCTATTCCGCATTATCGATGTCCTGTCTCGATAATACTCCAGCTAGGGAAATTTAATGATTAATCCTTCGAGGACTGATACTGTCTCATATCATTCTCCGTCTAGGAACAAATCATAGGGACCTCTCATCATTTATATATCTAGGTGATCTAATCACAAATGATAAGAGTGCAATCTCATTTGTCACATAGTTAATTTGTACAACAACACCATGATATGTACAAATAATGACGCTATGGGTCATATTATCCAACATTCCTCCCACTTACCACTGCATATTGGTATTCCTCTTAGGAAAACCGCATGGGGAGCAACAATTACATTGTTCTCTATTGCTAATATGAAGTCTGTCAAACAGATTTTATGGAACCTTATTCTAAATAAGTTTTGCACTTTTAATGCGTATCCGTTGAAGGAAATGGTAGCTCAGAGCGACTCATGATTAACCTTATCATGTCCAACAAAACTCGGTTTATCCGTTCAGACACACCGTCAAACTGACGTGTTCCAGGAGGAGTCCTCATTGAAATAATTCTATATTCTTTCAAGTATCTGAGAAACTTATTGCTTAAGTATTTTCATCATGGTCTAACCGTGACGGTTTAATACTTTAGCCGATATGTTTGTCTACTTCCTGTCGAAACTCTAAAAGTTTCCGATTCGTGTTTCAAAAGAAACACAGAACCATAACGCGATGCCACATCCGTAAAGGTCATGAAATATTCATATCCACCTCTAGCCTAGCTAGATATGAGCCCACTTACGTCACTATGAACAAGAGCTAACAGATCGGTGGCACTTACACTTTTACCAAGTAAATAGTGTTATAAGCACTTTGCCCATTAAACTAGATTCATAGACTTTATTTGAATAGAATCAAATTTGTCCTAGTACCCACTCTTCGAAAGTGTGGATATACGAGTCTTGTTAAATGTGTCCCAGACAACAATGCCATAAATAAGTCTCATCTGATCAAATTAGTTTGAGCTATTAGTTCGTCATATTATATGTTTGAGATTTATTTATATTCAAAATATAAATTCTGTTATTCACATCTAATGTGTTTATCTCAATATCATCTTTATATAATAAAACACTTTAGTGTTATAGAATATAAAGGTATACCCGCAACAGGTTAAACCCTGATATAAAGATAATATATCTAGTCAAACTAGTTACATTTTAACAGTTTCCTAATTTAAGTACACACCCAAAGGGTAGTTCCTAAAGTTAGGTTTCTACGGTTAAAACAGTGACTCTCGTCCCGTTTCCGATTCGCAGATAAATCTCATCTGAAGTCAGTATCCTGCTCATAGCAAATTCTGCATATCAGTACATATTTATGTACCACACTAAGTATTTAAAATCCAATTTTAATACTAGTTAGTGAACATGTTTATGACAAACATATTTGAAGCCGGAGCCTTGCACCGTCTTCAATTCCTTCATGTCTGCCTTGTCCATACGGCAGTCACGCTTCCGCGATCCCATTTGCCACATTTAGGTAGACATTTTGGGATATGTCCTTTATCTTCCCAGAAGATTCTAATGATTTTGCCTTTGCCTTTTTTGGTACCCCAGAAGCCTTTGGCCAAGCCTTGGCCATCCGGAATGTCGAAATTAAAGAGTCTATTTGGCAAGCTTATTAGATTAAGCACTTAAGTTATCATCACATGAATCTTCCAAAGATTATGCTCTACTATTTGCTCAACTCCGGGCTTAGGCTCGAGATGTCACTATATCAAATAAAGTAACTTCTCAACTTTCAGGACTATCCTGAAGTTTTATTCCCAATTTGAAAATTTAAGTCGTTTAAAACATTTTTCACCCAGGATTATGTTTTAAACACTAATCTTTCAATTTTATCTTGATTGCTATAGTCCAACTATCCAATCAACGATTTCAGGTACTATTTATTATAATGATTACTATAGTCCAACTATTTAATCAACTATAATTTCATAGGTTAAATTCAATTATATTGATTTCTATAATCCAATTATAAAATCAACTATTAATTGAAATTAGTTTGAATACAGTCCAACTGTTTATTAAAACAACGATTAAATATTAGTCCAACTAATAAATAATATATTTGACATAATATTTGAAATGAGCGCGTATGGCAAGTTACTAAACAAATATTGCAAATTTAATACTTGCCTCCCACTATTTTTCGGCGAGCCACTAACCCTCTGTGGAGTACTCGGGAAACCTTGTTTCCTAGTGGGCTAGGATCCCGTTAAATAACACACAATCTTGACTTTGGCCAACAAATTGTATGATAATTAACTAGGTAGATCTCTAAGATCAATTGGATCCCATCCAATTCCTAGATCCAGTAGGTGGACATCCATGTCCGAAACATATATCTTATATATGCCAATATATCCAATATATTACCTAACCTTTTTCCTCTGAATCAACTAAGCCTTGGCTTTGGCACAACAAACTTAGTGATCCCAGTTAAGCGGAACCCATTGACCTTGGAAAGCTTCGTAATCAATGTCGATAGACAAGAAGTGATCTTGACTTTGGCCAATAAATCACAACTTGGACAAGACACCAATATGTAACAAAGCCTTAATGATTCAAACACATCATCGACGGAAAAAAGGTCTTGACTTTGGCCAACAAACCAATGCCAGTATTAGATCTTGAGTAAGAATCACTCAATGGAAGGAAAAACGCTTAATATTTTGTGAGGGTTATATGCGCCTTATTATGCATTCTAAACACATAATAAGGCACATATAAATAAAATAATAATGATATGCGGATGGATACTCAACACATTATTCCTAGAACAAATCTCTTCATTTCCTCTCTCCCGCTAGCACAAGTATTGCTTCTACCCATTACATAACACTTCTAAAGAAACCTCATTTACATTGAGGGGAATAGGTGAGAAGAGAAATACATAGAGTAAGGAGGTAATAGGCTGGACTCGCAGGTCCAATTAATAAATTCTAAATTTATTACAACAATTTCCAAAATTGCCCCACCCATCTAATATCCATCCGATATACATTATTCATACATCGCATCCATGTATTCACACAAGCATGTTATCAATCAATCTAATCCAATTAATTAATCTGATAATTAATGACCATCCAATGTTCAAACAACAATTTGATTTTGCGCGAGTCAAACTCGTTTTGCGAATAAGTACTCAAAGTACGAATTCTTGAATTATATTAAACTACAACATTAAATCCAATTGAATTTGTATTTAATACTAATTCATTTATTTAATTCCAAATTAAATAATACACTTTTTAAGTACCTTTACGACTTAGATTCCAAATCTAATCGTTACGGGTCTCAAAGCCTGATTAACATTCAATGTCAATTTAATTTAAAGTCCAATGGGCCCTTAATCAACGATTTAAGGCATGGACTTTTGGTCAATATGGATCAAACCCAAATACCAAAGCCCGTTTAAGGAATCACCCTTATTTGCCAAGAAACCAATTTAGGCCCATTAGGCCCAATTAATATTAAAGATCCATTAAGTCATAATTGGACTTTATGGATATGGTTTTGGGCCCAATTGGATCCAACCAATTAGCCTAAACCAAACTTGGCCCAATCAAGCCCATTAAGCCCAATTACAACTTTTAAGGCCCAATTCCAAAATAAGCCCAATTAATTTAATTTCAAAATTATAAATTTCATAATGAAATTAACTAAAGTGTACGCCATAATTAATTACCCAAATCAACATTTCCAAAACAAAAATTTGTACAATTAATTATGCTCATTATCATCAACACATGTCCAACACATTAGAATCAAAAAATCAATCATTTTCACATGCTTATAGTCTCGGCAATTAGGATTAATTTATGTCTGATTTGGTTTCAATCCAATTAAATCCACAATCTGTTGGAGTTCTATGGTCCCAAGGATCGAATAATCAAGCATAAAACAACATGTGAATACATCAAGGAGTTGCAGAATACTCACAATGATCGGTTGAGTCGATGCGGTGATGAACAAAAATCTTTTGCTCCTCCAAATGGGTCTCGGCAGTCCACTGAAATGGCCCTCCAAGAATCGACAATGGTCCTCCATGAAGCTCCAAGCTTTGTGATGAAATCCCATGCTCACAAGTGCGGTTCCCTATCACCTTTGCAAGACCCTTTTGTGTGCTAGCACTTGGCAATTTTTGCCACAAAAATTACTCTATTTCTTCATCTCCATTCTCGGCAGTGAGCTGAGAAAATAGAAAGAAAACAGCCCACTTTGGGCGTGTGAGGAGAGAAGAGAAGAAGTGAGAGAAAGATGAATGGTTGGTTAGATTTGTGTATCTAATACACATATTCAATTTCCAAAATTAATTACCAACTTTTCTCTTTCCAAAAGTCAAGCATTAAAGCTTGCCAACTACCACCATCAATCATGAATAGTGACATGGTGTCAATAACTCAAAGTGAAAGACATCAATCACTTGATTGACGATTGATGTGACACTAGATGTGACTTGCGTGCCGCACTCGAATTCGAAATGCGAATCTGCTCGCAAACATTCCCGGGCTCGGGTTTGCTAATTCCAAATTAACGAATTTTCCGTTGCGTCGTAATTAAATCTTATTTAATTAAATAATCATTCCTAGCATAATTACTATTCACGTCACTTACGAATTAATTCTAAATTAACTCGTTCGCCCGAATTAAAATCTAAATTCAATTCCGCGTCGAAATCCAATTTCGTATAATATATCAAATATATTATTTTATCGATTAATTCCAAATTAATCATTATCTCTCTTTTATTGATATTTTATCCCAGATAAAATATCTCCATAATTAATCCCAGATTAATTTTCTCTCTCATCTAATTAATCCCAGATTAATAAAGTGTGAGTCATACATCATCGGTGAATCTTCGAGAAGCGACCCATGAGATCCCCATAAATGTTGGCAGTAAATTCGGTCGTCGGACTATCCGAACGCGTAAGTACCTAGTACTACATTTGTACCGATTTACAAGACAAGGTTGGCTTCTAGCAAAGCGCCATGCCTACCCGATTCTCCAGAAATATCCTTACAGGAATATAGTGATCTATATCAGGCGTAGTATACGTGGTATTGCCTATTTCGATCCATTATCGGATGATCAAATGCAAGGCCTGGGGCTGGTACAATATCTGCCCCGTACGAAGCATATAACGGATCACTAACAACAAGTCTCTTATTATCAGATAATCATGACCAAGTCATATTATCCCGATGGTTGCAACCCTTAGAGAACCAGTTCTATATCCCTGCGCGATCATCATCTCCATATTACTGGAGTGATACTTCCGTCTTGACATCACACCCAACACACTACGATTCTCAATATACCCAGCAGAGGCGTACATAGAACCTGTTAAAGCCCTGGACGACCTAAAACTAAAGTATATTGATTGTCGCAAGTATTAGCGGTGCAAGTCTCAGGTTATGACCAAATACACCTACCCTGATTTCGGACTTCCATAGACACATAGTCATACTACCAATAGAATTGCGAGGGGTCTATCCAGAGCGAAGCTGTTTTTCGTACCATCGGTAAAACACAACCTCCTAGTACACTTACATGAGTATCCTATTCCCAAATATATGAGAACTATGCCGTTATGTCCTCACAACGCGCACAAGTGTAATACTAGTCTATTCCGCATTATCGATGTCCAATCTCGATAATACTACGACTAAGGATATTTAATGATTAATCCTTCGTGGACTAATACTGTCTCATATCATCTCAATCCAGGAACTAATCATTTGGCTTATAGCCAGTCACTCGAGTGTCCTACACCCAAACTATGTACGGTTCGCTCAAATTAGTGAGATAAAGACTTTCATCAGTGGATTTGCTTGATTATCATGTGATGTGATTTATTCGATCATCACATTGCCACGATGTATGATCCGAACAAATCAGATGAATATCGAAGTATTTATCTGGATCGTTGATGAGACCATTAATTCTTTAGCCTGTGCTGCAGCCTAGCTCAGCTGCTAACATAACTATTTCTAATCTAATTAGATTTATTATCGACCCAAATGGCTTCTATTGCTGCCTCAGCTGCAGAAATAACCCGCATTTGTTGTTTATTCGGTAACAGTATCTTGCTTGGAAGATTTCTAGCTCATTGTTCCGTTATTCAAACTGTATAGTACCGTTGTTATGACTTATAGTCGTTTTATCGGTTTTAGGAAACTTGCTACAGTGAACCCAGTCACTTCAAGTTCTCTTTCTCCATAGTTTAAGACAACATCCTTAGATCTCTAAGATACCAAAGGATGTTCTTAACATCAATCCAGTGACTGTCACTTGGATTGGCCCGACTGTGAATCCATATGCTCAAAGCGTATGTGTCACCAGGTCACATACATTGATTTCAATGTACGAGTTCTCGGAGTCTATTAACAACTTTAAATCTATCCCAGTAGATCTTTATTCCTAGAATAAAGGTTGTTTCTCCCAAGACTTCTACGGAGAATTTTTACGAAAGCCAAGCTTTCACCGATTGTTATATGGGAATATCATTTCCAAGAAATGATATATATTATCATTATTTAGGACTTTCAATGTCAGTGTGCTCCCACTAACCTCCTTATAGACACAAGAATCATTTTCGTTTTGAATTAAATCATATACCATTATGATTACATCAAAACGATAATTCCAAGAACACAATGCGTGCTTCAATCCATACATGGATCGAATAACCTGTAAACCATGTTTGCTAGTTTTGGTACGACAAAACCGTCAGGATATTGTAAACATCCTCCAAAAGGTGTCCGTTAAGGAAAGCGGTTTTGGCATTACAGCTGCCATATTTCATGAATGAAATATGCAGCATCAGCAAGCATTATCGAAATGGATTTACTATGGCAGCATGTAAAAGGTTTCGTCGTAATCTACACAATGTTGATAACGATACCTTTTTCGCTACAGGCCTAGCTTAGTACGTTGGTATGTTGCCTTCCATGTGTGTCTTCCTTGAAGACTAATATAGTACCAATAGGCACAATGACTTGCGGCACAAAAACTAGTGTCTAAACATAGTTGGTATAATGGAATCCATTTCCGATATCATGGCATTTTGCCATAATAGGGAGTCGATACCTTGTATCACTTCCTCATACGTAGTCAGTTCGTATTCCTCAATAAGATTGACATCTTTATGAGGTGAGATCAGAAACCCATACCCTAGGTTGTTTTCTGACTCTCTCCGACTTACGTGGTTCTTGTGTATTCGAAGATTATGGTATAGTTTCATCCTTGATGAACTATTCCTGTTCCATTAAGGACTCGGTGCCTGGAATAGTATTACTCTGATTTTCATCGAGTTTTACTTTCCTCCCACTTACCACTGAATATCGGTATTCCTCTTAGGAAAACCGCATGGTGAGCAACAATTACATTGTTCTCTTGTGAGTTGTATAAGTACTATACTTTGGTTTCCCTATGATAACCTACAATTAGACACTTATCCAATTTGGGTTTTAGTTTGGCATCATCCAAACATATGCCTAACATACCCAAATATTCAGGAATGAGAAAACCCAATTCTTTCATGTTCATATCTAATATGAAGTCTGTCTAACAGATTTTTAGGAACCTTATTCAAAATAAGTTCTGCACTGTTTACGCGTATCCGTTGAAGGAAATGGTAGCTCAGAGCGACTCAGGATTAACCTTATCATGCCTAACAAAATTCGGTTACTCTTTTGTGACACACCGCAAAATGACGTGTTCCGGGAGGAGTCCTCATTGAAAGAATACTATACTCTTTCAACTATATTAGAAATTTATTGCTTAAGTATTTTCCATTACAGTCTTACCGTGACAGTTTAATACTTTAGCCGATCTGTTTGTCTATTTCGTGTCGAAATTTTAAAGTTTCCGATTTGTGTTTCAAAAGAAACACATAACCATAACACGATGCCACATCCGTAAAGGTCACGAAATATTCATATCCACCTCTAGCCTAACTAGACATGGGCCCACTTGCTTCATTATGAACTAGGGCTAACAGATCGGTGGCATTTGCACTTTTACCAAGTAAATGTGTTATAGGCACTTTGGCTAATAAAGTATATTCGTAGACTTTATTTGAATAGAATCAAATCAGTCCTAATACCCACTCTTCAAAAGTGCGGATATACGAGTCTTGTTTAAATTGTGTCCCAGATAATAATGCCACAATATGTTTCATCTGATCAAATCAGTTTGAGCTATTTGTTTGTCATGTTATATGTTTGAGATTTATTTATATTCAAAATATAAATTTTGTTATTCACATCTAATGTGTTTATCTCAATATCATCTTTATATAATAAAACACTTTAGTGTTCTAGAATATAAAGGTAAATCCGCAACGGATTAAACACTGATATAAAGATAATGTTTCTAGTCAAACTAGTTACAATATAACAATTTCCTAATTTAAGTACACACCTGAAGGGTAGTTCATAAACTTAGGTATCTACGGTCAAAACAGCGACTTTCGTCCCGTTTCCGATTCGCAGATAAATGTCAAATGAAGTCAGTATCCTGCTCATAGCAGATTCTGCACATCAGTACATATTGATGTACCACACTAAGTATTTAAAATCATATTTTAATACTATTAATGAACATAATTATGACAAACACATTTGAAGTCAGAGCCTTGCTCGTCTTCAATTCCTTCATGTCTGCTTTGTCCAAACGACAGTCACGCTTCCGCGATCCCGTTTGCCACATCTTAGGCATACATTTTGGGATATGTCCTTTGTCTTCCCAGAAGATTAATAATGATTTTGCCTTTGCCCTTTTCCACATTCCAGAAGCCTTTGGCCAAGCCTTGGCCTTTTAGAATGTCGAAGTAAGGTGTGCCTTGCGCTTCTTGCCTTATTGCAAAGTTTGGCTTTGTCTCCTTGAGAATAGCCATTAACTCTCCAAGAGTTTATTTTGCAATTTAGTACTTCTAAGATCTAAGAATAGATCTATGAAGATCCTTCAATTTCATTATCATACTTTAAGGATCTAATCCTTAGTTCTGATTAAGAAATTAAGGAGTCTATTTGACAAGTTTAATGGATTAAGCACTAAATTTATCATCACATGAATCTTCCAAAGATCATGCTCTACTATTTGCTTAACTCCGGGCTTAGGCTTAATATGTTATTTTATCAAATAAAGTAACTTATTAGTTTCCAAGACCATCCTGAAACTTATTCCCAATTTGAAAATTAAATCATTTAAATACATTTTCCCTAGGATTATGTTTTAAATGTCAATCTTTCAATTATATCTTGATTCTAATAGTCCAACTATTTAATCAACGATTTTCGGTACTATTTATTATAATGATTATTATAGTCCAACTATTTAATCAACTATAATTTAATAGGTTAAAATCAATTATATTGATTACTATAATCCAATTATAAAAGCAACTATAATTAATCAAATAAATTCAAGTATATTGATTACTATAATCTAATTATATAATCAACCATAAATGAATAGTTTAAATACAGTCCAACTGTTAATTAAAACAACGATTTAAATATGGGTCCAACTAACATTTAATTTATTTGAAGAATGATTTGTAATGAGCGCGTATGACAAGTAATTAAACGAATATTGCAAATTTAATTCTTGCCTCCCACTATTTTTCGGTGAGCCTCTAACCCTCTGTCGAGTACTCGGGAAACCGTGTTTCCTAGTGGGCTAGGATCCCGTTAAATGTCACACAATCTTGACTTTGACCAACAAATTGTATGATAATTAACTAGGTAGATCTCTAAGATCAAATGGATCCCATCCAATTTCTAGATCTAGTAGGGGACATCCAAGTCCGAAACATATATCTTATATATACCAATATATCCAATATATTACCTAACTTTTTTCCTCTGAATCAACTAAGCCTTGGCTTTGGCACAACAAACTTAGTGATCCCAGTTAAGCGGAACCCATTGACCATGGAAAGCTTCGTAATCAATGTCGATGGACAAGAAGTGGTTCTGACTTTGGCCAACAAACCACAACTTGGACAAGACACCGATATGGAACAAAGCTCTCGTGATTCAAACACATCCTCGACGGACAAAGGTCTTGACTTTGGCCAACAAACCAATGCCAGTCTTAGATCTTGAGTAAGAATCACTCAATGGAAGGAAAAACGCTTAATATTTTGTAAGGGTTTTTCGCGTGCAAATTGGCAACCAATTTATTATCTTTGTTAAGGTCTCATCATCATACACCCTTATACATGCATTCTAAACACATAATAAAGCGCGTATAAAAAAATAAATAATAATGATATACTTAACACATTGATCCTAGATCAAATCTCTACATTTCCTCTCTCCCGCTAGCACATGTATTACTTCTACCCGTTACACTACACTTCTAAAGAAACCTCATTTACATTGAGGGGAATAAGTGAGAAGAGAAATACACAGAGTAAGGAGGTGATAGGCTGGACACGCAGGTCCAATTAATAAATTCTAAATTTATTACAACAACTTCCAAAATTGCCCCACCCATCTAATATCCATCCGATATACATTATTCATGCATCGCAACCATGTATTCACACAAGCATGTTATCAATCAATCTAATCCAATTAATTAATATGATATTAGTGACCATCCAATGTTCAAACAACGATTTGATTTTGCGCGAGTCCAACTCGTTTTGAGAATAAGAACTCAAAGTACGAATTCTTGAATTAAATTAAACAACAAAATTAAATCCAATTTAATATGTATTTAATACTAATTCGCTATTTAATTCCAAATTAAATATTACACTTTATTAACGATTCTTTACGACTTAAATTCCAAATTTAATCGTTACGGGTCTCAAAGCCCGATTAACGTCCAACGTTAATTTAATTAAAGTCAAATGAGCTTTCAATTAATTTCTTTAAGGCGTGGACTTTTGGTCAACTTGGGTCAAACCCAATAACCAAAGCCCAATCAAGGAATAACCCCATAAGCCTAGAAATCAATTTAGGCCCAATTAAAATAATTAAGGTCCATTAGTCACATTTGGACTTTATGGAAATGGTTTTGGGCCCAATTGGATCCAACCAATTTAGCCTAAACCTAACTTGGTACAACCAAGCCCAATAAGCCCATTTACAACATTACAAGCCCAAATCCAATTTAAGCCCATTTAATTAAATCACAAAAAATCCAATTTCATAATTTAATTAAACAAAGTGCATAGCATAATTAATTACATAAATCAACATTTCCAAATCATCAATTTACACAACTAATCATGCTCTTTAACATCAATTAGTGTCCAACATAATTTATCAAAAATCAAACCCAATTTACATGCTTAAGTCTCGGCAATGGAGGGGATTTTTATGTCCAATTCAAATTCAATCCAATTAAATCCAATCAATCAAAGTGATTTGGGGAAAATTGTTCCAAACAACATTCCATGAAATTGATCCAATCAATCTTCAATTAAACATAATTTAAGCATACTAAATCATCCAATTTCATTAAATCATGCTCAAATACATTTTACCCAATTTTAACCCTAAATCAAATTGCATGCTTTTAACTCGCTCTGATACCATTGTTGGAGTTCTACGGTCCCAAGGATCGAATAATCAAGCATAACATAACATGTGAATACATCAAGGAGTTGCGGAATACTCACAATTATCGGTTGAGTCGATGCGGTGATGAACAAAAATCTTTTGCTCCTCCAAATGGGTCTCGGCAGTCCACTGAAATGGCCCTCCAAGAATCGACAATGGTCCTCCATGAAGCTCCAAGCTTTGTGATGAAATCCCATGCTCACAAGTGCGGTTCCCTATCACCTTTGCAAGACCCTTTTGTGTGCTAGCACTTGGCAATTTTTGCCACAAAAATTACTCTATTTCTTCATCTCCATTCTCGGCAGTGAGCTGAGAAAATAGAAAGAAAACAGCCCACTTTGGGCATGTGAGGAGAGAAGAGAAGAAGTGAGAGAGAGATGAATGGTTGGTTAGATTTGTGTATCTAATACACATATTCAATTTCCAAAATTAATTACCAACTTTTCTCTTTCCAAAAGTCAAGCATTAAAGCTTGCCAACTACCACCATCAATCATGAATAGTGACATGGTGTCAATCACTCAAAGTGAAAGACATCTATCACTTGATTGACGATTGATGTGACGCTAGATGTGACGCTTGATGTGACTTGCGTGCCGCACTCAAATTCGAAATGCGAATGCGCTCGTAAACATTCCCGGGCTTGGGTTCGCTAATTCCAAATTAACGAATTTTCCGTTGCGTCGTAATTAAATATAATTTAATTAAATAATCATGCCTAGCATAATTACTATTCACGTCGCTTAAGAATTAATTCTAAATTAACTCGTTCGCCCGAATTAAAATCTAATTTCAATTCTGCGTCGAAATCCAATTTCGTATAATATATCGAATATATTATTTTATCGATTAATTCCAAATTAATCATTATCTCTCTTTTATTGATATTTTATCCCAGATAAAATATCTCCGTAATTAATCCCAGATTAATTTCTCTCTCATCTAATTAATCCCAGATTAATAAAGTGCGAGTCATACGTCATTGGTGAATCTTCGGGAAGCGACCCATGAGATCCCCGGAAATGTTGGCAGTAAATTCGGTCGTCGGACTATCTGAACACGTAAGTACCTAGTACTACGTTTGTACTGATTTACAAGACAAGGTTGGCTTCTAGCAAAGCGCCATGCCTACCCAATTCTCCAAAAATATCCTTACAGGAATATAATGATCAATATCAGGTGTAATATACGTAGTATTGC
Organism: Zanthoxylum bungeanum; assembly: GCA_019454045.1. Classification (NCBI taxonomy): domain Eukaryota; kingdom Viridiplantae; phylum Streptophyta; class Magnoliopsida; order Sapindales; family Rutaceae; genus Zanthoxylum; species Zanthoxylum bungeanum. Next base: position 109,674 of record SKCR01006900.1, on the reverse strand, counting down.
GTATTTCGATCCAGTATCGGATGATCACATGCAAGGCCTGGGGCTGGTACAGTGTCTGCCCCGTACGAAGCATATATCGGATCACTAGTAACTAGTCACTTAATTATCGGATAATCATGACCAAGTCATATTATCCCGATGGTTGCAACCCTTAGAGAACCAGTTCTGTATCCCTGCGCGATCATCACCTCCATATGACTGGAGTGATACTTCCATCTTGACATCACACCCAACACACTACGATTCTCAATATACCCAGCAGAGGCGTACACAGAACCTGTTAAAGCCCTGGACGACCTAAAACCAAAGTATATTGATTGTCGCAAGTATTAGCGGTGCAAGTCCCAGGTTAAGACCAAATACACCTACCCTGATTTCGGACTTCCATAGACACATAGTCATACTACCATTGGAATTTCGAGGGGTCTATCCAGAGCGAAGCTGTTTTTCGTACCATCGGTAAAACACAACCTCCTACTACACTTGCATGAGTATCCTATACCCAAATATATGAAAACTATGCTGTTATGCCCTAACAACACGCACAAGTGTAATACTAGTCTATTCCGCATTATCGATGTCAAATCTCGATAATACTACGACTAAGGATATTTAATGATTAATCCTTCGTGGACTGATACTGTCTCATATCATCTCAATACAGGAACTAATTATAAGGACCTCCTATCATTTATACATCTTGGTGACCTAATCACAAATGATAAGAGAGCAATTCCTTTGTAACATAGTTAATTTGTACAACAACACCATGATCTGTACAAATAGTGACGCTATGGGTCATAACTGTCCAACACAATCAACATTAAATCAACATTTCCAATCGTTTCAAGTCATCCAATGATCAAAGAAACAAAAAATACCAAGACATTTAGGGTTCATGTGATTCGGCCAAGCCAACCAAAAGGGGAAAAATTGATCCAATCAATATTTCATGAAATTTATCCAATCAATATTTCATGAAATTGATCATATCCAACTTCAATTAAACATCATTCAAGCATACTCAATCAAGTAATTTTATCAAATCATGCTCAAAATCAATTTACCCAATTTTAACCATAAGTTCAAGTTTCATGCTCAACTTCACTCTCATACTATTGTTAGGTTTCTATGGTCCCAAGGATCGATTAAGCAATGAAACAATGTGCGAATACTCAAAGAAGTTACGGAATACTTACATCGATCGGTTGAGGCGATGCGTTGAAGAACAAAACTTTTCTGCCCTCCTTGGAAGCTCACGGCAAAGTGCAGATTTTATCCTCCAAAATTGTTCCATTTTCGGTCCAAGCTCCAAGCTTTTGGGTGGTGATTCCAAGCTCACAAGTGGGTTTCCCTATCACCTTTGTATGTCTCCATTGTGTGCTAGCACTCTTGATTTTGCAACAAAATCATCACTTTTCTTCTCTTGGCTCACGGTGAAACCAGTGAAGGAAGAAGAAATTATGCCCCTTGGCGTGAAGATGGAGAGAAGAAAGAGAGAGGAAAGTTTTGTGTTAAGTGTTGGTTGTTGGGAAAATTGTGTATCTAATACACAAATATTGAATTCAAATTTCAATTACCAAATTTTTGGCTTTCCAAAAGTCAAAGGCTTTAAGCCATCCAACAACTCCAACAACTTCCATCACTATTCACACAATCAAGTGACAAGTTGTCACATCAATTGATTGACTAGTGATTTGACGCTTGATGTGAATTGTGGGCCGCACTCGAATTCGAAATGTGAGTGTGCCCGCAAACACTCTTGGGCTCGGGTTCGCTAATTCCAAATTAACGAATTTTCCGTTACGACGTAATTAAATAATTATGCCTAGCAAAATCACTATTCACGTCGCTAGCGAATTAATTCTAAATTAACTCGTTCGCTCGAATTAAAATCTAATTTCAATTCCTCGTTGAAATCCAATTTCGTATAATATATCGAATATATTATTTTATCGATTAATTCCAAATTAATCGTTTTCTCTATTTAATTAATATTTTATCCCAGATTAATTTGCTCTCTCATCTAATTAATCCCAGATTAATAAAGTGCGACTCATACGTCATTGGTGAATCTTCGGGAAGCGACCCATGAGATCCCCAGATATGTTGGCAGTAAATTCGGTCGTCGGACTATCCGAACACGTAAGTACCTGGTACTACGTTTATACCGATTTATAAGACAAGGTTGGCTTCTAGCAAAACGCCATGCCTACCCAATTCTCCAGAAATATCCTTACAGGAATATGTGATCTATATCAAGCGTAGTATACGTAGTATTGCGTATTTCGATCCAGTATCGGATGTCACGTGCAATGCCTGGGGCTGGAAATGTGTCTGCCCCGTACGAAGCACATATCGGATCTCTGGTAACTAGTCTCTATAATCAGATAAACATGACCTAGTCATAATATCCCGATAGCTGCAACATATAAGAGAACCAGTTTCGTATCCTACGTGACCATCATCTCCACTATGACTGGAGTGATACTTCCGTCTTGACATCACACCCAACATACTACGATTCTCAATATACCCAGCAGAGGCGTACACAGAACCTGTTAAAGCCCTGGACAACCAAAACCAAAGTATATTGATTGTCACAAGTATTAGTGGTGCAAGTCTCAGGTTAAGACCAAATACACCTACCCTGATTCAGACTTCCATAGACATATAGTCATACTACCAATGGAATTCCGAGGGGTCTATCCAGAGCGAAGCTGTTTTCCGTACCATCGGTAAAACACAACCTCCTACTACTCTTGCATGAGTATCCTATACCCAAATATATAAGAACTATGTCGTTATGCCCTCACAACGCGCACAAGTGTAATATTACTCTTTTACGCATTATCGATGTCCAATCTCGATAATACTCTGACTAGGGATATTTAATGATTAAACCTTCGTGGATTGATACTGTCTCATATCATCTTAATCCAGGAACTAATCATAAGGACCTCCTATCATTTATATATCTTGGTGATCTAATCACAAATGATAAAATAGCAATTTCCTTTGTCACATAGTTAATTTGTACAACAACACCATGATCTGTACAAATAGTGACGATATCGGTCATAACTGTCCAACACCGCCATACTATAGCCTTACCTCCTAGGGTAAACACTGATCTAGATGTTGATTTCCTAGAATCGACATCCGTCTGAAAATCAGAGTTCATATATCCCATGAGGACCATTTCCTCACCGGAATATACAAGCATATATCTCTCGTTCTCTTAAGATACTTGAGAATGTATTTCGCAGCCACCCAATAATCCAATCTTAGGTTAGACTGAAACCTACTGACTACTCCCACTGCAAAACATATGTCCAGACTCGTGCATAACATAGCATACATGAGACTACCAACTACTAAGGCATATGAGATATGTCTCATTTCCTCAACTCCTTGAGGTGTCTTAGAAGACTGTTCATTTGACAAATAAATTCCATGTCGATAAGGAAAATTACCTTTCTTGGAATTCTGTATCCCAAATCGCACAAGGATCTTGTCGATGTAGGATTCCTGAGACATAGTTAACAGTCGTTTCTTACGATCCCTAAGTATATGGATCCCAAGAACATAACTGAAATTTCCCAAATCTTTCATTTGGAATTGGTTAGCTAGCCAGGTTTTCACGTCCGATAATATATTTACATCATTCCCAATAAGTAAAATATAATCGATGTATAAATCAAGAAAAACCACATTCCCGTCAATGATGCGCTTGTATACACAAGGCTCATCAACATTCTGCTTGAAATCATAAGACTTGATTATGCTATCAAATCTTATGACCCAAGATTATGATGCTTGAGTCCATAACTGGACCTTTGCAGCTTGCAAACCTTTTGCTCCTGACCTTGGGCTGTGAACCCCTCTGGTTGTACCATATAGATACACTCATCAAGATTGCCATTCAAGAATGCAGTCTTGACGTCCATTTGCCAAATCTCATAGTCATAATATGCGGTAATGAATAGAAGTGTGCGGATGGATTTGAGCATGGCTACTGGCAATAAAGCTTCCTCATAGTCAACTCCCATTTTCTGGGTATAACCCTTGTCCACTAGCCTAGCCATAAAGGTATGTAACTTCACATCTGCTCCCCTCTTTCTCTTGTAGATCCACTTGCAACCTATGAATTTTACCCCATCTGGTTGGTCCACAAGTTCCCAGACTGAGTTAGAGTACATAGATTCCATCTCGAGGTTCATGCCTTTGAGCCATTCCTATTTTTCAGAATCATCCATTGCACTATGATAGGTCAATGGATCATCTGCACCATTGCTGGAAGTGACAACTTGTGCCTCTCTAACTCCTAGATAGCGATCAGGTTATCGCACAACCCTTCCACTATATCTAGGTGGCAAATCATTCTGACAAACTTGCATCTGACGTTCAGATATCGAAGGTGCTATGTGTTTGTCAACTATTGTTGACGATGGCGTGTTGGTCGAACCAGTCAGTAACTCCTCAAGTAACACCTTACTATGAGGTTTGAACTCTCTCACATAGTCCTCCTCTAAAAACATGGCATTTATCGGTACAAACACTTTGTTATCCTCAGGGCTATAAAAGAATTCACCTCTAGTTTCTTTAGGATAGCCTACAAATAGGCACACCTGTGAATGTGGCTCCAACTTAGTAGTCTTATTCTTCAATATATATGCTGGACACCCCCATATGCAAAAATGTCGTAAACTAGTTTTACGACTCCACAACTCTAAGAGAGTCTTAGAAATAGACTTAGATGGAACTACATTAAGGATATACATTACTGTTTGCAATGCATACCCCCAGAACGAACTAGGTAGTGAGCTATAACTAAACATATATCTTATCATGTCTAGTAGGGTCTAATTTCTCCTCTCTGTAACCCATTTTGCTGTGGTATTCCAGGTGCTGTGAGCTGGGATACTATCCCATGCTCAACTAAGTATTCCTTAAAATCTATGTTAATATATTCTCCTCCACAATCCGATCGTAGAGTTTTGATTGTCTTACCTAACTGGTTCTTAACCTCAGCATAATACTCTTTGAACTTTTCAAAAGCATCTGACTTGTGTTGCATTAGGTAAACATACCCATATATTAAATAATTGTCGATAAATGTGACGAAATATTGATACCCACCTCGGGCTCTTATATTCATCGGTTCGCAAATGTCCAAATGTATTAGCTCAAGTGGTTGATTGACTCTTATACTTTTTCTAATAAAAGGTCTCTTGGTCATTTTTCCTTCTATACATGATTCGCAGACCGGTAAAGTTCCGAGCTTTAACTGATTTAAGACTATGTTCTTTATCAACCTATCTATCCTGTTAAGTCATCATGAGAAATCTTTTGCCATTTTGTTTTTGTTTTCTTCAACCTTAAACATCTCAGTATTTAATAGTGAGTTATATGTTAACAATCTTAACACATACAAGTTATCACCTAGTTTTCTTTGCATATAGGTAATCCATTTTTTAAATAATAACTTTTATTATTATATAAAATGGAAACCATCATGCAATAGTTTTGAAACAGAAATCAAATTTCTACGACAAAACAGAAATAAACATCATTTTATTTAAATTCAAATAACTTTTATTTGAAAATTGAAAACTGATAACTCCCACTGCTTTAGTGAAACAACATCCTCTGTCCTGACTCTTATAGTCAAGTTACCTTTAGCAAGGTCTTACCTGTTTCAAGTAGCTTCACCCTTAGCCTTACTAGTGTTTCTTTCTCTTCTTTACAATTTTGAAAGACTTGGTAACACTTAACTCTATATTAGGCTTGTGAGGATCCATCAGCATGAACTCCTAATGGGTGAGCTCATTTAGCAGTTGGGTCAAATTAAAAGTCAACTTGTTAATATAATTGCTTTTAAATTGCATGAAACTCTTCGGAAGAGTTTCCATGATCATGGTCACCTGGCTTTGCTTGTCAATACGAGTGCCAAGGGTTTCAGCTGTATTGAGGTAAGTCATCATCCTCAAGTTATGCTCTCGGACTGATGTCCCATCCTTTATCCTAGCAGTCAGTTCTGAGACCATGGTCTTATGATGTTGAAGCTCTGAAGGCTGCCCGAACATGCCCTGTAATGACTCCATCATCTGAGATGTTGTAGCCATAGCTTATACTTTGCAGCAAGAACCTTGGACATCCCTGCTAGTAAGTAACAGTGGGCATTCTCATTAGCAGTAACCCAATTTTAGTAGGCATCGCGCACAGCTTGGCTAGGGTTTTTGGCCAGCTCGGCAGGAAACTCCTCCATCAGGATAAACTTTAGGTCTTCATAGACCATGATAACGTTTATGTTACTTTTCCACTTAACATAGTTTTCTCCCATTAAATTATCATTAGAGAGATTGGAAATAATCAGAGAAACCATGGCTGAACGATAAAATAAACATGCATTTAACATTTATTAATCACATATTAAAATTATCAAACAATTTTTAGCCCCATAGTATAAAAAAGTACGAACTATTCATTAATCTCAAACATTTAGAGAAAGAGAATAAGAAACATAAGAAGATAAGAATAAGAAAGAAAGAAGAGGAAAGAGAGAGAGAGAAAGAAAGAATAAGGAAAGAAGAAGAGACAACTACAAATCCTCCCATAACAAGTTAAGAAGAAAACAATAACCATGGAGATTAAATGGATGAAGAAAATCACAAGAAATGAGGTAAGGCCAACTTGACCCAAAACTTGGATTGTGAAATTTTAAGAGTTTGATGCCATATTAGAATTATTTGCATGCTAGGAAGTGCATTTAAGTGGTTAGTAAGAAAAGAAGTTTATTGTATGATGAAATATCCAAAAATTTGGGAATCATAAGTATTGAGCTAAAAACAAAAATGATAAGATTAAAGAGTTGTTTGATGATGAGATAGTGGTATAGAATATATGAAGTTGAAGATTAATGAAATGGATTGTGTATTAGTTTTAGTATAGAAGTGTTGGTGATACTTTTGGTAAACTAGATATTGAGAAGCAAATGTTGGAAACCTGAAAAATAGGTGCGCATCGCGATGCCCAAGGGGTCAGCATCGCGACGCGTACTTGGAAATTTATGCAGTTTCATTTCTGAATTGTCAATGTCGCGATGCTTAAAGACTTGTGTCACGACGCACACTGGGAATTTTCACATATTCGTTTCCGGAATTGCGAGCATTGCGACACTCAAGACCTTGCGTCGCGACGCGAGATCAGAATTTCCCCAAAATAGTTTTAATTCATTCTAGTTCCTCCCTAGTGTGTTAGAGGCCATCCTAACGGTCTCGTATCAGCTCACATACATACATTACATCATGATATACGTATGATATGCCTTGAAGCGATAACAAGTACTTAAATCGATAAACTTAGCTTAATTCCGTAATATATTCCTCAATTCATTTTCTAATTAGAGTTATCAATTAAGAGTTATCGCAGGAACTATAAATTCCTTCGGTGAAGTGAAGTTATGTTAGCAGGACTCCAAATCAGTGAGTGGACACTCTCTTTCTAAGTTAACTTTTCATTTACACTATTTTAAGTACATACCTATTTTTACACACCTAGGGCGTTATTCGATTTTTGTTAGAGTTATTTCAAGAAAAATGATATTTTAAGAGATATTTTCAAAGTATGACTTTATGTTTTTGAGGCATCGGGGAAAAACCCACCTCAGTATGTAACTTGACATGGATATGGAATTGACGAATTCAGAGATCGTGTACACATGCAGTTCAGGATTAGAGATGACATATACCCATAGATCATAGATTCAGAGCCTGAGGGGTAGCATAGAACCGTACCCCAGTTCTAGTTCAGTGGTTTGGGGGGCGGTGATACGTAACGCCCCAAGCCCACTAGTTTCAAGGTCAGATAGTGGCATACTTTGGGGGACGTCGATACGTAACGCCAAAATGTCATGCATTTGCACTACGGGCTCTAGTTAGGCATATGGGGGGATGACGATACGTAACGCTCCCATGCGTCAGGTTTTTCAGAAACAGTTTCCAGAGACAGCTTTCAGAAATAGATATTTCAGAAACAGTTTTCAGAGATTGATTTTCAGAGATTGTATTTTTAAGGAAAAGTTTTATAAGATTTTCAGAATTTTACAAAAAGAGAACAAATTTCTGAAGGTTTTTCAGAAAAAAATTTTCAGACAGAAAAGATTTCCAAAGGGAAAGCTTTCAGAAAATATCAGTTTTCTAAAAATATTTTCGATTTTAGAAATTTGATGTTTTATAAGTATTCTAATTTCCGTTTTAAACTGTCCACTCACTTAAATCGTTCAAACGATCTAACCCTCCCACTCCTAGTGTTTTTATTTTACAGGTGTACCCAGAGGATGAGCTCGAGAGGACGAATACTGATGGCTGTCATTAGGATGTTTGGTCCACCAAGTCTTGTAAGAAAGGTAGTCAGATAGACTTATAATGTAATCAGATTCAAGTGAAGTTGCATGCATATATTATTATTTTTGTGCAAGTCATTGTAATAAGTTAAGTGTTAATAAATAGAATTATAATAGAAAGAAATATTGAGTATCTAATTAAGAATTAGACATGTATTTTGTAAGGAAAAATTGGATTATGGTCCCATGTATTACTTATGTTGAAAATGAGATTAGTAGTTCTGATTATAGTCAGAGGCTTAGGGGGATAATACGGCCTATTCCCTGCTGGTAGCATCTCAAGATCGGGGATGTTACAAAGATGGTATCAGAGCAAGGTCTAGGGAGTCAGTGACTGCAATGGGAAGAGTGCTGTGGTTTTATATACATAGTATGCTCGGGGTACTAGTGTGTGTTGGACAGTTATGACCCATAACATCACTATTTGTACAGATCATAGCGTTGTTGTACAAATTAACTATGTGACAAATGAAGTTGCGTTTTTATCATTTGTAATTAGATCACCAAGATGTATAAATGATGAAAGGTCCATATGATTAGTTCCAGGATTGAGATGATATGAGACAGTATCAGTCCAAAAAGGTTTAATCATTAAATATCCCTAGTCGTAGTATTATCGAGATTGGACATCGATAATGCAGAATAGACTAGTATTACACTTGTGCACGTTGTGAGGGCATAATGGCATAGTTCTCATATATTTGGGTATAGGATACTCATGCAAGTGTAGTGGGAGGTTGTGTTTTACCGATGGTACGGAAAACAGCTTCGCTCTGGATAGACCCCTCAGAATTCCATTGGTAGTATTACTATGTGTCTATGGAAGTCTGATTCAGGGTAGGTGTATTTGGGCTTAACATGAGACTTGCACCGCTAATACTTGCGACAATCAATGTACTTTGGTTTTGGTCATCCAGCACTTTAACAGGTTCTGTGTACGCCTCTTCTTGGTATATTGAGAATCGTAGTGTGTTGGGTGTGATGTCGAGATGGAAGTATCACTCCAGTAATAGTGGAGATGATGATCACGTAGGATACGGAACTCGTTCTCTTATATGCTGCAGCTATCGGGATATTATGACTAGGTCATGTTTATTCGATTATAGAGACTAGTTACCAGAGATCCGATATGTGCTTCGTACGGGGCAGACACAATTCCAGCCCCAGGCCTAGCACGTGATATCCGATGCTGGATCGAAATACGCAATACTACGTATACTACGCCTGATATAGATCATATATTCCTGTAAGGATATTTCTGGAGAATTGGGTAGGCATGACGCTTTGCTAGAAGCCAACCTTGTCTTGTAAATCGGTATAAACGTAGTACTAGGTACTTACGTGTTCGGATAGTCCGACGACCGTATTTACTGCCAACATATCCGGGGATCTCATGGGTCGCTTTCCGAAGATTCACCGATGACGTATGACTCGCACTTTATTAATCTGGGATTAATTAGTAGAGAAAAAATTAATCTGGGATTAATTACGGAGATATTTTATCTGGGATAAATATTAATTAAAGAGATAGAACGATTAATTTGGAATTAATCTATAAAATAATATATTCGATATATTATACGAAATTGGATTTCGACGCGGAATTAAAATTAGATTTTAATTCGGGCGAACGAGTTAATTTAGAATTAATTTGTTAGCGACGTGAATAGTAATTTGGCTAGGCATAATTATTTAATTACGTCGCAACGGAAAATTCGTTAATTTGGAATTAGCGAACCCGAGCCCGAGAGTGTTTGCGAGCGCACTCGCATTTCGAATTCAAGTGCGGCCCGCAAGTCACATCAAGCGTCAAGTCACTTATCAATCAATTGATGTGACAACTTGTCACTTGATTGTGTGAATAGTTATGGAAGTTGTTGGAGTTGTTGGATGGCTTAAAGCCTTTGACTTTTGGAAAGCCAAAAATTTGGTAATTGAATTTTGAATTCAATAATTGTGTATTAGATACACAAATTCATCCAACTACCAACACTTATCACACAACACATTTCTCTCTTCTCTCTTCTCTCATTCACGCCCAGGGGGCTGAATTTTTCTTCCTCTATTCACTGGTTTTGCCTTGAATGGCAAGGAGAAATTAAGGAATTTTTGTGGCAAAAATTCCTAAGTGCTAGCACACACATTTGGAGACATACAAATGTGATAGGGAAACCCACTTGTGAGCTTGGAATCACCACCCAAAAGCTTGGAGCTTGGACCAAAAATGGAGAGCCAAAACAGCCCACTACCGTGAGCCTTGGAGGAGTTTCAAAGGGCATAAAAAGTTTTGTTCTTCACCGCATCGCCTCAACCGATCATTGTGAGTATTCCGTAACTTCTTTGATGTATTCGCACTTATGTTTCATTGCTTTAAACGATCCCGGGATTTAGAGAAACCCAACAATGGTATCAGAGCGAAGTTGAGCATGAAACTTGAAATTAGGGTTAAAATTGGGTAAATTGATTTTGACCATGATTTGGTTAAATTAATTGATTGAGTATGCTTAAATGATGTTTAATTGAAGTTGGATTGGATAAATTTCATGAAAATTGATTTGGAACAATTTTCCCCAAAAATCATGGCTTGGCCGAGAGGTAAAGAACCTTAATGTCTTGGTGATTTTTTGTTTCGTTGATCATTGGATGACTTGAAACGATTGGGAATTGTTGATTTGAAAATTAATTGGATTGAATTTTGAATTGGACAAAAATTCCCCTTATTGCCGAGACTTTTAGCATGTTAATGGGTTTGATTTTTTGATTCAATTGTGTTGGACACTAATTGATGAAAATGAGCATGCTTAATTAGGCTAATTGGTGTTTTGGAAATATTGATTTGGGTGATTAATTATGGAATTACACTTTGGTTAATTAATTATGAAATTTGGAATTTTTGGAATTTAATTATGTTGGGCTGAAATTGGATTTGAGCTTGTAAAGTTGTAATTGGGCTTATTGGGCTTGGTTGTACCAATATGGGTTTAGGCAAATTGGTTGGATCCAATTGGGCCCAAAACCACATCCATAAAGTCCAATTATGACTAATGAACCTTTAACTTTAATTGGACCTAAATTAGTTTCTTGGCAAATAAGGGTGATTCCTTAAATGGGCTTTGGTATTTGGGTTTGACCCAAGTTGACCAAAAGTACATGCCTTAGAAATTAATTAAAAGCCCATTGGACTTTAAATTAAATTGATATTGGATGTTAATCGGGCTTTGAGACCCGTAACGATTAGATTTGGAATCTAAGTCGCAAAGGTTTATTTATAAAGTGTAATATTTAATTTGGAATTAAATAGCGAATTAGTATTAAATGCAAATTAAATTGGATTTAACTTTGTAGTTTAATATAATTCAAGAATTCGTACTTTGAGTACTTATTCGCAAAACGAGTTGGACTCGCGCAAAATCAAATCGTTGTTTGAACATTGGATGGTCATTAATTATCAGATTAATTAATAGGATTAGATTGATTGATAACATGCTTGTGTGAATACATAGTTGCGATGCATGAATAATGTATATCGGATGTATATTAGATGGGTGGGGCAATTTTGGAAATTGTTGTAATAAATTTAGAATTTATTAATTGGACCTGCGTGTCCAGCCTATTACCTCTTTGACTCTATGTATTTCTCTTCTCACATATTCCCCTCAATGTAAATGAAGTTTCTTTAGAAGTGTTATGTAACGGGTAGAAGCAATACTTGTGCTAGCGGGAGAGAGGAAAGAGAGAGATTTGTTCTAGGAACAATGCGTTAAGTATCCATCCGCATATCATTATTATTTATTTATATGCGCCTTATTATGTGTTTAGAATGCATGTTTAAGGGTGTATGATGATGAGAACTTAACAAAGATAATAAATTGGTTGCCAATTTGCACGCGAAAAACCCTCACATAATATTAAGCGTTTTTCCTTCCATTGAGTGATTCTTACTCAAGATCCAAGACTGGCATTGGTTTGTTGGCCAAAGTCAAGACCTTTGTCCGTCGAGGATGTGTTTGAATCACGAAGGCTTTGTTCCATATCAGTGTCTTGTCCAAGTTGTGATTTGTTGGCCAAAGTCAAGATCACTTCTTGCCCATCGACATTGATTACGAAGCTTTCCATGGTCAATGGGTTCCGCTTAACTAGGATCACTAAGTTTGTTGTGCCAAAGCCAAGGATTAGTTGATTCAGAGGAAAATGGTTAGGCAATATATTGGATATATTGGCATATATAGGATATATGTTTCGGACTTGGATGTCCACCTACTGGATCTAGGAATTGGATGGGATCCAATTGATCTTAGAGATCTACCTAGTTAATTATCATACAATTTGTTGGCCAAAGTCAAGATTGTGTGTTATTTAACGGGATCCTAGCCCACTAGGAAACAAGGTTTCCCGAGTACTCCACAGAGGGTTAGAGGCTCGCCGAAAAATAGTGTGAGGCAAGTATTAAATTTGCAATATTCGTTTAGTAACTTGCCATACGCGCTCAAAATATTACGTCAAATAAATTAATATATTAGTTGGACTAATATTTAATTGTTGTTTTAATAAAACAGTTGGACTGTATTCAAACTATTAATTTATAGTTGATTATATAATTAGATTATAGTAATCAATATATTTGAATTTTATTGATCATTTATAGTTGATTTTATAATTGGATTATAGTAATCAATATAATTGAATTTAACCTATTAAATTATAGTTGATTATATAGTTGGACTATAGTAATCATTATAATTAATAGTACCTAAAATCATTGATTAAATAGTTGGACTATTAGAATCAAGATAAATTTGAAAGATTAGTGTTTAAAACATAATCCTGGGTGAAAATGTATTTAAACGACTTTAATTTTCAAATTGGGAATAATGAATTTCAGGATAGTCCTGAAAACTAAGAAGTTACTTTATTTGATAAAATAACATCTTAGGCCTAAGCCCAGAGTTAAGCAAATAGTAGAGCATGATATTTGGAATATTCATGTGATGATAACTTTAGTGCTTAATCCATTAAGCTTGCCAAATAGACTCCTTAATTTCTTAATCAGAACCAAGAATTAGATCCTCATAGTATGATAATGAAATTGAAGGATCTTCATAGATCTATTTTAGATCTTTGAAGTACTAAATTGCAATAGTAAACTCTTGGAGAGTTAATGGCTATACTTAAGGAGTCAAAACCAAAGTTTGCAATAAGGCAAGAAGCACAATGCGCATCTTACTTCGACATTCCAGAAGGCCAAGGCTTGGCCAAAGGCTTCTGGAGTGTGGAAAAGGGCAAAGGCAAAATCATTATAATATTCTGGGAAGATAAATGACATATCCCAAAATGTCTGCCTAAATTGTGGCAAACGGGGACACGGAAGCGTGACTACTGTATGGACAAGGCAGACATGAAGGAATTGAAGACGGTGCAAGGCTCCGGCTTCAAATATGTTTGTCATAAACATGTTCACTAACTAGTATTAAAATTGGATTTTAAATACTTAGTGTGGTACATAAATATGTACTGATATGCAGAATTTGCTATGAGCAGGATACTGACTTCAGATGAGATTTATCTGCGAATCGGAAACGGGACGGGAGTCACTGTTTTAACCGTAGAAACCTAACTTTAGGAACTACCCTTTGGGTGTGTACTTAAATTAGGAAACTGTTAAAATGTAACTAGTTTGACTAGATACATTATCTCTATATCAGGGTTTAATCCGTTGCGGATATACCTTTATATTCTAGAACACTAAAGTGTTTTATTATATAAAGATGATATTAAGATAAACATATTAGATGTGAATAATAGTATTTATATTTTGAATATAAATAAATCTCAAACATATGTTATGACAAACTAATAGCTCAAACTGAATAAATCAGTTAAAACTTAAGAGTGGCATTGTTGTCTGGGACACAATTAAACAAGACTCGTATATCCACACTTTCGAAGAGTGGGTACTAGGACAAATTTGATTCCATTCAAATAATGTCTACGAATCTAGTTTATTGGGCAAAGTGCCTAAAATACTATTTACTTGGTAAAAGTGTAAGTGACATCGATCTGTTAGCCCTGGTTCATAGTGACGTAGGTGGGCCCATGTCTAGCTAGGCTAGAGGTGGATATGAATATTTCTTGACCTTTACGAATGTGGCATCGCATTATGGTTATGTGTTTCATTTGAAACACAAATCAGAAACTTTTAAAGTTTCGACACGAAATAGACAAACAGATCGGCTAAAGTATTAAATCATCATGGTTAGAGTATGATGAAAATACTTAAGCAATAAGTTTCTCAATACTTGAAAGAGTACAATATTCTTTCAATGAGGACTCCTCCCGGAACACGTCAATTTGACGGTGTGTCCGAATGGAGAGACTGAATTTTGTTGGACATGATAAGGTTAATCACGAGTCGCTCTGAGCTACCATTTCCTTCAACGGATACGCAATAAACAGTGTAGAACTTATTTAGAATAAGGTTCCATCAAAATCTGTTTGACAGATTTCATATTAGATATGAACAGGAAAGAAACCGGGTTTCTCATTCCTGAATATTTGGAATGCTAGGCATATGTTTGGATGATACCAAACTAGAACCCAAATCGGATAAGTGCCAAGTTGTAGGTTCTCCTAGGGAAACCAAAGTATAGTACTAATACAACTCACAAGAGAACAATGTAATTGTTGTTCGCCATGCATTTTTCCTAAGAGGAATACTTACATGCAGTGGTTAGTATGAGGAAAGTAAAACTCGATGAAAATTGAAGTAATACTGTTCCAGGCACCGATTCCTTAATGGAACATAAATAGTTCATCAAGGATGAAACTATACCAGTAATCTTCGAATACACAAGAACCGCGTAAGTCGGAGAGAGTCAGAACCTGGGGTATGGGTTTCTGATCTCAACTCATAAAGATGTTAATCTTATTGAGGAATACCAACTGACTACGTATGAGGAAGTGATACAAGGTATCGACTCCCTATTATGGCAAAGTGCCATGATGTCCGAAATGGATTCCATGTATATCAACTATGTTTGGATACTAGTTGTTGTACCAGAATGCATTGTGCCTATTGGTAATATATAAGTCTTCAAGAAAGACATACGTGGAATGCAACATACCAACGTACTAAGCTAGGCTTGTAGCGAAAAGGTATCGTTATCAACATTGTGTCGATTATGACGAAACCTTTTACATGTTGCCATGGTAAATCCATTTGGATAATGCTTGCTAATGCTGCATGTTTCATTCATGAAATATGGAAGCTGTAATGCCAAAACCGCTTTCTTTAATGGAAACCTTTTGGAGGATGTTTTCAATATCCTGACGGTTTTTTCGTACCATAACTAGCAAACAAGGTTTGCAGGTTAATCGATCCATGTATGTATTAAATCAAGCATTAAGTTCTTGGAAATATCGTTTTGATGTAATCATAATGGTATATGATTTAATTCCAAACGAAATGATTCTTGTGTATATAAGGAGGTTAGTGGGAGTGCACTGACAGTGATGTCCTAAGTAATGATGACATGTCATTTCTTGGAAATGATATTCCCATAACAAAATCGGTGAAAGCTTGGCTTTCGAGAAAATTCTCCGTAGAATTCTTGGAAGAAACAACCTTTTATCTAGGAATAAAAATCTACTGGGATAGATTTAAAGTTGTTAGTACTCTCAGAGAACCCGTACATTGAAATAAATGTACGTGACCCGGTGTCTCATACGCTTTGAGTATATTGAGTCACAATCAGGCCAATCCAAGCGATAGTCACTGGATTGATGTTAAGAACATCCTTCAATATCTTAGAGAACTAATGATGCTGTCTTATACTATGGAGAAGAAGAACTTGAAGTGACTGGGATCACTGCTGCAAGTTTCCTAACCGATATAAACGACTATAAGTCGTGATAACGGAACTATAAAGTTTGAATAACGGAACAATGAGCTGGAAATCTTCCAAGCAAGATACTATTGCCGAATAAACAACACAAGCGGGTTATTGCTGCAGCTGAGGTAGCAATAGAAGCCTTCTGGATTGATAATAAATCTAATTAGATTAGATATAGTTCTGTTAGCAGCTGAGCTAGGCTACAACGCAGGCTAAAGAATTAATGGTCTCATCAACCATCCAGATATATACTTCGATTATTCATCTGATCCGTTCGGATCATACATCATGGCGATGTGATGATCGAATAAATCGCATCAGATGATAATCATGCAAAGCCACTGACAAAAGCATTTCCTCAGCAGTTTGAGCGAACCGTACATAGTTCGGGTGTAGGACACTCGAGTGACTGGCTATAGGCCAAGTGGGAGATTGTTGGACAGTTATGACCCATAGCGTCACTATTTGTACAGATCATGGTGTTGTTGTACAAATTAACTTTGTGACAAAGGAAGTTGCGCTTTTATCATTTGTGATTAGATCACCAAGATGTATAAATGATGAAAGGTCCATATGATTAGTTCCTGGATTGAGATGATATGAGACAGTATCAGTCTAAAAAGGTTTAATCATTAAATATCCATAGTCATAGTATTATCGAGATTGGACATCGATAATGCGGAATAGACTAATATTACACTTGTGCGCATTGTGAGGGCATAACGTCATAGTTCTAATATATTTGGGTATATGATACTCATGCAAGTGTAGTAGGAGGTTGTGTTTTACCGATGGTACGGAAAACAGCTTCGCTCTGGATAGACCCCTCTGAATTCCATTGTTAGTATTACTATGAGTCTATGGAAGTCCGAATCAGGGTAGGTGTATTTGGTCTTAACCTGAGACTTGCACCGCTAATACTTGCGACAATCAATGTACTTTGGTTATGTTCGTCCAGGGCTTTAACAGGTTCTGTGTACGCCTCTTCTGGGTATATTGAGAATCGTAGTGTGTTGGGTGTGATGTCGAGATGGAAGTATCACTCCAGTAATAGTGGAGATGATGATCACGTAGGATACAGAACTCGTTCTCTTATATGCTGCAGCTATCGGGATATTATGACTAGGTCATGTTTATCCGATTATAAAGACTAGTTACCAAAGATCCGATATGTTCTTCGTACGGGGCAGACATAATTCCAGCCCCAGGCCTATTACGTGACATCCGATGCTGGATCGAAATATGCAATACTATGTATACTACGCCTGATATAGATAATATATTCTTGTAAGGATATTTCTGGAGAATAGGGTAGGCATGGCGCTTTGCTAGAAGCCAACCTTGTCTTGTAAATCGGTACAAATGTAGTACTAGGTACTTACGTGTTCGGATAGTCCGACGACCGTATTTACTTCCAACATATCCGGGGACATCATGGGTCACTTCCCGAAGATTCACCGATGACGTATGACTCACACTTTATTAATCTGGGATTAATTAGTAGAGAGAGAAAATTAATCTGGGATTAATTACGGAGATATTTTATCTGGGATAAAATATTAATTAAAGAGAGAGAACGATTAATTTGGAATTAATCGATAAAATAATATATTCGATATATTATACGAAATTGGATTTCGACGCGGAATTAAAATTAGATTTTAATTCGGGCGAATGAGTTAATTTAGAATTAATTCGTTAGCGACGTGAATAGTAATTTTGCTAGGCATAATTATTTAATTACGTCGTAACGGGAAATTCGTTAATTTGGAATTAGCGAACCCGAGCCCAGGAGTGTTTGCGAGCGAACTCGCATTTCGAATTTAAGTGCGGCCCGCAAGTCACATCAAGCGTCAAATCACTTATCAATCAATTGATGTGATAACTTGTCACTTGATTGTGTGAATAGTGATGGAAGTTGTTGGAGTTGTTGGATGGCTTAAAGCCTTTGACTTTTGGAAAGCCAAAAATTTGGTAATTGAATTTTGAATTCAATATTTGTGTATTAGATACACAAATTCATCCAACTACCAACACTTATCACACAACACATTTCTCTCTTCTCTCTTCTCTCATTCACGCCCAAGGGGTTGAATTTTTCTTCCTCTCTTCACTGGTTTTGCCGTGAATGGCAAGGAGAAATTAAGGAATTTTTGTGGCAAAAATTCCTAAGTGCTAGCACACACATTTGGAGACATACAAAGGTGATAGGGAAACCCACTTGTGAGCTTGGAATCACCACCCAAAAGCTTGGAGCTTGGACCGAAAATGGAGAGCCAAAACAGCCCACTGCCGTGAGCCTTGGAGGAGTTTCAAAGGGCATAAAAAGTTTTGTTCTTCACCGCATCGCCTCAACCGATCATTGTGAGTATTCCGCAACTTCTTTGATGTATTCGCACTTATGTTTCATTGCTTTAAACGATCCCGGGACTTAGAGAAACCCAACAGTGTGCGAGGCACTACCTCTCCAGTATCTGATTCTCGAGTACGTCCTCAAGTCCTATAGACAGGTTAGTAAGCATTCCCAAGGCTTTTTAAATTTCTTCCTAATAAGTAACAATGATTCTTGCTCTAGTTACGAA
This sequence comes from Zanthoxylum bungeanum, assembly GCA_019454045.1. NCBI lineage: Eukaryota > Viridiplantae > Streptophyta > Magnoliopsida > Sapindales > Rutaceae > Zanthoxylum > Zanthoxylum bungeanum. Next base: position 90,796 of record SKCR01006900.1, on the reverse strand, counting down.
TCATTCAATGATTATTCATAATTATTAGTAAAAGATCAAGATAAGCTATAAGACTAGAAAGTATAAGTATTAAGAATAGTTACTTAAGGGAGTGGGAAAAGAAAGCTATAAGAAAGGAAGAAAATATGCATAGATGTTCAAGAAGCCATAGACAGAAAAGTAAAAAGATAGAAAGAGATAGTAAAGTTTTAAGGATACCCACCCAGGAAAGTAGGAAGAGAAAGAGAAAGGTAGAGAGAAAAGTAAGGAATAATTATAGATATTCAAGTAAACAGAGACGATAAGTGGGAAAGATACAAAAATAGAGGATAAAGAGAACACTAGAACCTATAGCAGTAAGCCTGAGTAAGAGTAAGAATGCTAAATAGACCTATGTAAGGTTTCCTCTCTTTTGTAAGAATCCTTCATTCTTTAGGAAGTTCCTTCAAGCCAAACATGTAGTCTTTGAATACCCTGTATAGATAGCAAGTTCTTTGAATAGCAAAGAATAGTAAGAAACATAAGAGAGGAAATAATTCAGAAAAAGATATGGGAGTCCCGATAGACTGGGGACGTCAAAAAGGGATAAGAGACTATAAAACCTCAAAACTAGGCCGTATGCAAGTAAATGAAAGTCGTTAGAAGAAATTATTAATTACCCTACCCCCAATAGATCTGACATAGATACGACCTTGAGTTATTTATATTCTTATTCCTCAGTAATAACAATTTAGGAGGCTATCCCGACGGAGCCTATCTCATACCCATCTTACATGAGTAATAGACCCTATCAGGACACGCAATACCAAAACAAAGGCATCAATATCTGTTAAAACATGAGATGTTTGTCCTGCTTCTACCATTGTGATAACCCTAAATAAAGCTCAACGAGAGTTTATCTAAAAAACAGAAACAAAAGACATTGGAAAATATATCACCCAGAAGAGGACTAAGGATGATTTACCCATAAGAGACCAAAAAGACTTCAAAGTTCAGACAAATAAGAACCCGATCTAAGTCAAGACGAGCATGTTCATAGTACTAGAGATAACTTATAGAAGAGACCAATACTTGTTGAAATCCGTGTAAGTTTAAGAGCAGACTCATGAGAATGGTATACATTAAGAAGTTAGCAAAATACGAGTGGGTGTCGTAGAACAGAGTACCATAACTATGATCTACAACAAGAAGTAGAGATCCAAAAGGAACTTATAAGAAGAATGACTATTAGCCTCGGCAACACAACCTAAAGTTAATGGATATAATATAGAAACACTCAAAAAAAGATATATCTCGTAATAAGAAAGTTCAGTCTACATAGAAAAAAATATATTAAATATAAAACTTAACTTGAAGACAATGAGTAAATAAAGAATTTGGGATGATTGACAAATATTGAGAAATTTTAAGACATAAAATGATCGACACTACTTCCAATAGAATAAATAGTAAATAACTGAGATGTGTAATTACAGAGTTCTATTGAATATCATGAGACGAATTTATAGTCACATCAATAAGTTCAACGGAACATAGATAAGAAGCATGAGATAGAATAGTTCGAAGTCATAGTGAGTCAAGCCAAATCTAGAAGCCATCATTGAATTGAAAACCCTTAAGGGAGTAAGGATGCATAAGTGCGAAAGGACCAGAGAGAGAGTGATTCTTAGGAATACAATATATAACTCATTAAGAGTCTCATTGTATTGAGAAGAAAGAAGTAAATGGAGAGTAGCACTTGATCAAAAATTTAGTAGAAATGTCATAAGTAATTGAAGTTGAAGGAGTTTCCAGGAAATAATGATATGAGGAGTTTAGGGATTGAGATGAGGAGAGATCTATGTAGAGTAGCAAACCTTATAAAAAGAAATAATAAATAGGGTGTAATAGGACTCTGAGAGAGAATAACGATTTAAGATGGTTAAATAACATAAACTAGTAAGAAGAAGAACATAAGCTACTTGATGGAGTATTTAGAAAGCATGACTCTAAGGAAGGTTCACAATAAGCGATAATATGATTGATAGTCAAAAGTGGATCAAGAGTAAAGATGAAACAGTAAAAAATTCAAATGGTACCAAGTAGAAGTATCTTAGTGTGGCGCCGGTACGGGAGTCCTGACTGATGATATGAGTAGAACACGTAAGTACAACAAGGGTAGTTAGTGAGGGCAGTACAACCGGAAAGGCTTCAAGCCAAGCCCCACCCTCTCAACCCTCATTATGCAATAGAAACAAAGATGAACCTCGAAGATTGCTTCAAAATACTCCCAGAAACAAGTGAATGCATAATCGAAGAAGACTGAAACATGAAACGTTCATACTTAGTATAAGAGCAGAATAGAAGAGGGAGATAACTCTATGTAAAATATCTAGGAAAGAAGTTGTCTGGGTGGAGCGATAAAGAGAGAAAGTAGTAGTTAAGCAATATTGAGAATACAAAAGAACCAATGTTAGACATAACCATGGATATGTAATAGAAGATAAACTTTGGATAAGGAGAAAGAAATATAGATCATATAAGTTTCAGGTATATATTATAATTTAGCTCATATGATCTATAAGAGATAACTAGTATAATTTAAGTTAATCAAACAACCTCGGGTTTGAGACGACCTTAGCCATGTGTATCAGTGGTTTGGTAGACGTATAAGTATAGTGTGGAATTAAGAAGATAAGTTTACTATAATACAACATTTAGTGCAGTGGGTGAGTTATCAAGGTATTTTGTACGTAAGCGGTCATTGGATGAAGATGAGATTTTAAGTTGTGTATATTTATATATGTTTGATTAATGCCACTTGGAAGAGTAAGACTATGAGAACAACAAAATGGGGATATCCTAGAATGCAACCAAGTATAGAGAACAAGTTTTGTGAAAGACGGCTAACCAAATTTAGAGTAACAATGAATTTTCAGGTATGAGCATTAGCCAGAATCGAATCACCAGCGTCACTGAAATTAAAGCCTTCGGTAAGCAAAAAGTAGTAAGCTGAAAGTGCATGTGGAAGTTGGCCATAAATTATAAGGTCTTAATCCCCACATATAGGAATAGATAAAAGAATTTAGAGGACGAAGAATTTGTAACCAAGTAAGCTGACCTAAGAAAGTTTCAAGTACGATCATTTGTAATAACGAAATGAATTACTCTTGTATATAGTATCTCAGGGTTAAGGTAAATCAAGAATAAAAATATGAGACTACTAGTTAAGGAGGATTTAGATACAAACTCATTAAAGTTACTCGATACCTGTATGACTTAGGCATAAATGATGAAGCCTCCATATAAATCAAGTGCATCAAATTCGTTTAGGATCTTACAAGTTGAGTGGGTCTGAGTAGTAGTAGTAGTATTGAGAAAGTGATGTTTTAGGAAGTATTAAGTTTTTATAGAAAATGAAGGAAATAAAGTGAAAGACAGTCATAGAATATCAGATTGAAAGAAGTAACCACTTTGACCTCAGATTGAGAAGATATAAATGTAGACTTTAAAAAATAAGTACCCATATTATACCTTTCAGACTTCATGAAGTTTAGGATACGAGAAAGATAAATTTTATGGACGATAAGTTTTGTGAAGGATTAAACCTTTAAGTAGACAAGATATAGTAAACGGCTCTAGTTTGCACATGAGGAAGAAAGATTTCAAAGGGACTTCCAAAGACTAAGCCTTCAGTTATAAGAATCATATGAAGTATATCGGGATAAGAGATTCCAGAAGTCATAGTATCAAGCTCTTGAGTAGAATAACAAGCAAATAAAGCTATGAGTAGCAGAGGTCGGATACCATCAAACCAAGTAGGCCAAAACAGTTTAGTATCAGAAGGGGATTCGAGGACGATTCCTATTTAGGGGGAATTTATAACATCCGGTAATTCTGGAAACTTCTACATATTGGAGGCATGATACATGATGAAAATCATGTTTAAACATGTATGTGCTCATGAATGGACTTTTTGAACATTCGATAAAATTCTCGCAGTTCCGATACAGAATCTATTCCAAGATAAAATTTAGACAAGCCTGTGGTATTTGGGTTGTAACATTTTCATACAAACTCTGATGTTTATGAATTTTCTATCCCCAAAAAGATAAGACAAATACCTACAACTTTTATGTTGGATAAATTTCTAAAATTTGAGGGGAAATAGGTGGAATTGGCCATATATCCAAGATATATGTGTAGTGACGTGAATGAAGAGTAAAAAGGAAATTTCCACTTTGGATTCACAAGCCCATAGTCTTTCTCACTTGGGTCCAATAATTATTAATGGCCCAATATCCTTCAAGTCCCTAAATTTCTTTAGAAATGACCAAATTAGTCAAGAAGAGCAATCAAAGTCTTTAGCCCCATAGTATAAAAAGGATGAACTATTCATTCATCTCAAACATTTAGAGAAAGAGAAGAAGAAACGTGAGAAGAAAAGAAGAAGAAAGAAAGAAGAGGAAAGAGAGAGAGAAAGAAAGAAGAAGGAAAGAAGAAGAGACAACTATAAATCCTCCCATAACAAGTTAAGAAGAATAATAGTAACCATGGAAATTTAACTGATGAAGAAAATCACCATAAATGAGGTAAGGCCAACTTGACCCAAAACTTGGATTATGAAATTTTAAGAGTTTGATGTCTGTATTGGAGTTATTGACATGCTAGGAAGTGCATTAAGTGGTTAGTAAGCAAAGATATTTATTGTGTGATGAAATATCCAAAAATTTAGGAATCATAAGTATTGAGCTAAAAATAAAAATGATAAGATTAAAAAGTCGTTTGATGATTTGATAGTGCTATAGAATATATGAAGTTGAAGTTTAATGAAGTGGATTGTGTATTGGTTTTAGTATAGAAGTGTTGGTGATACTTTTGGGTAAACTAGATATTGAGAAGCAAGTGTTGGAAACCTGAAAAATAGGTGCGCGTCGCGATGCCCAAGGGGTCAGCGTCGTGACGCATACTGGGAAATTTATGCAGATTCATTTCTGGATTGTCAGCATTGCGACACTCAAGGACTTGCGTCGTGATACGCACTGTGAATTTTCACATATTCGTTTTTGGAATTGCGAGTGTCGCGACGCTCAAGGCCTTACGTCGCGACGCGAGATTAGAATTTCCCCAAAATAGTTTAATTCATTCCAGTTCCTCCCTAGTGTTTTAGAGGCCATCCTAAGGGTCTCGTATAAGCTCACATACATACATTACATCATGATATACATATGATACGCCTTGAAGCAATAACAAATACTTAAATCGATAAAATTAGCTTAATTTCGTAATATCTCTCAATTCATTTTCTAATCAGAGTTATCAATTAAGAGTTATCGGAGGAACCATAAATTCCTTCAGTGAAGAGAAGTTATGCTAGCAGGACTCCAAATCAGTGAGTGGACACTCTCTTTCTAAGTTAATTTTTCATTTACACTGTTTTAAGTAATGACTTATTTTTATGCACCTAGGGTGTTATTCAATATTTGTTACAGTTATTTCATGAAAGATCATGTTTTAAGAGATGTTTTCAAAGTATGACTTTATGTTTTTGAGGCATGGGATTGACGGACTTAGAGGTCATGTGCACACGCAATTCAGGACTAGGGATGACAGATACCCATAGATCATAGATTCAGAGCCTGGGGGTAGCATAGATCCGCACCTTCGGTTCTAGTTCACTGGCTTGGGGAACGACGATACGTAACACCCTAAGACCACTAGTTTCAGGGACATGTAGTGGCATGCTTTGGGGTAAGGCGATACATAACGCCCCAATATCATAGATTTGCACTCCCGGTTCTAGTTAGGCGTATGTGGGACGGAGATACGTAAGGCCCTCATACGTCAGGTTTTTCAAAGATAGTTTCCAGTGACAGCTTTCAGAAACAGATATTTCAGAAATAGTTTTTAGAGATAGATTTTTAGAGAAGGCAGTTTGAGGAAAAGTTTTATAAGAATTCCAGAATTTGTACAGAGAGAGAACAGATTTCAGAAAGGTTTTTCAGGAAGAAAATAATATTTCCAGACAGAAAAGATTTACAGAGGGAAAGCTTTCAGAAAAGATCAGTTTTCCAGAAATGTTTTCGATTTTAGAAATTGGATGTTTTATAAGTATTCTAATTAATGTTTTAAACCGTCCACTCACTTAGATCGTTCAAACAATCTAACCTCATTCTCCCTGTATTTTTATTTTACAAGTGTACCCGGAGGACGAGCTCGAGAGGACGGATACTGATGACAGTCACTAGGATGTTTGGTCCACCAGGTCCTGTCAAAACAGGAGTCAGACAGATTTACAATCTAATCAGAGTCAAGTGAAGTTGCATGCATATATTATTATTATTATTATTGTGCACGTCATTGTAATAAGTTAAGTGTCCATAAACAGAGTTGTAATAGAAAGAAACGTTTAGTATCTAGTTAAGAGTTATACATGTATTTTTTTGAGGTAATGTTGGGTTGTGGTCCCATGTATTAGTTATATTGAAAATGAGATTAGTAGTACCGATTATAGTCAGAGGCTCAGGGGATAGTACGCCCTATTCCTTGCCAGTAGCATCTCTAGATCGGGGATGTTACAAATATGGTATCAGAGCTTGGTCTAGGGAGTCGGTGACTGCAGTGGGACGAGTGCTGGGGTCTTGTATACGTAGTATGCCCGGGGTACTAATATACGAGGGACTACCTCTCCAGTATCCGATTCTCGAGTATGTCCTTAAATTCTATAGACAGGTTATAAACATTCCCAAGGCTATTTGAATTTCTTCCTAATAAGTAACCATAATTCTTGCTCTAGTTACAAATCATTCTATTATTATTCAGAATTATTAGTAAAAGATCAAGATAAGCTATAAGACTAGAAAGTACAAGTATTAAGAATAGTTACTTAAGGGAGTGGGAAAAGAAAGCTATAAGAAAGGAAGAAAAGATGCATAGATGTTTAAGCAGCCAGAGATAGAAAAGTAAAGAGACAAAAAGATTTAGTAAAGTTCTAAGGATACCCACCAATGAAAGTAGAAAGAGAAAGAAAAAGCTAGAAAGAAAAGTAAGGAATAATACATAGATGTTCAAGTAACCAAAGACAATAAGTGGGAAAGATACAGAAATAGAGGATAAAGAGAACACTAGAACCTATAGTAGTAAAACGAATATAGTAAGCCTGAGTAAGAGTAAGAATGCTAATAGATCTATGTAAGGTTTCCTCTCTTTTGTAAGAATCATTCATTCTTTAGGAAGTTCCTTAAGCCAAATCTGTAGTCTTTGAATACCCCGTATAGACAGCAAATTCTTTGAATATCACAGAATAGTAAGAAGTATAAGAGAGGAAAGAAATCATAAATAGATATGGGAGTCCAGATAGACTAGGACGTCAAAAAGGAAGAAGAGATTATAAATCCCCAAAACTAGGCCATAAGCAAGTAAATGAAGGTTGTTAGCAGAAATGATTAATTACCTTAGAATAAGACACCAATCTATGTCAAGACGAGCAAGTTCACTGTGCTAGAGATAACCCATAGAAGAGACCAATACCAGTAGAAGCCATGTAAGTTTAAGAGCAGACCCATGGGAATGGTATGCATTAAGAAGTTAGCAAAAGTACCAGTGGGTGAAGTAGAACAAAGTACCATACCTGTGATCTACAACAAAAAGTAAAGATCCAGAAGGAAACTTATAAGAAGAACGACTATTAGCCTCAGGAACACAACCTAGAGTTAATAGATAGAATATAGAAACACTCAAAAAAGATATAGCTCGTAATAAGAAAGTTCAGTCTACATAGAAAAAAGAATATACATAATAGACAACTTAACTTGAGGATAATGAGTAATAAAGAATCTGGGATGATTGACAAATATTGAGAAATTTTAAGACATAAAATGGTCGACACTACTTCCAATGGAATGAATAGTAAATAACCGAGATGTGTAATTGCATAATTCTATGGAATATCATGAGATGAATTTATAGTCACATCAATAAGTTCAACAGAACATAGATAAGGAGCATGAGATAGAATAGTTCAAAGTCATTGTGAGTTGAGCCAAATCTAGAAGCCACCATTGAATTGGAAACCTTTTAAGGAGCAAGGTCGCATAAGTGCAGAAGGACCAGAAAGAGAGAGAGTGATTCTCATGAATACATTATATAACTCATTAAGAGTCTCATTGTATTGAGAAGAAAGAACTAAATGGAGAGTATCACATGAACCAAAAATTTAGTAGAAATGTCTTAAGTAATTGAAGTTGAAGGAGATTCCAAGGAAATAAAGATATGATGAGTTTAGGGAATTGAGATGAGGAGGAGATCTGTGTAGAGGAGAAAACCTTATAAAAAGAAATAATAAATAGGGTGTAGCAGGACCCTGAGAGAGAATAATGATTTAATATTGTTAAATAACAAAAACTAGTAAAAAGAAGAACAAAAGCTACATGATGGAGTATTTAGAAAGCATGACTCCAAGGAAGGTTCATAATAAGCAGTAGTATAATTGATAGTCAAAAGCAGATCAAGAGTAAAGATGAAACATGAAACAATTCAGAAGGTACCAAGTAGAATTATCTTATTGTGGTAGCCGATACAGGAGTCCCAGATTGATTGATGATCAGAACACGTAAGTATAGCAGAGGTAGCTAGTGAGGTCAGTACAACCAGAAAGGCTTCAAGACCAAGCCCTACCCTCCCAACCCTCATTATGAAATAGTAAAAAAGATAAACCTCGAAGATTGCTTCAAAATACTCCCAGAAATAAGTGAATGCATAGCCGAAGAAGACTGAAACATGAAACTTTCAGACTTAGTATAAGAGCATAATAGAAGAGAGAGATAACTCTAAGTAAAAGATCTAGGAAAGAAGTTGTCTAGGTGGAGCGATAAAGAAAAAAAGTACTAGTAAAGCAACAGTGAGAATACAAAAGAACCAACATTAGACATAACAATGGATATATAAAAGAAGATATCATTCAGATAAGGAGAAACATATATAGATCACAGAAGTTTCAGACATATTATAATTTAGCTCATATGATCTATAAGAGATAACTAGCCATAGGTTAAGTTAACCAAACCACCACAGGTTTGGGACGACCTTAGCCATGGGTATCAGTGGTTTGGTAGATGTATAAGTATAGTGATGATTCAAGAAGATAAGTTTACTACAATATTGCATTTAATGCAGTGGGTAAGTTATCATTGTATTTTGTACGTAAGCAGTCATCAGATGAAGATGAGATTTATAAGTTATGTATATTTACATATGTTTGATTAATGCCACTTGGCAGAGTAAGACTATGGGAACAACAAACGGGGGATATCCTAGAATGCAACCAAGTATAGAGAACAAGTTGTGTGAAAGACGGCTAACCAGATTTAGAGTAGCAATGAATTTTCAGGTATGAGCATTAGCCAGAATCGAATCACCAGCGTCACTGAAATTAAAGCCTTCGGTAAGCAAAAATAGTAAGCTGAAAGTGTATAAGGAAGTTGGCCATAAATTATAAGGTCTTAATCCCCACATATAGGTATAGATAAAAGAATTTAGAGGATGAAGCCCGTAAATAGTTTGAAGTTAGCGAAAAGTAAGTAGTCAACTAAACAATCAAGTTAAGAGAGCGAATACCAAGATAAGATTAAGTAAATTGACCTAAGAAAGTTTCAAGTATGATAATTTGTAATAGCGACAAGAATTACTTTTGTATATACTATCTCAGGGCTAAGGTAAAACAAGAAGAAAAATATGAAACTACTAGTTGAGGATGATTTAGATACAAACTCATTAAAGTTATGCGATACCCGTATGACTTAGGCATAAATGATAAAGCCCCCATATAAATCAAGTGCATCAAATTCGTTCAGGATCTTACAAGTTGAGTGCACATTAGTAGTAGTAGTAGTATTGAGACAAGTGATATTTTAGGAAGTATTAAGTTTTTAAAGAAATGAAGGAAATAAAGTGAAAGATAGTCTTAGAGTATCAGATAGAAAAAGGTAAACCACTTGAACCCCAGATTAAGAAGAATATAAGTGTAGACTTTAAAAAATAAAGTACCCATATTATACCTTTCAGACTTCATGAAGTATAGAACAAGAGACAAATAAATTTTATGGATAACGAGTTATGTGAAGGATTAAACCTTTAAGTAGACAAGATATAGTAAACGACTATAGTTTGCACATGAGAAAGAAAGATTTCGAAGGGAATTCCAAAGACTAAGCCTTCATTTACAAGAATCGTATGAAGTATATCAGGATAATAGATTTCCAGAAGTCATAGTATCAAGCTCTTGAGTAGAATAGTAGAAGACAAGTAAATGAAGATATGAGTAGCAGAGGTCGGATATCGTCAAACCAAGTTAGGGCAAAACAGTTTAGTATCAAAAGAGGATTCGATGACGAATCCTATTTAGGGGGGATAATTTGTAACATCCAGTAATTCTGGAAACTTCTACGTTATTGGAGGCATGATATATGATGAAAACATGTTTAAAATGTATGTGCTAATGAAATGACTTTTTGGATTATCAGCGTCGCGATGCTCAATGACTTGGGCGCGATGCGCAATGTGAATTTTCCCATATTCCTTTCTGGAATTGCGAGCGTCACGACGCTCAAGGCCTTACATCGCGACGAGTGATCAAAATTTCCCCAAAATAGTTTTAATTCATTCCAGTTCCACCCTAGCCTGTTAGAGGCCACCCTAAAGGTCTCGTATCAGTTCGTATACATATATTACATCATGATATACGTATGATACGCCTTGAAGTGATAACAAGTACTTAAATCGATAAACTTAGCTTAATTCCATAATATATTCCTTAATTCATTTTCTAATCAGAGTTATCAATTAAGAGTTATCGCATAAACCACAAATTCTTTCAGTGAAGTGAAGTTATCATAGCAGGACTCCAAATCAGTGAATGTAGACTCTCTTTCTAAGTTAACTTTTCATTTACACTGTTTTAAGTAAAGACTTATTTTTACGCACCTAGGTCGTTAGTCAATTTTTATTACAGTTATTTCATGAAAGATCATATTTTAAGAGATGTTTTCAAAGTATAACTTTACATTTTTGAGGCATGGAGGAAAAACCCACCTCAAAATGTAACTTGACACATATATGGAATTGACAGACTCAGAGATCGTGTGCACACACAGTTCAGGACTAGGGATGACAGATACCCCTAGATCCTAGATTCAGAGCCTGTGAGGTAAAATATATCCGCACCCCCGGTTCTTGTTCAGTGGCTTGGGGGACGGCGATACATAATGCCCCAAGACCACTAGTTTCAGGGACAAGTAGTGGAATGCTTTACGGGACGGCGACACGTAACGCCCTAATATCATGGATTTGCACTTATGGCTCTAGTTAGACATATGAGGGGACAACGATACGTAACGCATGATCGGGTGAAAATACACACGTAACACAAGCGCACGTATCACTCAAGTAGTATAAAAATATCGATCCCATGAGGACTTAATTTCTATTGTTGTTATTAATTATTGATTCTATTTATTTACATGTGTCTAATTGGGATGAGAAGGGAATGATTGTTGATTGGTTGGTTGAATGTGGATTTTATAATTAAATAAAATTACAAAATAAAACAAAGGAAATTAATAATAAAGAAAACAAACATCTAGGGTTGTGATTCCACACAATATTATTCTAAAAATGAATTGATTCTCTTATATATGTGTAATAATTCAGTTGTTAACCTGGAACACGAAGATATGCAAAAGCCTCTTCCGCTGGTCAGATGTAAACACCCAAAGTAACCCAATTAACTATATTCCTATGTTAACTAAGTTACCAGAATTCATTAAGATCAAGTTCCAACTGTGGCTACCTACGGCCGACAGGTATATTCCTATCCTGGAAGGAAATCTCTCCTAAGGTGAGATCGTGAGCTATTGAAACTAAAGCTGAAACCTAAAATCTAATTTCAAAGTTCTTTTTAAGTTTACCACATCAATCTTATTGGTGATCAGGCAACAAGACGCATTAAGGTTAATATTCAATAAACAAGCTAAAGTATCACACATAATATAATTAAATCATTTATTAAATTCGTGAATATTATGCTTCATCACTTTCCTAGATTAAAAATAAAATGCTCGGGTTTAGGGATCCACCTTTACTATTTCAAATCTAGAAATCTCTTTTATTATAATATATAAATTTACCTTATATTACCAACCGACCATATATGCAATATCCTAATTAAGTCATGTTTTAATTAATTCCAACCGACCATAAAGGCAGTATCCAATTAATTTAGGTTAAAATTAATTTAATTAAGTCCAACCGACCATAAATGCGGTATCCAATTAAGCCAGGTTTTAAGATAATTTATATATTATAATTTAAGGGAGATTAATCTAAATTATTATAATAAACGTTTTACCATTCCCCCAGCAGAAATTAACTACAAAACATAAAAGAAAGATAAACTAATTAAACTATTATTACTACTAGAAATAAAAATACATAATTAAAAGTATAAAAATTAAACACACAAGATACATTCCTTAGATCCTTATTAAGAACTTTAAGGAAAGTATGAATTTGGAAAATAAAATCAGCTTCTATTTATATGAATAATTCAACCTTGCGCGTCGCGACGCTCGTTGATTGCTGACATGTGTACGCATTTTGTATGGGATGTTGACACGTGGCTCGCGGTTGTCGACAAACTAATTATTGTCTCGGCGTCGCGACGTGTGAATGCTTGGCATCGCGATGCTGACATCATGATGATGCAAGTGATGACGCGTGTCGGCATGCTGAATTATTATGCTGACATCATAATTACACGATGATGACGCACATGATGACGCGTGTCGGCAGATCGATAATTGTGATGATGCATGTCGGTAATCAATAATTGTGGTAACGTCATGATGACCCGTGTAAGCAGTATAGTAATTGAAGGGCTTCGCAACGCAAAGAGCTTGCGTTTCGCGATGCGTGAACATTGAATTTCTATTTTTGCCCTTGTTGTCCGTTTTTCATCGTTTTAGCCCCAAGTTGATTCCATTGAGTCCCAAAACTTTATTTATCTGCAAAACAAACAAAAACACATCAAAACGTTCATAAAACCGGAGAAACCATACAAAATATTAAGTCAATGTGGCAGTAAATATTGATATATTTTCCGCTCATCAACGCCCCCATGCGTCAGGTTTTTCAGAGATAGTTTCCAGAGATAGCTTTCAGAAACAGATATTTTAGAAACAGTTTTGAGAGACAGATTTTCAGAAAAAGGCAGTTTTGAGGAAACATTTTATAAAATTTCCAGAATTTTACAGAGAGAGAACATATTTCAGAAAGGTTTTTCAGGAAGAAAAAAAATGTTTTCAGACAGAAAAGATTTCTAGAGGGAAAGCTTTCAGAAAAGAATAGTTTTCCAGAGTTATTTTCGATTTTAGAAATTGGATATTTTATAAGTATTCTAATTTTCATTTTAAACTGTCCACTCATTTAGATCGTTGAAATGATCTAACCTCCCCACTCCCAGTGTTTTTGTTTTGCAGGTGTACGCAGAGGATGAACTTGAGAGGACATATACTGATGGCAGTCACTATGATGTTTGGTCCACCAGGTCTTGTCAGAAAGGGAGTCAGACAGACTTACAATCTAATCAGAGTCAAGTGAAGTTTCATGTATATATTATTATTATTATTGTGCAAGTTATTGTAATAAGTTAAGTGTCCATAAACAGAGTTGTAATAGAAAGAATCGTTGAGTATCTAGTTAAGAGTTAGACATGTATATTTTTGAGGTAAAGTTGGGTTGTAGTCCCATGTATTATATTGAAATAGATTAGTAATACTGATTATAGTCAGAGGCTCAGGGGGATAGTATGACCTATTCCCTGCCGATAGCATCTCAAGATCGAGGATGTTACATGACTACTATACAGCTGATGGAGAGACTACATGATATGTGGCATTATGCATAGCTCTATGGTCAGGGTCTCTACGTGTCGGACCCCGGTCTCGAGAAGTTGTAGTAGGAGGGGCTGTCATTTACTGCTATAGGCTATAATCACGTTGGCGGGCTCCATCAAAACCCTCAGATCTGGCTCTCTTACGGGACTCCATCTCTACTTAACCCTATCGAGTTCTCAACTTAATCGAAGTACCGATAGGGTGAAAAATGGGTAGACACATAATCTTCATATCATACTCTGATACTGACTTATGTTTCCATTGGAATAACAACTCAAACTCTCACGCTCTTGCATCCCTCACACTTTTGAGGGAAGAAATAAGATAAGAACACAATACTAAACTATAGCCACGCTAACAAGGGCATATACAGTAAGAGGTAGGTCTATGGACTGCATACCCCTACCCAAATGGGTGAAAAATATGGAGAAATAAAGAAATATGTAAAAATAGAATCTGTCATTAGTGGCAGGGATATCGTCTGATCAACCATGGGAGGAATAAATGAAAGTGGCATAGTAATAAATATATTGCAGCTTCTGACACTAGGAATGAAGACTTCTACTGATGGAATTGGAATTTTTTGGTTTCTATAATTAGTCCCAAAGAAAGATTAAGCCATAGAAATACAAATATCATACATGCAAAGCTTGAAGCATGGCAGAATCATACTTACTAAGCTTTGTGACGAAAATGATGAAGAGGATCCTTGAGTCTTCAAGGTGGAAGTTTCGGCCAAGCAAGAAGATGGAGAGAAGCTTCAAGTCTTCAAGTGTTCCAAGCTCCAAGGTTGTTTCCCTATCACCTCTTTTGATCATTAAATGTGCTAGCAAAAATGGAGAAATGAAAAATGATTTTCTGCCTTTGATGAAGCTCACGGCGTGCGTGAAGAAGAATGAGAGGAGAGTGAGAGACTTTTCAATTTTCTTGTTCTCCTTTTGTTTCAAAAACCGTGAGTCAAGAAAAGAAAAGCAATAATGATGCATGATATAGCAAAATGAATTTTTTAGATAAAAAACTCTTCAAAAAACGTGTAAAGCTTTTTCCCTCCAAAAATTCATTAAATGGCATCATTATCTTACATTGAGAATAGAGACAATGTATCATCCCATAAAGGTGACTCGATACATCCATCATCTATTCGTGTCAAGTAATGAGATATCGCGATGTGATTTGCGGATCCCACCTGTTTCAAAATACGAATGTGTCCGCAAACACTTTCGGGCTCGATTTCGCTAATTCCGAATTAACGCATTTCCGTCGCGACGAGAATTAAATAATTACGCCTAGCGAAATTACTATTCAGATCGCTAACGAATTAATTCTAAATTAATTCGTTTGCCCGAATTAAAATCCGATTTTAATTCCGCGTCGAAATCTAATTTCGTTTAATATATCGAATATATTATTTTATCGATTAATTCCAAATTAATCGATCTCTCTCTCTCTCCTAATAAGGCATTTTATCCAAGATAAAGTTTCTCCGTAATTAATCCAAGATTAATAAAGTTCGAATCAAACATCATAGGTGAATCTTCAGGAAGCGACCCAAGAGATCTCCGGATATGTTGGCAGTAAATACGGTCGTTGGATAATCCAAACACGTATGTACCTCGTACTACGTTTTTACCGATTTACAAGACAAGGTTGGCTTCTAGCAAAGCGCCATGCCTACCCAATTCTCCAGAAATATTCTTACAGGAATATATAGATCTGTATCAAGCGTAGTATACCGTAGTATTGTGCATATCGGCCCAGTATCGGATAGTCACGTGCTAGGGCTGGGGCTGGATAAGTGTCTGCTCCGTCCGAAGCACATGTCGGATGTCTGGTAACTAGTCTCTATAATCGGATATGCATGACCTAGTCATAACATCCCGATGGTTGCGCAACACTTAAGAGCACTAGTACCGTATCCTGCGTGACATCATCTCCAATATGACTGAAGTGATACTTCCGTCTTGACATCACACCCAATACACTACGACTCTCTGATAAACCCAGAAGTGGAGTACGCAGAACCGGTTAAAGCCCTGTACCACCAAGACCAAAGTCTATCGATTATCGTAAGTATTAGCGATGTAAGTCTCAGGTTAAGACTATACACACCTACCTTGATTTCGGCCTCCCATAGACACATAGTCATAATACCAATGGGATTCCGAGGGGTCTATCCAGAGCGAAGCTATTCCCGTACCATCGGTGAAACACGACCTCCTATCGCACTTGCATAAGTATCCAATACTTATATATATGAGAACTATGCCGTTGTGCCCTCACAACGCGCACAAGTGCAATACTAGCCTATTCCGCATTATTGATGTCCTGTCTCGATAATACTCCGGTTAGGGATATTTAATGATTAATCCTTCGTGGACTGATACTGTCTCATATCATCTCAATCCAGGAACTAATCATATGGACCTCTCTTCATTTATATATCTATGGTGATTTAATCACAAATGATGAGAGTGCAATTTCCTTGTCACATAGTTAATTTGCTACAACAACACAATGATCTGTGCAAATAGTGACGCTATGGGTCATTTTATCCAACAATCTCCCACTTGGCACATAGTCAGTCACTCAAGTGTCCAACACCCGAACTATCTACAGTTCGCTCAAATTGCTGAGGAAAGGTTTTCGTCAGCGGATTTACGTAATTATCTTCTGACGCGATTTATACGATCATCACATCGCCATGATATATGATCCGAACGAATCAGATGATATAGAAGTATATATCTGGATCGTCGATGAGACCATTAATTCTTTAGCCTGTGCTGACGCCTAGCTCAGCCGCTAACAGAACTATATCTAATTTAATTAGATTTATTATCGATCCAAATGGCTTCTATTGCTGCCTCAGCTGCAGCAATAATCCACATTTGTTGTTTATTCGGCAACAGTTATCTTGCTCGGAAGATTTCCAGCTCATTGTCCCAGTGTTCAAACTTTATAGTACCGCAGTATTTACTCGTTTGGAAACTTGCAGCAGTGATCCCAATCACTTCAAGTTCTCCTTATCCATAGTTTAAGATAGCATCTTTAGTTCTCTGAGATACTAACAGATGTTCTTAACTTCAATCCAGTGACTATCACTTGGATTGTCCTGATTGTGACTCCATATGCTCAAAGCGTATGAGACACCATATCAAGTACATTTTAAATGTACAATTTCCCAGAGAGTGTTAACAACTCCAAATCTATCCCAGTAGATCTTTATTCCTTGAATAAAGGTTGTTACTCCCCAGAATTCTACGGAGAATTTCTATGAAAGAATATCTATGAAAGCCAAGCTTTCAATAATTGCTTTATGGGAATTTTATTATCAGTGCCCTCCCACTAACCTCCTTATATACACAAGAATTATTTCATTTTGAGTCAAATCATAAACCATTATGATTATTTCAAAACGTCAGTTCCAAGAACCTTATGCTTGCTTCAATCCAAATATGGATCGAATAACCCGCAAACCTTGTTTGTCGGTTATAAAAAATTGTCAGGATGTTGTAAGCATCCTCCAAAAGGTTTCCTTTTCAGGAAAGCGATTTTGATCTGCAACTGACACATTTCATAAATGAAATATGCAGTTATCAACAAGCATCTTCAAAATGGATTTACCATGGCAACAGGTAAAAGGTTGAACCGTTATTAACACAATGTTGATAACGATACCTTTCCGTCAAAAGCCCAACTTTGTACGTTGGTATGTTGCCTTCCATGTATGTCTTCCTTGAAGACGTTTAATGTACCAATAGGCACAATGCCTTGTGGTACAACAACTAGTATCTAAAATAGTTGTTATACATGGAATCCATTTCGGACTCATGGCACTTTGCCATAATAGGGAGTCGATACCTCGTATCACTTCCTCAAAACGTAGTCGGTGGATGTACCTTCATAAGATTGACATCTTTATGAGGTTAGATCAGAAACCCATACCCTAGGTCGTTTTCTGACTCTATTCGATCTACTCAGTTCTTGTGTATTCGAAGATTAATGGTACAGATTCATCATTGATGAACTATTTGTGTTCCATTAAGGACTTCGTGCCTTGAATAGTATTACTCCGATTTTCATCGAGTATCACTATCCTCCCACTGACCACTGCATATCGGTATTCCTCTCAGGAAAAACCGCATGGTGAGCAACAATCACATTGCTCTCATGTGAGATTTATAAGTACTATACTTATGGTTTCCCTTAGGATAACCTATATTGGCACTTATCCAATTTGGGTCCTTAGTTTAGTATCATCCAAACGTTATGCCTGGCATACCCAAATTATCAGGAATGAGAAACCTCGTTTCTTCCCTGTTCATATCCTATATGATATCTGTCAAACAGATTTATATGGAACCTTATTCTAAATAAGTTTTGCACTGTTAGTACATATCCTATTGAAGGAAACAGTAGCTCAGAGCGACTCGTGATTAGCCTTATCATGTCTAACATGATTCGGTTAATCCGTTCGGACACACCGTCACTTTGACGTGTTCCGGGAGGAGTCCTCATTTGAAAGAATACTATACTCTTTCATGTATATAAGAAACTTATTGCTTAAGTATTTTCCATTACGGTCTTACCGTGACGGTATAATACTATAGCCGATCTGTTTGTCTATTTCGTGTCGAAACTCTAAAAGTTTCTGATTTGTGTTCTTCAAAAGAAACACATAACCATAACGTGATGCCACATCCGTTAAGGTCACGAAATATTCATGTTCACATCTAGCCTAGCTAGATATGGGCCCACTAACTTCACCATGAATAGGGCTAACAGATCGGTGGCCCTTTTACTATTACCAAGTAAATAGTATTTTAGGTACTTTACCTAATAAACTAGATTCGCAGACCTTATTTGAATAGTCAAATCAGTCCTAGTACCCACTCTTCAAAAGTGTGGATATACGAGTCTAATTAAATTGTGTCCTAGACAACAATGCCACAAATAAGTCTCTATTGATCAAATCAATTTGAGCTATTTATTTGTCATTTTATATGTTTGAGATTTTATTTTATATTCAAAATATAAATTCTGTTATTTACATCTAATGTATTTATCTCAGTATCATCTTTATAATAATAAAACACTTAGTGTCTATAATATAAAGATTTTATCCGCAACGGATTAAACACTGATATAGAGATAATGTCTCTAGTCAAACTAGTTACATTATAACAGTTTCTAATTCAAGTACATACCCGAAGGGTAGTTCCTAAACTTAGGTATCTACGGTCGAAACAGCGACTTTCGTCCCGTTTCCTATTCGCAGAGAAATCTCAGCTTGAAGTCAGTATCCTGCTCAAAGCAGATTCTGAACATCAATACATATATTTATGTACCACACTAAGTATTTAAAATCTAATTTCAATACTAGCTGTGAACATAACTAAGACAAACACATTTTAAAGTAAGAGCCTTGCCCTTTCTTTAATTCCTTCGTGTCTGCCATATCCAAATGGTAGTCACTTTGGGATATGTCAATTATCCTTTTCAATATTTTCAAAACTTAGGGCAAGCCTTGGGTTTTAGAATATCGAAAGGATGTGCACCTCGTGTTACATGCCCAATTGCAAACTTTGACTTTATCTCCTCTAGAATAGTCAATTAATTCTCCAAGAATTATAAATTACAATTTAATACTTCTTAAATCTAAAATTAGATTTATGACAAGTATATTAAATTAAGCATTAAAGTCATCATCACATAAATCTTCCAAAGATTTATGCTCCACTTATTTTGCTTAATTTTGGGCGTAAGGTATAATAAGTTATTTTATCAAATAAAGTAACCTATTATTTATTCCCAATTTGAAAATAAAATCATTTAAAATATTTTAATCCCAGATTATATTTCAAATATCCAACTTTTCAATTTTATCTTGATTACAATAGTCCAACTACTTAATCAACGATTAGTGGTACTATATATATTATAATGATTATAATAGTCCAACTATATAATCAAATATAATCCAAATTAATTAACCTCAATTACATTGATTACTATTATCCAATTATAAAATCAACTGTAAACTGAAATTAATTAATTCAAATATATTGATTAATATAATCCAATTATATATAATCAAGTATAATACAGTCCAACTGTTTATTAAAACAACAATTTAAATATTAGTCTAACTAACATTTAATCTAATGACGAAATAATTTGAATGAGCGCGTATGGCGAGTAATTGAACGAGTATTGCCAATTCAATTCTTACCTCCCACTATTTTTCGTCGAGTCTCTAACCCTCTGTCGAGTACTCGGGAAACCGTGTTTCCTAGTGGGCTAGGATCCCGTTAAATATCACACAATCTTGACTTTGGCCAACAAATTGTATGATAATTAACTAGGTAGATCTCGAAGATCAATTGGATCTCATCCAACTCCTAGATCCAGTAGGTGGACATCCAAGTCCCAAACATATATCTATATATGCCTATACATCGAATGTATACCCTAACCTTTTTCCTCTGAATCAACTAGGCCTTGGTTTTGGCACAACAAACCTAGTGATCCCAGTCAAGCGCGGACCCATTGACATGGAAGCTTCGTAATCAATGTCAATGGACAAGAAGTGGTCTTGACTTTGGCCAACAAACCACAACTTGGACACGACACCGATATGGAACAAAGCCTCGTGATTAAAACATATCTTTGATGGACAAGGGCTTGACTTTGGCCAACAACCCCTGCCAATCTCAGATCTTGAGTAAGAATCACTCAATGGAAGGAAAAACGCATGATATTTTATGAGGGTTTTTCGCGTGCAATTGGCTACCAATTTAATTATCTTTATTAAGGTTTCATCATCATACACCCTTAAACATGCATTCTAAACACATAATAAAGCGCATATGATAAAATAATAATGATATGCGGATGGATATTTTACATTGATCCTAGATCAAATCTCTCACTTTCTCTCTCCCGGTAGCACAAATATTTCTTCTACCCGTTACACTACACTTCTAAAGAAACCTCATATACATAGAGGGGAATAGGTGAGAAGAGAATACAAAGAATATGAGATAAGGCTGGACTCGCAGGTCCAATTAATAAATCAAATTTATTACAATTTCCAAAATCACCCCACCCGACTAATATCCATCCGATATACATTATTCAAACATCACAACCATGTATTCATACAAGCATGTTATCAATCAATCAATCAAATTAATTAATCTTGATAATTAGTGATCATCCAATGTTCAAACAAAGATTTGATTTTGTTCGAGTCAAACTCGTTTGAGAATAAGTACATAAGGTACGAATTCACGAATTATATCGAACTACCCGTTAAATCCAATTTAAGTCGTATTCAATACTAATTCAATTTATTTAATTCCAAATTAAATATTTACACTTTTAATGTGCTTTAAAGATTTAGATTCTAAATCTAATCTAATTGGGTCTCCAAGCCCAACTAACATCCAATGTTTGTTTAATTAAAGTCCGATGGGCTTTCAATTGATTTATCAAGGCTTGGGCTTTGGTCAATGTGGGTCAAACCCAATTACCAAGCCCAAATAAGGAATCACCCTCAAATGCCATAAAATCAATTTCAAGCCCATAAGGCCCAATTAAACATTAAAGCCCATTTTACTATATTTGGACTTAATGGAGTGATTTAAGCCCAAATTGGATCCAATCCTTTTGGCCCAAATCTACTTGGCCCAACCAAGCCCATTATGCCCAAATATAATAATACAAGCCCAATTATACAATCAAGCCCATTAATTAAATTTTAATATTCCAAATTTTAAAATTCAATTAATTAAAGTGTAAATCCATGATTAATTCATTAAACCAAATATTTCAAAAACATCAATTTAATTTATTAATCATCACTTGTTCAAAACATATGTCCAACATTTATTTGAACAAAAAATCAAGTCCTTTAACATGCCTTATTGCATTCGGCCAAGAGGGATTTTTGTTCGATTTGTTTTTCAATCCAATTGAATCACTAATCTAAATCCCGTATACGTTTTTAAGTCATCTAATGAACTTATAAACAGAAAAATATAATCCATTACAAGGACCTCCATTTTCGGTCAAAGAAACAATTTTGGGGAAAAATCATCCAAAGCATTTTTCTCAAAATTGATCATGCATTACATCATATATCATACATATAATCATGCTTAAGTCATCTAATGAACTTGTGCATGAAAAATCCAATCCATTGGAATGACCTACACATTCGGCCAAAGCATCAATTTTGGGGAAAAATTATCCAATGCATTTTTCTCAAAATTGATCATGTATAATATCATATTACATACATTTAAGCATACTCAAATCATCCAATGAACTTGTGCATGCAAAAAATTCAACTCAGTGGAAGTACCTCACATTCGGCCAAAGCAACATTTTGGGGAAAAATCATCCAATGCATTTTTCTTAAAATTGATCATGTAATATATCATATAACATACATATAAGCATACTTTAGCATCCAATTTCACAAGAACATGCTTCAATCAATTTTCCCCAAATTAACCCTAATGTATTTCATGCTTAAACATGGCTCCATGATACCATTGTTGGTTTCTTAATTAGTCCCAAAGAAAGATTAAGCCATAGAAATACAAATATCATACATGCAAAGCTTGAAGCATGGCGGAATCATACTTACTAAGCTTTGTGACGAAAATGATGAAGAGGATCCTTGAGTCTTCAAGGTGGAAGTTTCGGCCAAGCAAGAAGATGGAGAGAAGCTTCAAGTCTTCAAGTGTTCCAAGCTCCAAGGTTGTTTCCCTATCACCTCTTTTGATCATTAAATGTGCTAGCAAAAATGGAGAAATGAAAAATGATTTTCTGCCTTTGATGAAGCTCACGGCGTGCGTGAAGAAGAAGGAGAGGAGAGTGAGAGACTTTTCAATTTCTTGTTCTCCTTTTGTTTCAAAAACCGTGAGTCAAGAAAAGAAAAGCAATAATGATGCATGATATAGCAAAATGAATTTTTTAGATAAAAAACTCTTCAAAAAACGTGTAAAGCTTTTTCCCTCCAAAAATTCATTAAATGGCATCATTATCTTACATTGAGAATAGAGACAATGTATCATCCCATAAAGGTGACTAGATACATCCATCATCTATTCGTGTCAAGTAATGAGATATCGCGATGTGATTTGCGGATCCCACCCGTTTCAAAATACGAATGTGTCCGCAAACACTTTCGGGCTCGATTTTGCTAATTTCGAATTAACGCATTTCCGTCGCGACGAGAATTAAATAATTACGCCTAGTGAAATTACTATTCAGATCGCTAACGAATTAATTCTAAATTAATTCGTTTGCCCGAATTAAAATCCGATTTTAATTCCGCGTCGAAATCTAATTTCGTTTAATATATCGAATATATTATTTTATCGATTAATTCCAAATTAATCGATCTCTCTCTCTCTCCTAATAAGGCATTTTATCCAAGATAAAGTTTCTCCGTAATTAATCCAAGATTAATAAAGTTCGAATCAAACATCATAGGTGAATCTTCAGGAAGCGACCCAAGAGATCTCCGGATATGTTGGCAGTAAATACGGTCGTTGGATAATCCAAACACGTATGTACCTCGTACTACGTTTTTACCGATTTACAAGACAAGGTTGGCTTCTAGCAAAGCGCTATGCCTACCCAATTCTCCAGAAATATTCTTACAGGAATATATAGATCTGTATCAAGCGTAGTAACCGTAGTATTGTGCATATCGGCCCAGTATCGGATAGTCACGTGCTAGGGCTGGGGCTGGATAAGTGTCTGCTCCGTCCGAAGCACATGTCGGATGTCTGGTAACTAGTCTCTATAATCGGATATGCATGACCTAGTCATAACATCCCGATGGTTGCGCAACACTTAAGAGCACTAGTACCGTATCCTGCGTGACATCATCTCCAATATGACTGAAGTGATACTTCCGTCTTGACATCACACCCAATACACTACGACTCTCTGATAAACCCAGAAGTGGAGTACGCAGAACCGGTTAAAGCCCTGTACCACCAAGACCAAAGTCTATCGATTATCGTAAGTATTAGCGATGTAAGTCTCAGGTTAAGACTATACACACCTACCTTGATTTCGACCTCCCATAGACACATAGTCATAATACCAATGGGATTCCGAGGGGTCTATCCAGAGCGAAGCTGTTTCCCGTACCATCGGTGAAACACGACCTCCTATCGCACTTGCATAAGTATCCAATACTTATATATATGAGAACTATGCCGTTGTGCCCTCACAACGCGCACAAGTGCAATACTAGCCTATTCCGCATTATTGATGTCCTGTCTCGATAATACTCTGGCTAGGGATATTTAATGATTAATCCTTCGTGGACTGATACTGTCTCATATCATCTTAATCCAGGAACTAATCATATGGACCTCTCTTCATTTATATATCTATGGTGATTTAATCACAAATGATGAGAGTGCAATTTCCTTGTCACATAGTTAATTTGCTACAACAACACAATGATCTGTGCAAATAGTGACGCTATGGGTCATTTTATCCAACAGAATTGGTGATCGTCACACCAATTTTTTTTTGTATTTCCTTGTAAATACATGTGTACATATATTTTATTTTGAATAAAAATAAGTAGTTTCATCAATACACTTTCTTTTATATATGGTAAAGGCGTAGAAGACCTTAGAATGATTAGTTATGATATCGTTGCAAAAGCATCATAACTGACATTGAGTTATACCATAACACTATCATTCTTAAACTGTTTCTGGTGAAGGTTTATTGATAAGTCCACGAAAATGTACTTTAAATGGCACTTATACGAGTGATATTGTAAATCTTTTGAAGTAATTTGAATATTTTAATGAAATTATATGTTATTTGCTCTGATTCAAGAAATATTCAAATTCACATACTTTTGATGTGTTTTGATGTAGGAACGAAGTTATTGCAAAAGAGAAGCTCAAGGCATTGTAAAGTGATGAGAGCTTACTAGTGTCAACTGACTATTGTTTACTTTTTTAAGTATTTCAGAAGATTTGTAGATCCAATTGACATGAGGTCAGTTCCATTGGAAAATAGACTCAAAGATAAAGGTGTATAAATAAAGAACGCATGATTTGACCAACTAATGAGAAAGTTACAAGCATTTTAATTTATATCTTAGAACGAGTCTGCATATAGTGACATTTGTTGGAGGGTTCTAACACCCCGAGGTAGTAGCTTCACATTTGAGGAGCGTGCGATAGAGGTTAAAATGAACATATTATGTAACTGGATGTGGGAGTTGCATTTGAGGGGTTTTCGAATGTGAATTGCAGGATTCAAGCATAAATTTCTGCTTTAAAGTGTTTTTTCCATTCCTATTTGGGTTTTATAAAGCCCATATCATTAGAATTAAGTTAGGACATTATTTTTCTTATAAAATGAGGCTAAAACCCCCATTCTAAATGAGAGAAACAAAATACAGAAGACAAGAAGAGGAGCAGTCGTAAGTTTGAAGAAAAGCACCTTTCAAAAGTTATATTTTTTTTCTACTCATAGTTTGTTATGTTTTCTCTAATTAATTTGTTTGTGAACTTCTCTACTATGTGTAGTTGAACCTCTTTTGGGTAAAGGTGATTTCAAAGCCCTAGATAAACGATTCTATGACATCTCCGTCCATCTTGAGGCCTCTATGGGATCGGTCATAGAGAAATTTTAGCTAAATACTATAAATTAAACGCTTTTTGGGAGGCAACCCAAGTTTTCCTTCTTATTTATTATTATTATTATTATTATTTGTTTGTGTTTGATGACCCATGTTTCACTATAAATTCGGGGGTCGTTATTTTGACATACCTAAACGGAGGTAACCTGTCCACTCTTCATAGCCTGGGGAGTATTTAATATACTTTTGGAACTATGTATTTGTTTTTATTTATATTCATATTTATGGTGTGCAAATTTGTGTGTTTATTTGAATTATCTTGCATGTGTTGCATAAGACTTGGTTATACTATTGTATGAACCTGTCCATTATACTGGCATAAGTAAGGGACCATCCTGAACCCAACGATTTGAGGTATTCCCTTGCGATGGGTGAGTGCGGCATTAAATCATTTCCCAGTTCACACTGGGTGGCGACTCATTTATTCTCCAGTTTAGTCCCTCACGAGCTACTTCATACTCTCTACGGGCTACGAGCCCAACAGTGTCGTGGTCGCCGAGCATCATAGACATAACGGTAAACCCCACTTCACTCCTACACTAAGTAAGGAGTTTCCGCTTCTGAGATATATCTCAAACTAATTCGTAACAAGTTAATTTTTTGTTTATTTCCTTTGAATTATTTAAATTTGTGAGTTCTCCATAATATTGATTAAATTTGATCTTCATATGCTCATCTGACAGGTATTATCAACATACACGGTAACATATGAACATGGGTTGTAAGTGAAAACTTTATAATATTCAGTTCTCTATTTTAATAATATTGACCAAGTTTTACTTAGTAACCGGATGTCTTGCCTAGCAAGCAAAGACTATTCGCGTCAAACAGTACTACTCGAGTTAGTTAGATAATAATTAAGCTTCTACTTAGTAATCGGACATCTTGCCTGGCCAGTAGTGATTGTTCACGTCAAACGGTAGAGCTTAACTAGTTTAATAAAGCTTTTACTCAGTAATCGGACATCTTACCTCAGTAAGCATTGATAGTTCACGTCAAACGGTAAAGCTTGATAAAAAAGTATGTATTATTTACCAAAGGCTCTCTCACCATTTGTGGCCCCCCTTAGCACTCTAGGTTTCTGTTGCTAGTTCTTCAGAGGTTTAGAGTTTGACTACAAATTGACTTCGCTCTCTTGGGAACGATCTCAATTTTGTGAGGATTTTTTTGGCTTGTTCCAGACAGGTTCTCATCAGTAGGTATCAGAAGCAAAGGTTCCAAGGTCAGTTCATATATGTGTTTATTTTTTATTATCTTTTATGCGTTTGTTCTCTGTTTTGCATTTTTCTGTCATGCGTTTCCCTTATTTTTTATTTATGTTTTCATTTCTTTTTGTGTTGTGTGCTTACTGCGTTTTCATTTTTCCTGTCTGTGTTTTATTGATTCTGTTTTATGTTCATTCTGCCTTGCATTTTTCTTTATGTTATCATGTTTTCTCTGGTTACTGTTGCATTGAATATCTTTCATCACTTTTTCTATTTGAATGACCTGAGGTTCTAAAGCCTTAGGACTCTTTGTGGCAGTGGGTAACTTGGTAAACTTGGTGAGGGAAATTGGAAATTTATCGAAACTAGGCAAATTCCAGTACATCAAATGTCTTAAAAGGTTTGAGAGATGGAATAAAGAGTACAAAATTTCAAAATTTCGACTACGTGCAATTTTTTCCCAAAGTTTGCATTGTCGAGATGAGGTGATTGAAGTAATTTGCCTATGCATGTTTAAAAATTCCAAATTTTGAGTGAAATTGGTTATCTACTATCCTATTTGTCATAATCTAGAGTGTGTGTTTTACTCTTTCATGCTTATTTGCCCACTTAACTAGCTTGTTCTCTTTCTTCTCTTTCTTGATTAAGTCTCGTGATCGTGACATAGTCCCGTTCTTTTTGTGCTTGTTTTTATCTACCTGTTGAACTTGCAATTAAGCTAAACAATTGCTATTGGGACAAAACTAAGGGTTTCAGCCGTACTAGGCTCAAATCCTTTGAAAAATCATCCGGGGTAAGAGGGGTAAAAGATAAGTGTAGATGAGCTCAGTTTCAGGTAAAAGCCTTTGAGTGACAAACACGAGCGAACTATGAGGATTTTTATATTTTATTTATTTTTTTATTTTAAAAATTTTTTATTGCGGGAAAAAAAGAAAAAAATATCCAGAGAAGTCGAAGGTCCGACTAAGAGTGATTATACTACATAGGAACCTGAATTGAGAGATGTAGCATATAATATCGTGGCTCTTCAACAAGAATTCACTAGGGTCTTAGAGATAATGATGGATGTGAGGGATGAAGTCAAGGCAATGAGGCAAGTAACACTCAAGAGAGTAGGCCATCACGACCTCATAGGGTCATTATGGCAGCTCCTAACTCCTCTAGGTTTAGCAGGCGATGAATTGTACCTATGGATGAGATTAAGGTCGAGAATGAATTTGATTTTAATGAGGGGTTTGATTGAGTGTCTAAGGTGGATATGATAGGTTTTGGCCTAAAAAGGGAAGGTATGGGAGAGAGTTCAAGATGGGCCATGGGGATGAGGAAGATGGTGACTTGGGCAAATCAAGATGAATATTCCTCCATTTCAAGGTAAGAGTGATCCCGAATCTTAAGTAGAATGGAAGCGTAAATTAGATCTAATTTTATACTTTCACAACTATTCAAAATTGAAGAAGATGAAGTTGGCCGTTATTAAATTTACCAATTATGCACTTTTTGGTGAGACCAGATGATGAAAAACATTAGGATAAATAGGGAACGCCCGATCACTAGATGGGCAGAATTGAAAACAGTTACGAGGAAGCAGTTTCTACCTAGCCACTACTATCGAGACTTGTACCAAAAACTTTTGAATCTTACACAAGGAATTCGAAGTGTAGAAGATTATCATAAGAAGATGGAAATCACCATGATCTAAGCTAATGTGGAGAAAGATCGAGAGGCCACCATTGCACGATTTCTGAATGGAATGAATAGGGAAATTGCCAATATGGTGGAGTTATAGCATTATATTGAGTTAGAGGATATGGTACACATGGAAATGAATGTAGAACGACAATTGAAGTAGAAAAATATAGTGAGAAGTAACTAGGGCCTGAGCAGAAAAATATAGTGAGAAGTAGCTAGGGCCCGAGCAATATATGGAAGCCAAAATGGAGGGATAACAATAGGGATATCACCACATCTAGGTTTAGATCCCAAAACCAAGGGAAGATTCCGCCACCAAGCCGAAGCCAAAAACTGACACACAACCAAATATAAGTCGTGATATTAAATATTTCAAGTTTTGAGGGAGTGGTCTCAAAGCATCGCAGTGCCCTAATAAAAGAAACATGTATATGAGGGTGATGGTGACGTGATTTCAGAGGGTGAATATGTTGAGGATGAGATGTCGAGTTGGAAGATGCTACTGATGAAGAGGGGGTTGAGTATGCTATAAAAGATGAGTCCCTTGTGACTGATGTTCCTTCAATACCAGGCCAAAGTTGAGGATGATATGGTTTAACAATGAGAGAACATAATCCATACTAGATGCATAGTCCAGAACAAGGTATGTAGCATGATTATCGATGATGGTAGTTGCACAAATGTGGCTAGTATAATTCTTATTTAGAAGTTAGGTTTGATTATTCTTAGACATCCTAAGCTTTATCTTTTGCAGTGGTTGAATAAAAGTGGCGATGTTTAGGTTAATCAGCAAGTCTTGGTAACTTTTACTATTGGTAAGTATACAGATGAACTGTTGTTTGATGTAGTACTCATGCAAGTTGGGCATTTATTATTGGGGCGTCCTTGGCAGTTTGACATGAGGGTGATGCATGATTTTCGGAACAGATACTTCTTCCGTTGACACTTTAGGAGGTTTTTGAAGACCAAACGAAGATACAAGCTTCCATAGGAAAAAACCCAAGGGTGAGGCTGAGAGTGTGAGTAGAGTGGGTAAGGTTGAGAACACCACACCAAGAAAAACCAAAGTGGCTGAGAATTCTAAGGGTTTAAGAGAGAGAAATACTAAGAGTGAGCCAAAAAAAAGAAAGTGTGGGTAGAGTGAAAAATAGTTTCTTTGCTAAAGAAGAGGAAGTGCGAATATAGTATTCTAAAAACAAAGTGATGATTTTTATTTTGTACAAAGAAACCCTCATTAGTTCTGAGGAAGCTAACCCTAACATTTCTTTGCCTAGTGTGTTTGGTTCTTTATTATAGGATTTTGATGATGTATTAGTAGAGGAGATACCTCATGGCTTACCACCACTTTTTGGTATTAAACATCAGATCGATCTAATCCCAGGCATGGTCATTCTTAATAAACCTATACCGAAGCAATCCCAAGGAGACAAAAGAGCTTCAAAGGCAAGTCGAGGAATTGATGAGCAAAAGATATGTCCGAGAGCGCATGAGTTCGTGAGCCATTCTAGTTTTATTGGTTCCAAAGAAATATGGTACATGGAGAATATGCATGGATTGTAGAAGCGAAGCAGTTTTTGGCTATGCCTATGACATCGGCAACCACGAGACTGTTGGACTCGCAGTCCGTAGAGAGTACAATTAGCCCATATGGGACTAATTAGAGAATAAAGAAATTGTCGCCCAATATAAAACACTGGGAATGATTTAAGGCCGCACTACACCTCTTGCAAGGTTGACCTTAAACCCGTTTGGGTTCAGAATCATCCCTTACTGATGCCAGTATAAAATTAAAGTTGGAAAAAAGATATCATTATGTCATATAATGCAAATATCATGCAAAGTAATTTAAAACACTCAAAAGAACAAACATGACTTAAAAGAAAAACATAATGTCCATAGAGCAGTATCACATCAATATAAGAAATAACAAAATTAACTATGGCTGGCCGGACATGTGAATGGCCGACCAGAGGTGTTTTTTCTTAGATCTGTGTCCGACCGGACTTATTGGAAGTCTGGCCGAATGTGCAGAGCAATCCAGAATCATAGAAATACATGCAATGATAATAAAAAGATAAATAACAGAGAGGAAAGCATGTCGGCAGAATAAATAAAAATAAACAGTCCAAGTTATGCTAAACTATAGTAAAGTACATATACAAGAACAAATAAAATCGATAGTCAACCTTTGCTTGGTACGTGGAGTTGTATCCCAAGTACATACCACCCTACTGTCCATTCAGATTCGGCTACGGAATTTATGTCTGGGTTTCCATCCTATATACTATGGGAAAGTGTTTTACCTGGTGTAGCCTTATATAAAACTATAGTTAATATATGACTAGTGTATGTCCGACTGGACATGCAAGACGTCCGACCAGAGATACTATGTCAAAATAGTAAATGCAAAATTAAATGATAAGGGCCCTTTGGTCTCACCTTAAGTGTATCTCGACTTCAAGAACATGTTTGACAGTCTTGGTTGATTGCTAGTTTTATCTAATAGAGAGAGATTTAAGGTGGTTGTGAGTTTATAATTTGCTGTTATGTGGATTGTTTCACAAATTTTTGGCAAATGATCATTTGTAAGCCTCCAAAATTCGGATCTAGAAGAATGTCCAATTGGTTTGTGCAAAGCTCTTCTTTTATAGTTATGGTTTCTTAGTTTGAGAAAGAAACAATCTCCTTTAAGGAGGGAAGTTGATAATCATGAAAGGTGGTAATATGGAAAGAAAGATAATTGGAAAGTGTTTTAAGATGAAGAAGATCTGAGTTTTATGGAAGCTGACTAAGAAGGGAAAAGATTGAGTCCTTATACAAAACTAGAAAAGCGACGCATGTCTTGCCGGATATGTAGGTGTATCCGGCCAGGGGTGATGGTAATATTTGGGCGGACATAAGTGTTTATATCTATCCATATGTATATGGTTTCTCTCTAGTATTAGAGCTTACAATTTTCCTTAAGTCTCATACAATGACCCTACACGAGACTCATTATCGGGCCATGTAAAAATGAAATGCCTACAGTCGCCCCCACTTTGGTAGGCTTGTGTAATGTATGACAGTGACAAGTCTATCTAAGTCATGCATGCATTTTTACTTACCTGGATCGTCTAATGTCGCCGAACTTAACTCACTGTATTGTAGTTGGATTAATATTTGATGGTTGATTCATGTTTGTGGGCTTTATTCCCCATGCTTTTAATGACCACATGCTTTATTCCTAGCATTGGTGGTTGTTGTGGGCTTTGTTTCTGACTGCAGGTTTTGTTCCCGACTTTGGTGGTTATTATGGGATTTGTTTCCGATTAAAGGCTTTATTCTTGACTTTGATGACTGTGGGATTTGTTCCCGATGCTTTGGATGATTACAAGCTTTATTACTGAAATTAGTGGTTGTTATGGGCTTTATTCCTGACTACAGGCTTTATTCTAGGCTTTGGTAGTTGTTGTGGGCTTTGTTCCTTATAGCAGGCTTCATTCCTGGCTTAATGACTATTGTCGGCTTTGTTCCCAATTGTAGGCTTTATTCCCGACTTTCATGACTGTGTGCTTTATTCCCAATGCTCTAGATAGTTGCATGCTTTATTCCTGATTTTGATGATTATGAGCTCTCTTCCCAATCATTTGAATGGTGCACGCTTTATTCTCGATTGTGATGACTGTGGGCTTTGTTCCTGATTGGTTTGAGATACCTTGATCTTTGCCTGAAATTCTCATAGGTTGGACCCTCATGTTTTTTTTTTCTACTTTGACCGGATGAGGTGTTTCTACCTTTGTCTCCTTTGTAAGCGGGCTTCGCCCATATTATCTTCTTTTAAGCGGACCTCGCCCCTATACATTGACTTTCTGGCTTGTCGTGTGCTCCGTTGTTAGGAGGCTTCAACACTTGTCTACATCTTGTTCTAGTGCCTTTTGATATTTTGGTCCTTTTTTCAGCTATAGTCGATGTTCCAAATCCTAATTAAACGGTGGGCATGACCCTCATCTATCACATCTAGGTGGGCCTTTCCCCCAGTTACTATGTTCATGCGGGCCTTGACATGTCTTGACATTCCGATATTCAAGTGCTCCGTGTGTTAGAGGCTTCAACCTTTGACTTCAACTGAGTGTTTTTACTCCATTTCTTGGAGGCTACCTTTTGTTCAAGTTTCCTGCAAAAGAAATGATCGCTGTATGTATGTATCCATGCGTGTATACATGTATGTATATCTACAAATGATCTCTAACGAGTTTCCTATTCTTTGGCTCGAAAGGGTACATGAGTCGCGATGCTTTCCACAGAGGTATGTCAGATTTGTTTTTTCTTATGTCTAGGCTTATCCCTCGGGGTTCCCCCAAATCATTGATTTTTTATCCAATTCATGTCATTATGTAATGACTATTTGCATGTTCTCAAAAAATTATCTTTTTTGAAATCTCCTCTCTTTCCAAGGCAACAGATTTGTCTAAATTCACAATTTCATTTTCAAATAAAGTTTCACTTTTGGAATGCTTTTCCAAGTGTATGGGTTCTTTTACCAAGAATTATGTGCTACTCAGATCAGTTTATGCTGACGCTAAGTGTAGACTAGTGCTGACACTTTATTTCACATTTCATCTTCATTGGTCAAGGTAATCTAATAACTAATGTCTTAGATATTTATCTTATGTGGGGTTCATCCCCAGCTTCCTTAAGTCCTCAAATTATTTTTTGACACAGAGACTGCACATTTATGTGCGAGTCCTTGGTTACTCAATAATTTAAACAACTCAAGTTACTTTACATACTCAATATTCGAGTTGTTGTTTGACGCGAAAGTACTTGTGGAGTTCACGATACTCTTGGTTACTAAACACCTCAGACATCAGAGTAGATTTAGTAGGATTCACCCATTTTCTTTCTCTTTTTTTCTTTTCGTCTTTCTCTTCCTACTTTTTATAGTTCTTTATTCTTTTTCATTTTTTCCTTTTCTCCTCTTTTTTTCCACACCTTTATTAATATTATTTTTTTCATTTGCGTCATCTTCTTAACCTAGTGTCATATTAGTCTTAATATTGGAAAATGGTCAAATGAATGTCAAATGTCCCACTTATCTCTACAAGTTATGCCAGCATAAATTCTTTCTAAGTATGCATTACAATTCTAAGCTCATGTTTTAGTGCGCATTTGGGGATAACACTATGATAGTGAATCCAAAGTTAAAATTATTTTAAGGATTTAAACATGCTTATCTTTTGTTAAGAGTTGAAAAATTTTAAAAAATTAAATTCATTTCACCATTAAACATTAAAAAGAATCACTAAATGATGCAAGGAAATATACAAATGCAATTGTTTTAGGTCTCAGTTACTGCATGGTTGCGGCTTGTTCAGGATCAGGTATTCTGCTAGCATCGATCAAGTTTTGAATCTCATCATTCAGGCGGGTTCAGTTGTCAATGTCATGACCTTTTTGTTGATGAAAATTACAATGTTCAAGTTGAGATATCGGGGTATTAGGTTTGGAAACAGTTTTGGATCCAACGGCTTAAATAACCCTTGTCTCTTAAGCTAATAAAAAATCCTAGACATTGGTTCCCTCAAGTCGGCAAAATGTCATTTATGGATGGTGTGTGTTTTCGTAGTTCTGTATCCTAAGCCTCCTCCATTATTCTTCTTATATTTGCATTGGCTTCGCGCCTCCAGCCTGACGTTAAGCTTATGCCTCATTTTTTTCCATGATTCTAACAACCTTGGGATCTACGACATTACCTAATCTGCTTCTGATGCTTGAGATACCGTCAAGTTGGCAATATTATTGGTCAGAGTTGCAATTATTCTGCCATTTTGTTCACAGTTGTCTCCAATTGGTCCACATGAGAACTATCATTGTTGGCCATTTCTTTGTTTGTTATTTGCTTCTAAAGGAGTCTACCTTGTTCTCTAACCCAACGGGCCGCTATGGTGGCTTAATCACAAAGTATTAGTATATTACATGTATGCATGGATGCATGCATGCATAAGATTCATAAATGCAAGGTTAGTTCACGAAACATACATCCTTCCAACCTTATCTCTCCCACACACGTGGTATATTCATATCTGCCCTAGGTGTGGCTTAGCACATGCATTAACATGGGGTACACAAACTTTTTTTATGCTATGTTAAAGGTAAACCTTGGCTATCTCGATTATTTTCTATCGTTAGAGGATAAAAGCTGCCCATTCATAATGTGACTAAGCCTAATATGGGAATAATGCCATTGTTATAAAGTAATAAATTAGACTTGTGGTAATCATGGTTATTTTGGGTTGGGCTTGAAAAGATTTAAGTATGCTCAAATAGGCCCAAAGCAATGCGTGCCCTTTCGTTGGATAAAATCCAAGTATGAGCATCAGACTTGGGATTTAGACACATTTGGGAATATAATTAATCGCTCTAAGTCTAATATAGTTTGCATATAAGGTAGCCCATGAACATTTCGAAGCACTCAGTCCAATTATCATGTAAAGCGAACTTGTCCTAATTGAAAAGGCCTAACAAGTTTTTCATTTCATGGTAAGAAGGTTGGATTAACTCAAATGGTTAGGGTCCACACACAAGCATTAGCTAGGCTCATTCTTAAGGAAAAACAACAATGGGATTCCACGTGGGCTTCACAGGGCAATGTTTAGGCTCTCATTGGCGAATGGTTATCCATCACTAGGCCTCCCCACTCAAGGATTCGAATGACCAATAAATGCACCTTTTTTATACCTCGAGGGTACGTGCCAACGAGTGATAGGTATCATCATATAGCAATCCACTACCTTGAATGAAAGTGATTTCTCAATGCATGACACCATCAAAGCTAAAGAAGAATGCAAAAAATGAAGACATGGCTAACATCAATCTCACAGTAGATACTATAAGGTATTTTTTTCGAGGTCGATTCTCTATCCCCAATGGAGTCGACATCTGTAGGAGCGAAGCGGTTTCCCGATATATCTATGAACGACCACAACACTGTTGGACCCGCAGTCCATAGAGAGTACAATTACCCCACGAGAGAATAATCGGAGAATAAAGGAGTTGCCACCTAGTATAAGACATTGTGAGTTATTTCAAGCCGCACTACACCTCTTGCATGGTAGACCTTAAACCTGTTTGTCAGAATCATCCTTTTATTTATTCTAGTATAATATCAACATACCTTATAATGTAAATATCATGTAAAGTAATTCAAAACACTCAAAAGAACAAACATGACTTAAAAGCAAAACATAATGTCCAAATTGCAGTATCATAACAATAAAAGAAACAACGAAATTAACTATAGTTGGCCGGATATGAGAATGGCGGCAGAAGGTGTCCCTTTTTAGATGTATGTCTGTTGGGATGTATGCCCTAGAGCTACATGTGATGTAAATGGTTTCATGCATTTTGAAATAAAACGATGCATTATTCATTTATTAAATTGTTTGTTTATCTTTCGCATATTATATATCTTCGTAAATACCGTAGATTACTTATGTACCTTCAGACTTAGTGTATGAGTGTCATACATCAGAGGATTTGAGTCTGAAGTTAGTAATCTTAAATAGTCCATAGAGAGCAAACAAACCGGGTACTTTGTTTGTGGTTTATCTATAGCTGCGGTCCATTTTATATTTGTATGGCGGTCTTAATCTGGATCGTCCATGTAGAGACATGAGAATGGAGGCACCTTATATGATGCGATCATATAGGACTGGACCCAGATAGAAATGACATTCTTATAATATCCGTTAAGCAAAGAAAGTCATTTCCATCTACTTGATGGTCATATATGGATTGATCTTAATCCTGAGTGTACTATGAACTCCTGCATGGCAGACTGTGTCCTTTGATTTACAAAGGTGAGGTTGGTGTAGCAATCCCAACCAATAGCTACGTACTTTGGGGGCACAATTTGTCTTGTAGCTGGGAACGTTTTACATAGACATGGAGTTCACTCCTTCTTGCGAGAAGTAGATGAGTATCTTTCTTAAGGGTTGATTCGATACTTGAACGATTTGAGCGCTCAAGTCTTTCTATTATGAATAGAAAGATTAATATTCATAATAGTTATGAATAAATCGTTCATTGAAGAATCAATGGTACTTAAGGTAAAAATAATTAGAGGGGTATAACGGACATTATGACCCGGCTCTAATTACGAGATACTCGTGAAGGATCAATTCGTATGCAATGACTATATCGGTGGACACCGACTTGGTTCGGCTTAATATTTCATCTACGGCAACGAGAGTGCAACTTCGGATTTTTAGTGGAATAACCCGGAGTTAATAATTCGAAATATTTAATTAAGAGCTTAATTAATATTTCGAGATTATTGGATCTCGGAACCGTAGGTCCATTTGGTCCCCGTGCTATCTCGATATACTTTAGCAGAGTTAATATAATTGGATAGTCTAATTATATACTCACAAAGAATAAATATTATTAATATGATTAAAAATATTATTTACATTACACTTGAGACTATGCATTAAAAGTTAATTTAAGGTATTAATAATTATATGATAATTATTAAAAATAGAACATTGAATTCCTTATTAGATAAGGAATAGGATTTGTTTGTTTGGGAAACAAAATCAAATCAAAATACATCACCATGGCCGAATTCTTCATTGGATAAGGAATAAGATTTGTTTCTTTGGGAAACAAAATCAAATCAAAATACCTTAGCTTGACCGAATTCCTCATTGAGTAAGGAATATGATTTTTTTGTTTTGGAAACAAAATCAAACAAAAATTCCTTGCCTTGGCCGAAATTATAAGAGGATTGGGAGACTTGTGGTTGATTTGTTTTATGAAACAAATTACCCCAAGTATAAAAATAAAAATATAATTTTTCTTTTAAGAGATACACAAATAGAAAACCCTAGCCTCCTTCTCTTCTTCATGCTCTCAAGAGTTGAGAAAGTTAATTGAAGAACCTAAAAATTATTTCGGTGTGTGATTTAATCTCTAAAACGTTTAGGGATTAATTTGTGAGTGTAGCACACACTACCCTCCGTAAGTAACGAGACATAGCTCAGAAGATCTTGTGGCGTTGGAAATCTCTTCTTCCCCTCTCTAGTAACTCACGGCAGTGAGGCAGTTTTGGGGCTCGGTTTATGTTTGGATTTAATTCGGGTTTTGGGAAACACTTTGGGGTAATTTTAGGGCTGAGTTAGGATTGTTTTTGAGTGAAAAATCAGACCTAAAAGCCTACAGCAGATCACGCAAATTGTGGACTGGTTTGGGTGCAGTTCACTCGTGTAACGGGTGCAAAACAGTCCGCTATTTCACTGCAGTTCAAGAGGCTATTCGGGGACTGTTTCGGGGGCATTCTGGGGATGAAATCTTATGTAAAGCAGAAGCAAAATTTCAGTATACCCACTGGTACCATTCGGCCAAAGGAAGGGCAAAGCAGAAAAAATTTTCAAGTTCGATCCGTGGGCCTAACCGCTTCCGCTGCGCGAGGGAAAGCATTTCCTACAATTGACATTAAAAGCGAGGTTGAAAAGTGCTCTTAACCCTTCACATTTTCATTTAAAGTTTTTGTTTTTAATATATTTATATGAGTTATAAATATGATATTCATGTTTAGATGAGTGGGCACATTGTGATATTCATGTGATGAATGGTTTTGTTATTTCATGTGATGAATGGATTTTGCATTGGTCGTAAATTTTTCTGGCTCTTATTTTTGTAGTTGGTTTTGGTTTTGGGATGTAAGGCCATAAGGCCATTGTTTATATTTGTTGTAATTTTAATTTTCAATGTAAAGTTTCAATTCTTTGTAATTTGGAGCACCGAAGTCGCAAAGAGAGCCAACACCACTTTGGAGCGGGATTTGAAGGCCAAGGAATGCCTTGGTGAATCTTTTATACTAATTAGATTAGTATAGGAAAAATAAGAGTCCGGTCAATGCAAAATAATTTTTATGTTATATGTATGTTTATTTCGAATTGTTTGAATAACATGTCATATAGCTTAGGGTGCCCACTCATGCATTTTACTTGCCATAACATGTCATAGATGCATTATCATTATAAACATAAAATTATGATTTTATGTAATTTAAAATGTTTAAGTTAAAAAATGATATGCATTGAAATCATTAATTAGATTAATTGGATTTATAGCCTAAAACTTGAATTCTAATTTATTGGGTTTAATTGGTGCATAATAAATTCCATAGGTATATAGGATGGAAACCCGGATATAAATTCCATAGCCGATTCCGAATGGACGGAAATATGGTATGCACTCGGGATACAATTCCACGTACCATTGGATTTTATAACGCACTAAAAATTTATTAAAATGTTTAATTGAATTTTGACCGTTTAGAATTCCATGATTTTAGACCCTTAAGTGCCTAGTATTTTAAGAGTTAAAATATTGTAACTCACTTATACCACTCTAATTAAATTAGTTTAATAGAGTATACATATTAGTAGAGACTAATATTAGTGACACAATTTTAATAGTTAAAATTGATTTAGCTCACTTATGACAAACTAGTGTAAATAACAATTATGATTTAGCAGCCATAAGTTTATCCACACTAGTTAAAATAAAATTTTAGATATTTTAGATAGAAACCTTAATATTTAAAATAGTGAGTGGGAGAGGGATATACGACAGTACATCCCACGATCTCCGTTGTTAGTCCAAAAACGTGAGATTCAAAAGGGGCCTCGAGACGGCTTTGTTTTCGTCCCCCTACGGATGGTGTCCATTTTGGGTCAATATCAGGTTTGGGTTCCGAGAGGATAGGGATTCTAGATGTATCTTGTGAACTGACCTACCCTACGGCGGCACTTCACTCGGTAAGTTAAAGAATCCCGAAACGGCGGGTTACACTCACAAAGGAATAATTAACTGTTAATGAAATTCATTGATCAAATAAAACCGTAGTTGTTTAATATAGGAATAAGAGTTATTCCCACATATATTAAATTGACTGAGATTGTCTCGATCTATCATGCGAGTACTTGACCTACCCTACGGCGGCACTTACTTGTGGGATGATAGGTTTCCGTGGCGTAGCAATTCTCTTAGGTTTCTAATTCATTATTCATGGTTCTTGCATCATGTTTAATTTTATGCCAAAATTCTTTGATGATTTTAATATGCGATGAATGAATGTTGAATGCATGTTTATTTTATTTTCAGCCATGGTTTCTCCAATTATTTTCATACTCTCAAACGATAAATTGACTGGAGAAAACTATGTTAAGTGGAAAAGTAACATGAGTCTGTGAAGACCTAAAGTTTGTCCTGACGGAGGAACATCCTCCCGAGCCGGCCAGAAATGCTGGCCAAGCTGTGCGCGATACCTACCAAAAATGGGTTGCAGCAAATGAGAAAGCCCGCTGCTACTTGCTAGCAGGGATGTCTGAGGTTCTTGCTGTAAAGCATGAACCTATGGCTCTAGCATCTCAGATGATGGAGTCATTGCAGGGCATGTTTGGGTAGCCTTCGGAGCGTCAACGCCATGAGGCCATGGTCTCAGCGATGACTGCTAGGATGAAGGATGGGACATCAGTCCGAGAGCACGTCTTAAGGATGATGACTTATCTCAACACTCCTGAAACCCATGGAGCTCGTATTGACGAGCGTAGCCAGGTGACCATGATTATGGAAACTCTTCCGAAGAGTTTTCTGCAGTTTAAAAGAAACTATGTTATGAACAAGTTGTCTTTTACTTTGACCCAACTGCTTAATGAGCTCACCCATTATGAGTCCATGCTTGTGGATCCTCGTAAGTCCAATGCAGAGGCAAATGTTGCCGAATCTTCTAAATCTGCAAAGAAGAAGAAGAAAAGCGCTGGAAAGGCTAAGGGTAAGCCCATGAAAAAGAAGAACAAAAAAGGCTCCAAGGATGCAAAGCCCAAAGGAAAATGTTTCCACTGCGACAAGAATGGGCATTGGAAAAGGAACTGTCCTAAATACCTTGCTGAGCTAAAGGAGAAAAAGGAAACAGGTAAATATGATTTACTCGTTATTGAATCTCTATTAGTGGAGGATGATAAATCCGCTTGGATTATTGATTCTGGGGCCACTAACCATGTTTGTTCTTCTTTACAGCTACTTGATTCATGGAGGGACCTTACTGAAGGTGATTACACCATGAGGGTCGGGATAGGGGATGCCGTTTCAGCAAGAGCAGTGGGAGTTTCCAGTTTAAATTTTATTAATAATAGTTATTTAAATTTGAACAATGTGTTATTCATTCCTGGTTTTCGCAGGAATCTTATTTCTGTTTCTAGACTTTTGGATGATGGTTATTCAGTTTCTTTTAATAGCAATTTGGTTATTATTGGTAGAAATGGATTAACTATATGC
Source organism: Zanthoxylum bungeanum (assembly GCA_019454045.1). NCBI lineage: Eukaryota > Viridiplantae > Streptophyta > Magnoliopsida > Sapindales > Rutaceae > Zanthoxylum > Zanthoxylum bungeanum. The sequence goes on along the minus strand of SKCR01006900.1, from coordinate 49,973 downwards.
ACAGGAAACTCAGAAAATAACTTGTATGTGTTAAGACCGTTAACACATAGGTCACTGCTCAACACTGAAATGTTTAAGGTTGAAAAACCTAAAACAAAACGGCCAAAGATTTCTCATGATGACACATATCTATGGCATCTTAGACTTGGTCACATCAACCTTGACCGGAATAGGATTTGTTTGTTTGGGAAACAAAATCAAATCAAAATACCTTAGCTTGGTCGAATTCCTCATTGAGTAAGGAATATGATTTGTTTGTTTTGGAAACAAAATCAAACAAAAATTCCTTCCCTTGGCCGAAATTATGAGAGGATTGGGAGACTTGTGGTTGATTTGTTTTATGAAACAAATTACCCTAAGTATAAAAGAAAAATATAAATTTTCTTTTAAGAGATACACAAATAGAAAACCCTAAAGAGTTGAGAAAGTTAATTGAAGAACCTGAAAATTATTTCGGTGTGTGATTTAATCTCTAGAACGTTTAGGGATTAATTTGTGAGTGTAGCCCACACTACCCTCCGTAAGTAACGAGACATAGCTCGAAAGATCTTGTGGCGTTGGAAATCTCTTATTCCCCTCTCTAGTAACTCACGGCAGTGAGGCAGTAAGTTCCCCACTGCCGCACGCACATCACCAATTTTGGGGCTCGGTTTATGTTTGGTTTTAATTCGGGTTTTGGGAAACACTTTGGGGTAATTTTAGAGCTGAGTTAGGATTATTTTTGAGTGAAAAATCTGACCTAAAAGCCTACAGCAGATCACGCAAATTGTGGACTGGTTTGGGTGCAGTTCACGTGTGTAACGGGTGAAAAACAGTCAGTTATTTCACTGCAGTTCAAGGGGCTGTTCGGGGACTGTTTCGGGGGCATTCCAGGGCTGAAATCTTGTGTAAAGCTGAAGTAAAATTTCAGTATACCCACTGGTACCATTCGGCCAAAGGAAGGGCAAAGCATAAATTTTTTTCAAGTTCGATCCGTGGGCTTAACCGCTTCCGCTGCGCGAGGGAAAGCGTTTCCTACAATGTCCTACTGGACTCACTGGAAGTCTAGCCTGGTGTTCAGTGTAATCCAAAATCATAGAAATACATGCAATGATAATAAAAAAGATAAAGAACAAAGAGGAAAGCATGCCAGTAGAATAAGTAACAAATAAACAGTCCAAACTGTGCCTAATAATAATAAAGAACATATGAAAGAACAAACAAAATCGACAGTCATCCTTTCCTCGGTACGTGGAGTTGTATCCCAAGTACAAACCGCACTACCATCCATTCAGATTCGGCTATAGAATTTATATCTAGATTTACATCTTATATAACTTGGGAAATTATTCTATCGGATGTAGCCTTATATACGGCCAGAGTTAATATATGACTATTGTATATTCGGCCGGACATGTAGTACGCCCAGCCGGAGATACTGTGTCAAAGTAGTAAATGTTGAATTAAGTGATAAGGGCCCTCTGGTCTTACTTTAGGTGCATCTCGGCTCTGAGTACATGTTTGAAAGTCTCGGTTGATTGCTAGCTTTATCTACTAGAGGGATATTTAAGGTGGTTTGTGAGTTTATGATTTGTTGTTATGTAGGTTGTTTCACTGATTTTTGGCAAAACTTTAGTTGCCAGCCTCCAAAATTTGGATCTAGAAGAAGGTCCATTTGGTTTGTGCAAATCTCTTCTTTTATAGTGATGGTTTCTTAGTTTGAGAAGGAAACAATCTCCACTAAGGATGGAAATTGATAATCATGGAAGGTGGTAATATGAAAAGGAAGATAATTGGAAAGTATTTTAAGATGGAAAAGATATGGATTTTATGGAAGTTGGCTAAGAAGTAAAGAGATTTGGTCTTGTACTAAACTGGAAATGTGACGCCTGTGCGGCCGGATATGTCGATGTATCAGACTAAGGGTGATGGTAATGTCTGACCAGACTTATATGTTTATATCTGTTTGAATGTATATGGTTTCTCTCTAGTATTAGATCTTACAATCATCCTTAATTCTCATACAGTGCCCCTGCAGGAAACTCATTATCGGGCCATGCAAAAATGCAATGCTTACAGTAGAGCAGTCAATAATATCACTATTAAGTATCGCCATCCAATCCATAGAATAGATGATATGTTAGATGAATTATATGAGTCTTGTATTTTTTTCTAAAATTGATCTTAAACGTGGGTATCATCATATTAGGATGCGGGAAAAAGGATTAATGGAAGACTTCTTTTAAAACAAAGCATGGATTATATGAGTAGCTCGTGGTGCCATTTGGGCTCAAAAATGCCCCTAGCACTTTTATGCGTCTAATGAATCATGTTTTTGTCTATTTTTAGGTAAATTTACCGTTGTGTACTTTGATGATATTTTAGTGTACATCAAGAATTTAGATGTCATGTAGGGCATGTGCATTTTATGCTTGATGTTTTGAGAAAATAATTATCGTATACTAATCTTAAGAAATGTAGTTTTTGCATGAAAAAATGGTATTCCTAGGGTATTTCATTAGTACTTAAGACATTGAGGTCGATGAGGAAAATATTAAGGTCATTTGTGAGTGGCCTACCCCTACAAGCATCACAGAGTATATGAGTTTCCATGGTCTAGCTAGTTTCTATATGAAGTTTTTGAAAGACTTTAGCACCATTGCAGCATCATTCACTGAAGTTATAGAGAAAATATGGGTTTTCATTGGGGGAGGAACAAGAGAGTGCATTTGTATTACTTAAAGATCATTTATGTACTACACTTGTTTTAACCTTGCCTAATTTCAATCATAGCTTCGAGATTGAGTATGATGCTTCAGGTATTTATATTAGAGCATTTTTTATACAAGATTGACATCCCATGGCTTTCTTTCGCGAAAATCTAAATGGCACAGCTTTGAGGTACCGAGCCTACGACACGGAATTTTTTGCTCTAATGAGTGCTCTGGAGACTTGGCATCACTATCTATGGAAAAATAAGTTCATGATTCACACCGACCATAAATTCCTGAAGCATATCAAAGGCCAAGGAAAGCTTAACAAAAGGCATGCTAAATGGATAGAATTCCTAGAGATATTCCTATATATAATTCGATATAAGCAAGGTATGGAGAATGTGGTTGCTGACGCATTGTCACGCATGTATGCTCTACTTATGTCCCCGAGTTCTAAATTTCTTGGTTTTGAATTTATAAAGGACTTGTATATGAATGATAATGATTTTTTTTAGATTTACAATGTATATGAAAAGGGCGTATATGGTAGATTTTACTCACAAGACGATTTTCTATTTAAGGAGAATAAATTGTGTGTGTCTAGTTGTTCCATGCATGAGTTATTGGTTCATGAATCATATAGTAGGGGTCTTATGGGTCATTTTGGATTTTAGAAAACATTAGACATCTTGCATGAACATTTTTATTGGCCTAAGATAAAGAAACATGTTATGCATATTTGTGATTGGTGCATTACTTGTAGGAAATCAAAATCTAAAGTTCAACCACATGGCTTTATACCCTTGACCTATTCCCAATGTTTCCATGGATTTTGTGTTAAGTTTTCCTAGGTCTATGAAGAGATGAGACTCTATTTTTGTTGTGGTTGATTGTTTTAACAAGATGACACTTTATTGGATGTCACAAATCAGATGACACCACATACATTGCTGACCTATTCTTTTGAGAGGTTGTACGTTTAGATGGAGTGCCTAAGAGTATAGTATTAGACAGAAATGTAAAGTTTTTAAGTCACTTTTGGAAAATTCTATGGGGAAAGCTGGGAACTAAACTTTTATTTTCCACTACATATCACCCACAGATGGATGGTTAGACTGAAGTCGTCAATAAGACTTTGTCTCAAATCCTACATACTATTATTTCTAAGAATTTGAAGTCATGGGAAGCATGTTTGTCTTTCATTGACTTGGCATATAATCATAGTATTCATTCCACTACTTCTTATTCCCCCTTTGAAATTATGTATGTTTTAATTCAATAACGCCTCTGGATTTATTGCCTTTACCCGTTGATGAAAGGGTTAGTCTAGATGGTAAGCACATTGAGAAGAAGAATGAACAGTATTCATCGCATGCCAACAAGGGAAGACGTCATGTATCATTCAAACTAGGTGATTGGGTTTGGGTGCATATACGCAAAAAGATATTTCCAAAGCAATGCCAGTCCAAACTCCAACCAAAATACGATGGACTATTTCAGATCCATGAGAAGATCAATGACAACGCCTATAAACTGGATTTGTCAGGTCAGTATAATATTTCTGCTTCATTTAGTATTTCTGATCTATCTTTGTTTGATACAGATTCGAGGTCGAATCATTTTGAAGAGAGGGGTGGTGATGAGGCCTAGGATGTAGCTCAAGATGTACAAGGACTATCCAATACCGTGTATGTTCTAGAGGGTCCAATCATAAGATATTGAGCTAAGAAGATCCAAGAATCAATGGATGGATTAGTTTAGAGGACCATATCTAATAATTCACAAGTCAGAGTGCGAGCTTCTACTGCATTGAATATGGGCTTGAAGTTAGACGATCCTATGATGGTGAACCTTATTCAGGCCTTAGAGCATCAAAATATTTAGGCCTAGTTCATCATATTTATTTTTTAGTTATTGTTATTTTATTGGGCTTCACATTTGTTTTAATTTGGCCCTTTTATTTATATTGGCGTTTTACTTAGGGTTTATTGTTATGTTTGGGAATTAGGTTAAGATCTATGTTCAGCCAGGTATTTATTTCATAATAATATTCGGTCGGACATTAATCAAATCCCGTGATTTCAATAATTGAAAATATGCACCCTCACTGACAGCTTGATCTATGCCCCACCATACATTTATTTCAAATATATGTCCGGCCAGACATTAATCACATCTCATGATTTTAGTAATTAGATCAGAGTGATTGGTCAATGAATCTGGGATTTGTATATATCTGGTCGAGTGGTCAATGAATCTTGGATTTGTATATATCCGGTCGAGCCTAATATATATTCGGCCGAATATTTAGACTTAGAAAAGGTTGGCCAGACATAGGTGATGTCCGGCTAGACTTGATTATTTTTTCTGAATTCTCTTAAGTTCCATTCCCTTCCAGCATTTATCCTTGCAACTTTCCAAACATTCATGTAGTGCCCCCAAAGAGACTCATCATCGAACTATGCATAAAAATGCATTGTATACAATGGTAAATTCAAATGAAAGTGGAAACCCTGAACGTGCCAAAATTGTCAGGGCTACATCAGTATCCTGAATTTTCATTGACAAGTAAAGTCTTAAATACGCCTCATTGTGAACGTGCCAAAGCTATCACAATGAGAAATGGTCAGGATCGAGACCCATGAGTCACAACGAGTGTGATTGACAATGGTTTGCCTACCTGTGAATTTACGTTGGCGAGAACGTGCTAAAGCTTTGAGCAGAAACATGAAATTTAATTTAATTATTAAATTGTTTTTATTATGTTTGAGGATTACAGTTTTACATTAAACAGTTGGAGGACATCTTTTAGATTAAAAAGCCATTGTCTATTTTTTGTTATTTGATATTATATGAAATAATATTCTGTTAACCATTCTTTCACAGTCTATATGATAGATTTGTGGTGGCAGATACTTCATCGTCTTATCATTTTGCTCGTATGATGGATACGAATAAGCTAAAAGTCCCTGAAAATTTCATAGACTATAAGTTGGATATGGGGTTTTTAAATGAATTCAGAAAATCATGTGTACGTGTTACAGAACCCGATATATATTACTGTAGCTTAGGAGTCCCCTCCTAAGGAGATTGAAACCTTTCAAAAATTGAATGACGGTGATATAAGATTTAGGTAATATATTCCCAGTTAGTTGACTCCTGAATTGAAAAAGGCAATATATTGATATTATTGATGCTTATAATATAATGACATGTTGTGGGAGTTTTTTATGAATCTTAAGAAAGTCTTAGTTCACAGAATATATGTGGAATTATTCCTTTATAGACAGGATAAGGGTAAAGCAGTCAGCCTATATGTGCTTCACATGATAGATTTGATCGAGAATGTGAGGCGATGTGATTTCCTTCTTAATGTAAGTGTTATCTGGTTTATCAAATCTATTATGTGAAGCACATGTAGTTTGACTGCTTTACCCTTATCATGTGAATCGTTTGAGACTAAGAATTCAGAATAGTCTCGTAGTTGTGCTTGAAATAAGAAGGGGTGTGTTAAACCCTTACAATTATTGGTTAGTTAGGTTCTTTGGTTAAGAACCAAGTTAGTATAGTTTATCGTTGACGAACAATTTAATACAATAGATATGAACATGAGGTTAGCCCTTAGGTTGAGTAGGTAAGTATGCGACTGATGAATAGAGCTAGACAGTATCTAGAAACGGATTAGAGAGTTTCAATGTATGCGTTGTGAATTAGATTAGCAAATAAAAGGACGGAGAAATTTTGATGACGATATTTATATGGAGATGAGAATTGTCGTATTCGGAAATTTGGAAACTTTTCCGGAAGGTTCCATGATTTTAGAGAATAAGAGTTTAAGTGTTGAAACATAGCTCATAATATTTTAAAGTGGAGATTAGTTGCATCAGAATTCGGGTAATAATTGATTTCGTGAAATTAATTATATCATTTCATACGGATAAATTTTTTGTTTTCTGCTATAAAAAATTTATGAGATGAACAACATTCATATTGAATACCTTTCGAATTTTGTAGTAGAAATACCTCAAAATAATGAATTTCCGAAAGACACCAAGGACATGGGTCTGTTTGTAATTCACGGGGATTGGAATGCAATTTTAAGAAACTTTCCAATAAATACCTCAAAATTTCTAGAAATAATAGAAATGGAAAAAATATTCTTTAAATCCAAATTCGACCCCACATCTCAAAATTCTTGCGTGACTGGTTGGTCATGTCAGCTGCCAGTTAACCACCGCTGTCTGATGTGTCCTACACAAGGGGTGCGTTAGGCTACCCTCAATCCGATGGTGGCCCGCGCTGACCCCAGAAATGTCGAAATCTGGCGAAAATGAGTGAGCAATGTGCGACCTTGGAAGTTCAGATCCCGGCTCATCTCTTCAATCCACACGTCGAGTCACCCATCAAATCAAAGACCTCAGAGAGTACTACAAGATGGTGGTGACGGTTTCTCCGATCTGTACTCAATTATACGCTAAAAGAGGTAGAAACATTCAGGTGAATAGTGGCAGATTTTCCCGAGATCTCTAATTCGAATTCCATTGATTCCTTACGCGTTCGTGGGAGTGTAGGGAGTCTACCGATTGCCTTGGAGCTTCGATAAGACGTCCCGGTAAAAAGTTATTATTTTCAAGTTTATTATAATATATTCATCTCCCCGTAGATTCGTAGAGTAATGTATTAGTTTGTATTGAGATGATTGTGCTAGTGTATGTTGAATGTAAGTCATTTGTAGAATCTGAGAGAAATCAGAGCGAATTAGATCGATCCGATAAGTAAAGCGAGTTTCCGGTAAAATATGATTTTGCATGCATCTGTGCTTTGATGAAAGTAAATATGGATATAGCTTAATTATGATGATACGATAATATTTGAGTAATTCCAGAGAGGTTCGGAGAACTTCGGATCCTTCTGCAACGTTTTTAGAAACTTTTCGGAAGATTTTTCGGAAACTCGTAATTTGCATATTTGAGCTACTAGATTGACATAGAACAATGTATAAAGATGTAATAGGAGTATTAGATGTGTTGCAGGTGGAACGGGAAGGATCTGAAAAGTTCAGGATTCGTCCACAGTGTTTTCGGACTTTAGGAAGGTTTTTTGAATTTTAGCTAGAAATGGAATCTAATGCTACAAATATGTTTTTTTGGATGTATTATGAGTAATGTAACTGAAATCACTGAAAACATATTTAATATTGATTTTCCCGAAAAGTTGGGGATTTTATGCTATCAGTTAGTTTTACGTGATTAACGACCTTAATCGTCCGTATTTTGTGTTACAGATAGGGAAATAGAAAGGATAGTAAGTACCTCATTGTGAACTTGCCTTAAGTAGACAACGTACGATAGCTAATTCTGTATTTATATATGTCTATAGATATGTGTATAGATTGCAGACTCGTAGAAATATGTAAGAATAGTTATGGAGTCTGACACGATCAAAAGGTGGTTCTTTAATCCCAAATATAAGAGTGTCGAAGTAATAAAATAATCTGGTAAGTCCGGGGTCGATCCACAGGGAATAGATTTAGTAAAATAAAATAAAAATATGAGTAAAAATAAAAATGCTTGATTTTTTTTGAAGTGATTGGAGAATTTTAAATTGGACTGCAACAATTAATATTTTAAATATAGAAATCTCACTTTTTTATAATATATAATTTGTCATTATTACCCAAATAAATTATTTCATGACTTAATTATGTCAAAACATATAAAACCAGCCATAAAGACGGTGATAAATGTTGACTATAACAAGTCCGGTTAGGTACTCAATTATGCCAAATAAATAAAACCAGCCATATAGGCGGTATCAAAGTTTGTCAATATTTAACCCATATTTAAATTAAGTATTAATCATTAGATTAAAATTTATATTTTATAATATAAGTGAGATTAATCTATATTTTCATTTTAAAAGCATCACCATTTTTCCCATCAAAAAGAAATTAACTACTATAATTTGAATAAAAGCACATAGAATTTTATTAATGAAAGAAAAAGAAAATACATGAAAGTTTTAAAGAAAATAAAACACACAAGAGTTGAAACACCATAAATTTTCAGAGAGAATTGTGGAAATCAGACTGATTTCTTAAGGTGTTGAGCAGCTCGAGGGCTCATCACCCTCCCATGAAATTTGTAAATTGCAAAAGTAATTTGCAAATTACAAAATTGGTGGTGGATTGTCAACTTTCATATTATTATTTTTTTTGTTTTTCTTTTTATTTTTTCTACTTTTTTTGTCTTTAAATATTACATATAACACATTTTGGATTTTTCATCCATTTCGGCCTTGTAAATGTCTGCATTAGAGAATCTTTTCAACAACAAAATTGTAGATCTTTGGGTTTTCTTTCTTCTGGAATTGAAATCATTTCAATCCGATATTGGAGTAAAACGTTATGGCCAAAATACGAAAATTGTGCAGGGTTGGAATTTCCGAATTTGCACACTGTTAAAATACCCTTTCAAGTTTTTGGCCTCCTAGATCCAAATTTCACGTCCATTTTTTTAAATATGTATCCAAAATATTATTTCACCTATATAAGAAATAAAAACCATAATAAAAATATATAAAACATAAATTTAATTATTCTTTTACATATATGCTAAATTAAGGGGACTAATGAAACTTTAAGTGTAAAATGACTATTTTTTCTTCAAAATAAATGTGTATTTTTTAGTGTTCATCATACCCCCTAACTAACTTATTACTTGTCCCTAATAATAATTCTTATCCAAATTAATAATTATTTTCTTTCTTCCTAAATGATCAAATAAATAACTTCTTCTGTACTTTTTACCCTTCTTCCATACGCACATAAAATAAAGTATCAATTAATTCATTATGCCCACAATATTTGCAGGTCTCATTGAAAAGAGAGTAATATTTTTGTCCTAAAATTATATTAGAGTTCACACCATTTGGCAATGAAAGTTTATTTATAAATACAGAAATAGTTTTTTTTTTTAAATAATAATACATCTTCAATCCTAAACCAATTAGCTTTAGGGAACTAGGTGTAAAGACACCCTTATAGACTTAATTGCTCGGATCTCATATTTTAAAAATAAAAAAGTGTCTATTTTCCTTAAGTTTTCTCTTTAACCCATGTAACGAGCTTTGAGCCAATGACTCCCAGACCAATTGGCCTTAGGGCACTAAGTGTTAAAACACCCATACAGACTTAATTGCTCGAGTTAGAGAGGCTACGAAATCGAATTTATTCACACACTTTTTTTTAATTAAACTAACTCAAGCTCTACCATTTTACGCGAAGAAACTCAAGCTCTACCATTTTACGCGAACAATCACTGCTTGTTGAGGCAAGATGTATGTTTACTAAATAAAAGCATGGTTAGTTTTTTTGAATAAAAACACAAATTCCATTGCCTTTAGCTGCTACCTCCAAAAAATTAGAGAACTGACTATTTCAAAATTTTCACTTACAACCTATGATCATATGTTACCGTGTATGTTTATAATACCTGTCAAATGAGCATATGAAGATCAAAATTAATAAATATTATGGAGAAATAACAAATTTAAATGATTCAAAAAGAAAGGAAAAAAATAACTTGTTACGAATTATTTTGAGACGCGTCTTAGGAGCGAAAACTCCTTACACAACCACCTTTGAACAACAATTCCACTTGGTTAGTCAAAATTTTGTTGTCAGTTTGTGTATGTTTTTTTAGAAAAAACACAAAAGTAAATCAGGAAAAAACAATTTTTTTTTTCAAAATAACAACAAAGCAAAAAAAGAACATAAAAATATTTTTTTAACGAAAAACACCGCAACGAAAAATAAAAATAAAAATTATCCAGTCAACTATCCCCTCCCCCAACCAATTTGAGACATTATCCCCAATGTGCGAAAAAGAAGAAGAGTTTAGAAAACATCACCTGGTTAATGTGGAATTGCCAATCGAATCTACGACTATTTAAAAGAAAAGAAAAAAATATAGATTAAGATTCAAGTCCACTCTATAATTCTTGCCACGATCCTTACCAGACCAGTTCAACTTGGAAAGAATTGGGTCGATTTTTGGTTCATAAGCTAAGAGTTGGTCTATTAAATTGTCAGCTTTTCTGGCAGTTAAGAAGATATCTTTTACCGGTTTTGAAATAAACCCATTTCTTTTGGCATCCTCAAGAAATACAAAAAGAAAATTGAAAAATCCATCAACATTAAGTAGTCCAATGGGTTTTTGGTGAATGTTCAAGTTTGCCCATGACACAACTGTGAATATTTCTTCCAAAGTGCCAAGGCCAACTGATAAAGCAATAAAAGCATCAGCATGATTGATCATTTCAGTAAGTCTTTCAGACATACCTGAGATAATACATCATTCTCCATTTGATTTTCCGATGAGGTTTCCCTATAGCAAGGATTTTGGAATGATCCCCAAAACTTGACTGCCACCTTATTGCACAGCCTTTGAAACACATCCAATCAATCCAATATTACCACCGCCATATACTAAGTGCATATTTCTTTCCCCCATAACTCTACCCATTTCTTGTGCAGCCACAACAAATTTCGGTTTAGTTCCAAAGCTAGTTCCACAAAAGACACAGATATTAGTAACTCGTCGTCTTGAACTTTCCTCAATTTTTTACTATCTCTCTTATCAATATGTGGCGAAGAGAGAGAAATGATTAGCTGAATTTATAGATCCTGAAAAAGGATGAGTAATAAATGCACTAGTACCTACAAAATGACAATTGTTAGATGAACAATAAAATAGATCGTGAAAGTCAAAAAGTTTCGATATTGTTGGCAAAAGTAAAGGAAATTAAAGTAAATCAAAATAGTAATTTAAAGTAAAGGAAATCAAAGCAATAAATTGAAAAAAATGTACTGATAGTTGTGATTGTGGATCACATATTCCTCTGGTTTTACGTCCAGTAACGGCTTGAACGCCCTTTATGGGTAAGGGATATGCTTCCCATCCAATTTTCTTATAAATTGACAAACATGGTATTTTAAAGTCGAATTCCCGAGACTGTATTATTGTCTTTCTTCTTAAAATTGTGTATGGAAATTGTGAATTACTCGATGAACATGTCCATTAGGATATTGTTGGACAAAATGACCCATAGCGTCACTATTTGCACAGATCATTGTGTTGTTGTAGCAAATTAACTATTTGACAAGGAAATTGCACTCTCATCATTTGTGATTAGATCACCTTAGATATATAAATGAAGAGAGGTCCCTATGATTAGTTCCTGGACTGAGAATGATATGAGACAGTATCAGTCCCCGAAGGATTAATCATTAAATATCCCTAGCCGGAGTATTATCGAGACTGGATATCGATAATGCGGAATAGGCTAGTATTGCACTTGTGTGCGTTGTGAGGGCACAACGACATAGTTCTCATATAGATAAGTATTGGATGCTTATGCAAGTGCGATAAGAGGTCGTGTTTCACCGATGGTACGGGAAACAGCCTCGCTCTGGATAGACCCCTCGGAATCCCATTGGTATTATGAATATGTGTCTATGGGAGGCCGAAATCAAGGTAGGTGTGTATAGTCTTAACCTGAGACTTACATCGCTAATGCTTACGACAATCGATATACTTTAGTTGAGGTCGTCTAGGACTCTAACCGGTTCTGTGTACGCCAATACCGGGTATATTGAGAATCGTAGTGTATTAGATGTGATGTCAAGACGGAAGTATCACTCCAGTCATAGTGGAGATGATGTCACGCAGGATACGGTATTAGTGCTCTTAAGAGATGCGCATCCAATCGTGATATTATGACCAGGTTATGAATATCCGATTATAGAGACTAGTTACCAGACATCCGATATGTGTTTCGGACGGGGCAGACACTTATCCAGCCCCAGCCCTAGCACGTGACTATCCGATACTGGGCCGATATGCACAATACATTAGTATACTACGCTTGATATAGATCTTAAATATTCTTAAAAGGATATGTCCGGAGAATTGGGATGACTTGGTGCTTTGCTAGGAGTTGACATTGTCTCGTAAATCGGTAGAACGTAGTACTTGGTACGTACGTGATTCGGATACTCCGACGACCGTATTTACTGCCAACTTATCCGGAGATCTCATGGGTCGCTTCCCGATAATCCACCGATGACGCACAACTCGCACTCTTGAATAATCTGGGATTATATAGAAGAGAGAGAAAATTAATCTAGGATTAATTACGGAGATATTTTATCCGGGATAAAATGTCATCTAAAGAGAGAGAACGATTAATTCAGAATTAATCGATGTATTAATATATTCGATATATTAGACGAAATTAGATTTCGACGCGGAATTAAAATTAGATTTTAATTCGGGCAAACGAGTTAATTTAGAATTAATTCGTTAGCGACGTAAATAATAATTTCGGTAGCCGCAATTATTCGATTGAATTAACGTCGCGACGTAAGCTCGGTATTTCGGAAAATATCGAACCCGAACGCGTGAGTGCACGTGGGCCCACTTTCATTTGGAAACGTGTGGGGCCCACATGACACATGTCATTCTAATGCATTGCATGTAGATAGTGTACAATGCACTCAATGTTATTGCATGGAAATTGAGTGTTTGACACTCTAAGCCATTGCATGTTTTGTGTCATAATTTTATTATTAATTTAATAAATATTATGGCATAAATATAAATTGATTTTTGGTAAATCATTTTTAACTTAACACAAAACTTCTTCTCTCTCAATTTTCTCTCTTCACTCACGCCCAAAGCTTGAAATGGGGACTGGTTTTGAACCAGAAAAACGTGACACAAAAGGGAAGCAAGGGTTGGGTTTTCATGGTGAAAACCGCAAGTGCTAGCACACTACGAGTCTTGCGAAGGTGGTAGGGAGGTTCACCCATGAGGCGGGACTCATCCGACGGAGTATGGAGCTTCGTTTTGAGACCCGAAATTCTGTTTTGCAGGGACAGTGGACTGTTGCAGTTTGGCGTGAAGGGCAGTGCGTTTTTTGCCTTCATTCGTCTCCAAATCGACATAACTGATCAATGTGAGTATTCCGCTACCTCCGTTGATGTATTCACGCATTATTTCATGTCTTGATTTGATCTTGGGACCTTAGAATAAACCAACAGATATGTCTCAAGAGTCAATGACATATCATCTAAAGACTCCTTACTCAAGCCATCTTTAATGAATTGAATTTTATCTTCACGATTTTCAGACACCATTCCTTAAGAATGACAACGAGTGTTGCACGTCAAGCGTGCACATTTATAACAAACACCTAATTATTTAGCTCTTCGTTTCTTAACATATGTGCTTTTCCATAAACCAGGCATATAAGAATGACCTGCCAAGCAAACCCTTGCTTCAATTACTCAACAAATATCACTAGGAAGACCATGGGTCATTAGAAGCCTCATTATTTCAGTGTTTGCTTTGTAAATTTTCATCAGAGCATTTTGGGGAAGAGAAGGAAAATGTTTGTGGAGTTTTGCGAGAGTTTCTTCCGTACCTTGATTGTAGGGTATCAGTAATTTTAGGAAACTGAAAGAACCGACTTAAAGTCACGGAGTACCATTATCGCTATTTAACCGAGGTGCAAGATTCTGATAAAAAGAGAAAGAAAAAAAAGAAATGCTACAAAACTTGAGAAAAAAATGGAAATTAGACAAATCCAAAAGAAAATAAAAGAAAATACATCAATCACAGTACACTGGGTTTGAAAGGATAATAGATTTTTTAAAATTTAACACTCCAAAAATGATTTCAGACGTTGTCCATTCATTTTAAATACATCACCATCCCTAGGATTCTCAATGTCAATGGCTCCATATGGGTATACGTGCTTCACAATAAATGGGCCATTCCATTTGGATTTCAATTTTCCAGGAAATAAATGAAGACGAGAATTATAAAGTAAAACTTTTTGATCAATTTCAAATGTTTTTTGTGAAATTAGACTATCATGAAAGGCCTTAGTTTTAGCTTTAAGAATTTTCACATTCTCGTATAAATCATTCCTTAGCTCTTCAAGTTCATTTAATTGTTGCTTATGTTCATGATTGATATTTTCAAGGTTTGAATTGAAAGCTTTAATAGCCCAATATTCCTTATGCTCAAGTTCTACAGGCAAATGACAAGGTTCTCTATAAATTAGACAATATGGAGACATTCCCAAATATGTTTTGAAAGCTGTTCGGTATGCCCAAAGTGCATCAGTCAGTCGAAGGGATCAATATTTACGATTTGGGTTGACCATTTTTTCCAAAATTTATTTGATTTCCCTATTTCCTAGTTCCACTTGACCATTTGTCTGAGGGTGATAAGAGGTGAAAATTTTATGTGTAACTCCATACTTTTTCATTAAGGACTCAAATGGCCTGCTACAAAATTGTTTACCTCCATCGCTGATAATGGCTCGAGGGATTCCAAAACGACTTAAAATATTTTCTTTTAAAAATTTAATCACAATTTTGTGATCATTTTTTCGACATGGAATCGTCTCAACCCATTTTTAGACATAATTGACTTCAACTAAAATATATAAAAATCCAAATGATGGTGGAAATGGACCTATGAAATCTTTCCCCCAACAATCAAAGATTTTGATGGCAATGATGGGATTTAAAGGCATCATGTGTCTTTTTAAAATGGATCCCAACTTTTGACAATTTTCACAAAGTTTGCAAAAAATATGAGTATCTTTAAAAATGGTAGGCCAATAAAATCCACACTGTAAGATTTTTACAACAGTTTTCTTAGATGAGAAATGACCTCCACATGCTTCTGAATGACAAAACTGAATAACACCACTTATCTCATTGTATGGTATGCATCGTCGGAAAAATTGATCAGGGCAATACTTGAACAGATATGGATCGTCCTAGTAGAATCTTTTAACTTCGGAAAATGGTAAAAAATTTCTTCTTATCTTGATGGCTCCAATCTGGAGGTATTTTTCCTGTTGTATGAAAATTAACAATATTAGCATACCAAGACATTGTATTTACAAAAAATAAAAATTCATCAGGAAAAGTGTCATTGATAGGAGATGTATCAATTGATGACTCATATGTGAGTCTCAATAAATGATCTGCAACCACATTCTCTGCTCCTTTCTTATCCCTGATTGTGAGATTGAATTCTTGAAGCAACAAAATCCACCATAGTAATCTTCGCTTTGCATCATGTTTAGACATCAAATATCTAATAGCAGCATGATCAAAATAAACAATGGTTAAAGAACCAATTAAATATGATCGAAATTTATCCAATGTAAATATTACATCAAGTCGTTCTTTTTCTATGCTAGTGTAATTCATTTATGCACTGTTTAAAGTTCTACTTGCGTAATATATTACATGTGGCTTACCTTCCTTTCTATGTCCTAACACTGCGCCAACTGCATAATCACCGCCATCACACATTAGCTCAAAAGGCAAAGACCAATCAGGGAATTGCATGATAGGGGCAAAAGTCAAAAGACTAATAATCTTTTCAAATGATATTTTACATTTTTCTGTCCATTAAAATGTTGCATCTTTTAATAGGAGGTTACACAAGGGTCTGGATATATAACTAAAGTTTTTTATGAACCTCCTATAAAATCCCGCATGTCCTAAGAATGAACGAATTCCCTGATTGTTTTTGGTTTTGGCAATTTAGTTACCACCTCTATTTTTGCCTTGTCAACCTCAATATCTTTAGATTAACACAACGTGACCCAAAACAATTCCTGAATTATTCATGAAATGGCATTTTTCCCAGTTTAACACAAGTTCTTTTTCTTCACATCTTTTCAAAATATTTTCCAAATTGTTCAAGCAATTATCAAATGAATTCCCAAAAACAGTTATATCATCTATAAAGACCTCTAATTAGTGTTCAACCATGTCACTAAATATGTTTAACATGCATTGTTGGAATGTTACCGGTGCATTATAAAGTCCAAAATGCATTTTTATAAATGCAAATGTTCCAAAGGGACATGTGAATGTTTTTTTTCCTGGTCTTCTAAGGCAATGAGAATTTGATAATAACCCGAGTAACCATCAAGAAAACAATAGTATGGATGTCATGTTACTCTTTCCAAAATTTGGTCAAGAAATGGTAAAGGAAAATGATATTTTCTAGTTGCACATACGCCAACTAGATGGGATGCGAGTTGGAATTAATTCTCATTTATTATTTTCTATGACAGTTATTCCAGACTTTTTAGGTACAACTTGTGTAGGACTTACCCACTTACTATCAGAGATAGGGTAGATAATGCCTACATCAAGAAGTTTAAAGGCTTCTGTTTTTACCACTTCTTTCATGTGAGGGTATAATCATCTTTGGGGTTGACGATATGTCCTAATATTATCTTCTAAATGTATTCTTTGTGTGCAGATCAATGGACTAATCCCTTTTATGTCTCTTAAAGTCCATCCAATTGTCAGTTTATGTTCTTTCAACACATTTAACAACTTACATTCTTGATTGCTTATGAGAGAAGAAGAAATTACCATAGGGTAAGTTTGTTCATCTCCAAGAAATGCATACTTCAGTGCCTCTGGAAAAGTCTTTAACTCCAATTTGGGTGCTTCCTCATGTTTTTATTCTTCCAGTGTTCCTAATTCCTCGAAATTGTGTATCTCTCCATTGTCTTCGAGTACCTGTGTAGAATCAAGTAACAACTCATTAGGAGTATTCAAATCTAATTACTTACTTGATTCAATAAAATTAGCATTATAAAATTCCATGGGATCAGATAAACTCCCCTTAATATGCTCATCCAAAATTGGGTCAATTAGTTCTATGATCTCATTTTCACCGTCCTCATCATATGATGGTTTGCACATATTAAAAACATTTAGCTCCAATGTCATATTTCCAAAAGAAAAATTCATGATTCAATTCCTGTAATTAATTAAAGCATTAACTGTTGCTAAAAATGGGCACCAAGTATTACAAGAATTGGCTTATAACTATCTACTACAGGTTATGTTTCCAAGACAATAAAATCCACACGATATATGAATTTATCGACTTGTAATAACACGTCTTCAATAATTCATTTCGATACCTTAACTGATCTATCGACAAGTAAAAGAGTAATTGAGGTTGATTTTAACTCGCCAATATTAAGTTGTTGGTAAACCAATAATGGAAGTAAATTGACATTGGCTCCAAGATCAAGCAAAACATGTTCAATTTTTTGATTTCCAATAATATATGAAATAGTTGGACAACCAAGGTCCTTTTATTTTAATTCATTATTAGTTGAGATAATGGAACTTACCTGCTCAACTAGAAAATCTTCCTTCCTTACCTGATGTTTTTTTTAACGGTGCACAAGTCTTTCAGAAATTTGGCATA
Organism: Zanthoxylum bungeanum; assembly: GCA_019454045.1. NCBI lineage: Eukaryota > Viridiplantae > Streptophyta > Magnoliopsida > Sapindales > Rutaceae > Zanthoxylum > Zanthoxylum bungeanum. The sequence continues at coordinate 31,945 of SKCR01006900.1, read as the reverse complement.
AAACAGTATGTGTTGAATGACATCTAACAAAGGAATAATGACCTTTATCTGTTTGAATATTTCATATACCTCTGGGGAATGGTTCAATTTCTTTTTTTTTAATGCCTAAGGAAATGGAAGTGTATGAGAAAAATTATTATCATCAACGATGGGTAATGGTTCACCAACCCCTTCCTTACCCTCTGAATCTGATTTATTTTCAGCTTCACAAAGTTCAAAAATAGGTCTGTGGATGACCATACCACTACGAAGAGTAATAACAAATTTGACTTGGTATATTTGTTGACTACTAGAACTACCCTCGTGAAGGTTTTGATGACTTTTGGGATTTGACTGTGGTTGGGCAAGAAACTTTCCTTTCTCAATAATGGTCAGTGCATATGTGATTTTGGAGAAGGTATCTTTCAAATCAATCAATGTTTGAACATTTTGGTTATTGATGGCTTAATGTCCCTCAATTAATACATGCAAGGTATCCTCAATGGTTCTCCGATGTGGTGGGATATATGGTGCATAACTTTGGGAATTTTGGAAATTCTGGTGTACTTGAGGACGTTGTTGCGATGGTCGTGTTTGGTTATCATTCCTCCAATTGAAGTTTGGATGATTTATCCAACAAGAATTGTAGGTTTTGGAGTATGTGATTAGATTTGGTCTCTTGAAAGTGTTTTTGGAACTAAATTGGTTATGAAGACATTCTTGCAAGGCTGGCAAGGTTGGGTAAACTTTTGTGACATGTTCATTTGAATTACAAATTTGACAGGTGGCTTCTTGAACAGACTTGACATGATCACTATTCCTCAATTCTAATGCCTCAACTTTTTTTTGCTAGAGATGCATACTTAGTAGAAAGGTCATGGTCTTCCCTAAGGTTAAACATGCATCTACCATATGGTTGTGAATTTAAAGACGACTCATAAGTGCCATTGTATCCCATTGTTGTGCATTCTCAGCTATGTGTTCTAGGTAATCTAGTGCATCTTCGGGATTTTTATCCATAAACTCACCATTACACATCATTTCTACTACTTGTCTACCTTGGGGTGTTAACCCTTCACAGAAGTAGGAAACCAGCCTCCATGTTTCAAACCTATGATGTGGACAAACATTCAACATCTCTTTAAACCTCTCCCAACATTGGTAAAATATTCCCCCCGACTTTTGTATGAAAGTCATGATTCTCCACTTAAAGGAGTTTGTCCTATAAAGGGGAAAGAAGTTTTTTAGGAACTGTTCTTGTAAATCATTCCATGCTCTGATGGATTATGAACTAAGGTTCTGTAGCCAAATTTTAGCTTTATCTTTTAAAGAAAATGGAAAAAACTTTAAATAATAAACCAGTAGGAAAAAAATAAAATTAAAACTAACAGAAAGTGAAAAGAAAAACAAATAAAGAAATTACAAATGCAATGATTTAGATCTAAAAACATCCTCTGATTCTTGTCAATTCAGATCTCAATTGAATTTCTCATTTAGTTGTCTCAATCTCTCGAATTAAGTTCTCACAAATAAATTATGGAAGAATCTCTGGATGTGGATGGTTCAAGAAACTCTTTGGTAAAATACAAGATCCACTTTAATTGATTTTTTTTGTCTCTTGTAACCTTGAAGAATTAAAAACAAGACATTTTAGATCTACACAAATGCAAAGATGAAAGAAAATGAGATGCAAAAAAAAAAAAAAAATTACAAAAGTATAAAAAATAAAAACAAACATAAAAATAAAAATAAAGAAAAGAAATAAAAAATAATATATATATATATATATATACACAAATATTATTATATCTACAAAATTTATTCCTCGGCAACGGCACCAAGAACTTGCTATGCTCAAAAAATGATTTTCTACTCCCAAGTATATGAGTGTCGAAGTAATAAAATAACACGGTAAGTCCGGGACCGATTCACAAGAAATGAATTTAGTAAAATAAAATAACAATTTGAGTAAAAATAAAAATACTTGATTTGTTTGAAATGATTGGAGAATTTTAAATTGGACTGCAACAATAAAATAAAATACTGGGGTTAGCGGATCCACTTTTAATATTTTAAATATAGAAATCTCACTTTTTTATAATATATAAATTGCCATTATTACCCAATTAATTTATTTCAGGAATTAATTATTCCAAAACATATAAAACTAGCCATAAAGACGGTGAAAACTTTGGCCTATAACAAGTCCAGTTAGGTACTCAATTATGCCAAATAAATATAACCAGCCATATTGGCGGTATCAAAGTTTGTCAATAGTCAATCTAGATTTAAATTAAGTATTAATCATTAGATTATAATTTATATATTATAATATAAGTGAGATTAATCTATATTTTCATTTTAAAAGCTTCACCTTTTTCCTCAGCAAAAAGAAATTAACTACTCATAATTTGAATAAAAACACATAATTTTATTACTAAAAGAAAAAGAAAACACAAGAAAGCTTTAAAGAAAATAAAACACACAAGAGCTGAAACTCCAAAATTTTCAGAGAGAATTATGGAAATCAGACTAATTTCTTAAGATGTTGAGCAACTCTATTTATAGTAGAGGGCTCAACATCCTCCCATGCAATTAGCAAATTAAATTTCTTCTTGTTTTTGTCTTTAAATATGTCATATTACACTTATTGGATTTTTCATCAATTTCGGCCTTGAAAATATTTGCATTAGAAAATCTTGTCAACAACAAATTTGTAGATCTTTGAGTTTTATTTCATCTGGCACTTGAATCATTTCAATTTGATATCAGAGTAAAAAGTTATGGCCAAAATATGAAACTTGCACATGGTTGGAATTTCCGAATTTGCACACTATTAAAATGCCCTTTCAAGTTTTTGGCCTCAAGATCCAAATGTCACGTCCATTTTTTTTAAATATGTATCCAAAATATTATTTCACCTATATAAGAAATAAAAACCACAATAAAAATATATAAAATATAAATTTAATTATTCTTTTACATATATGCTAAATTAATGGGGCTAATGAAACTATAAGTGTAAAATGATAAAATTTTCTTTTATTAAATGTGTATTTTTTAGTGTTCATCAGAGTCTTAGAAAGCATGAAATGAGAGTTTCGAGAGGTACAATCAATGAGATTCGTAATGAGCACGTATAGAAACAGATTGTCTGAAAGTATGCATAGTGTCAGGTTTCTAGATAGCAAGCTAAAAGAGGATTAGATACGAAATCACACTTAACTTCCTGTTATAGGTGTACCAGCATCGGTGTATCTTTGAAAACCCTGATGTCACAGTGATGCATATCCTGGTATTAAGGATTAGAAATACACACTGCTGATGTTTTTGTAGTTAGATCTTTAAGGGGTATAGTCAGTAACTTATGCAGTCAAACTCCACACTGGAATTATGCTTTCCAGTGAAGCGTTTGATGATTGTTTGGTGATGGAATTATGTTGATTCATTTTGTTTGATACATTGTTATGTTTAAGTTTTAATAAACTAGTTTTAGCATGAAAAGTTTAGTCTAAGCTGTCGTTTTATTTTCAATGTTAAGCATATCTTCAAGTAGAACACGTTTTCCGTACTCGAGATGTAAAAGTTTTGTAAAAGAGTTTTATTGATGTTTTCCAGACTTCAGCTTAGTTTTTGGGCTAGAACAGTTTTGATCTGAGTGTAGATCCAGTTGTATGAAATGTTTCGATATGCTTGATGACACGTGCGAGCATTTTTATATGGATGTGTTTGTTGAAATGGGGAACGGGCCCACTTTTTATGTATTGGATGACTGAGATGACACTAGCTCGTAATTGAATATGGTTGATTGTGCTGATGCGTATATAGATAATTGTAGGAAATGACTTTCCTTAGCGCGGCGAAAGTTTCTTGTGTGGGCACCAACTCCGGTATGAATCTTTAAATTTTTCTTTGTCTTCTCCCTTTGTTGTAGTAGCCGAAATCAATCCTTTGATGTCCAACACTTGGATCAACCACTCGATCTTTCGAACTATGACTTGAAACAAAAAAACTGTAGTGTGGGCTTCACTCACAAAGATTAAACTCTAAATAATTTAGAGAATAAATATGTCACAATGGTGTTTGGCTTTTGGAATTTCAAACACTCTCACAACACTTGTGAATGTTTGAACTTCTTCTCTCTTTTCTCTATTTTGAATTCGTGTGAATGAATGAAAAAATTTAACCATAAAAGTGAGAGAAATGGTAGAGAATATATTCTCTTACACAAGCCAAATAACCTTGTCATTAAACATCTAATGCTTTCTTGCAATGGCCAACACAAAAATGTGAATGTCATACCAAAGCATAAGAAATGATAAGCTAAAGACAAGGACTTTGTCATTAAGCATGTCATGCTTTATTTCAATGGTAAACACATAAATATGGAGGCCATACCAAAGCAAAAAAATGGATTACCTAATGAAAAAACTATTAGGTGTAAATATGCCACCTAATAGACATCATAAGTTGGAGAGCATGGCAAGCCATATGTCTTTGTCTCCAAGGTAAATAAAAATCACCATCTCAATAATAATTAAATTACCTTCAATTATGTTGTAGTAATTATCTCATATTTATTACTAACTTGATTATCTCATAATCAAAGAATTCTAGAAAACATTAAGTTAAACTAATTTAACATAGTTTTCATTTGTGACAATAAATATTAGTAATCACATTAATAATATATAAATATAATGTGAGCATATTATTAGACAATCTAATTATATTAGGTTTGGTAGATTTAATCGAGCTAGCATGGGGACTAAATGGGCCTACGATTCTGAGCTCCAATAATTCCGAAATATTAATTAAACTCTTTAATCAAATATTACGAATTTATAACTCCGTGTTATTCCACTAAAAACTTGAAGTTGGATTCCCATTACCGTAGATGGATAAAATAAACAAAAAAATTCGGTGTCCATCAATATAGTCATTACATATGGATATGGCCCTTCACGAATATCTCATAAATAGAGCTGGGTCAAAAGTCTGTTAAACCCCTCTAAATATTTTGTCTCTTAAGAACCATTGATTCTATAATGAACAATTAATTCATAACAATTATGAATATAAAACTTTCTATTCGTAATAGAAACGTTGAGCACTGAAATTGTTCAAGTCTCGAATCAACTCTTAAAAGAGATATTCTTCTACTTCTCGTAAGAATGAGTGAATTCCATATCTATGTAAAACATTCCCAGCTATAAACAAACCATATCCCCAAAATACGTATTTATTTGCCAAGAATGCAACACCAACCTCACCATTGTAAATCAAAGGACATAGACTGTCATGCAAGAGTTCTTAGTACACTCAGGATTAAAATCGAATCCATATATGAACATCTATCATATAAAATGAATTTCTTCGGTTAACGGATATTAAAAGAAATTCATATTTATCTCAGTCCAATCCTATAAGATCTCATCATACAAGGTGCCTTCATTCCCAGTCACTACATGAACGATCCCAGATCAAGGTCATTATATAAGTATGGAATGGACCACAGCTATAGATAAACCATAAGTAAAGTACCCTATTTGTTTGCTCTCTATGGATAATTTAGATTACTAACTCCAGAATTAAATCCTCTTGTGCATCAAACATACATTAAGTCTGAAGGTACAAGAGTAATCAAGGTAAACAAGACAATTTGAATAATATGTGATATAAATAAAACAACTTTGATAAAATGAATAATGTATTTATTATTATTACAATAATCAATTTCGTTTACAATATATGAAGTTCTAGGACATAAATCCCAATAATCTCCCACTTGGACTAGAGCAAATGGGACATGTCATGTAATCCTAAACCATTTAGGTGAACTTCAAACACTTTAGCCGATAATGTCTTTGTAAATGGATCAGCCAGGTGGTCTGCGGATGGAATTTGCGTGACAACGACATCTCCTCTCTGCACTATCTCCCTGATGAGGTGATATTTCCTCTCAATATGCTTACCCCTCTTATGGCTTCTTGGTTCTTTGGAGTTCGCCACTGCACCACTATTATCGCAATAAAGTGTGAGTGGTTTATCCATATCTGGAACAACTTCCAGATCTGCCAAGAACTTACGGAGCCAGACTGATTCCTTAGTTGCTTCATAAGCTGCTACATATTCAACCTCCATGGTGGAATCATCAATACAAGATTGTTTTATGCTCCTCCATACTATAGCCCCACCACCTAGGATGAACACTGATCCAGATGTTGATTTCCTAGAATCGACATCCGTTTGAAAATCGGAGTCAGTATATCCTCTCAGAATCTTATCCTTACTTGTTTATACAACCATATAATTTCTCGTTCTACGAAGATACTTGACAATATATTTCACCGCTACCCAATGATCTAATCCTGGGTTGGATTAAAACCTACTGACTACTCCCACTGCAAAACAGATTTCCGGTCTCGTACATAACATAACATACATAAGACTTCCAACTGTTGAAGCATATGGTATATGTCCCATCACCTCAACTACTTGAGATGTCTTAGGAGACTGTTCTTTAGGCAAATGAATTCCATGCCTGAAAGATAAATTACCTTTCTTGGAATTCTGCATACCAAATCGCAAAAGAATCTTGTCAATATAGGATGTCTGAGACATTGCTAACAGTCTTTTCTTGTGATCCCGAATAATCTGGATCCCAAGTACATAACTTGCCTCTCCCAAATCTTTCATTTGGAATTGGTTAGCTAGCCAGATTTTCACATCCGATAATATTTTTACATCATTCCCAATTAGTAAAATATCATCAACGTATAACACAAGGAAAACCACATTACCATCAATTATGCGCTTGTAGACACAAGGCTCATCGATGTTCTGCTCAAAGTTATAAGACTTGATCGTAGTATCAAATCTTGTGTTCCAAGATCTACATGCTTGTTGAAGTCGATAAATTTACCTTTGCAACTTGTAAACGTTTTGCTCTTGACCTTGGGTAATGAACCCCTCTAGTTGTACCATATAAATACTCTCATCAAGATTACCATTCAAGAATGCAGTCTTGAAGTCCATTTGCCAAATCTCATAGTAATGGAAAGAATAATCCTGATGGATTTAAGCATGGCTACTGGCGAGAAAGTTTCTTTGTAGTCAACTCTCTCCTTTTGGGTATAACCCTTTGTCCCTAGCCTAGCCTTGAAAGTCTATACTTTCCCATCTATTCCTCTTTTTCTCTTGTAGATCCACTTGCAACCTATAGGTTTTACTCCATCAGGTTGGTCTATAATTTCCCAGACTGAGTTAGAGTACATAGACTCCATCTCGAGGTTCATGGCTTTGAGCCATTCCTCTTTATCAGTATCTTCCATTGCACTACGATAGGTCAATAGACCATCTATACCATCACAAGATGCAACAACTTGCACCTCACCATTTCCTAGATAGCGTTTAGGTTGTCTCACAACCCTCTCACTCATCTAGGTGGTATGGTAGCCTGATAAACTTGCATCTGACTTTCAGATGTAGAAGTTGTTATGTCTTTGTCAACATGTGACAATGGTGTACTAGTCGTACCAGCAAGTAACTCCTCAAGTAACACTTTACTTCGAGGTGTGAACTCTCTAATATAGTCCTCAAGAAATGTAGCATTTTTCGACATAAATACTTTATTATCTTTTGGTCTATAAGAGAATCCACCTCTAGTTTCCTTAGGATAGCCTACAAATAGGCACATATGTGAATGTGGTTCCAACTTAGTAGTCTTGTTCTTTAGCACATATGCTGGACACCCTCATATGCGGAAATGCCGTAAACTAGCTTTACGACCATTCCATAACTCTAAGGGAGTCTTAGTAATGGATTTAGAAGGAACTACATTCAAGATATACATTATTGTTTGCAATGCAAATCCCCAAAAAGAACTAAGTAGAGTGTTATAACTAAACATTGATCTCATCATGTCTAGTAGGGTCCGATTTCTCATTTCTGCAACACCATTTTGTTGTGGTGTTCCAGGTGCTGTGAGCTGTGAAACAATTCCATGCTCAACTAAGAATTCCTCAAAATCTCTATCAAAATATTCTCCTCCATGATCTGATCGTAGAATTTTGATGCTTTTATATAACTGGTTCTTAACCTATACTTTTTGAACTTTTCAAATGTATCAGACTTATGCTGCATTAGGTAAACATACCCATATCTGGAATAATCGTCAATGAAAGTGACGAAGTATTCATAACCACCTCGGGCTTTTACATTCATCGGTTCGCAAACGTCCGAATGTATTAGCTCAAGGGTTTCTTTGGTTCTTATCCATTTTCCAGTAAAATGTCTCCTAGTCATTTTGCCTTCTAGATAAGATTCGTAGAAAGGTTAAGTACCAAGTCTTAACAGATTTAAAACTCCATTCTTAATTAGTCTATCTATCTGGTCAAGGTTAATATGACCAAGTCTAAGGTTCCATAAATAGGTATCATCATGAGAAATCTTTTGCCATTTAGTTTAAGATTTTTCAATCTTAAACATTTATGTATTAACGGTTTTAATACATATAGATTATTCTCAGAGTTTCATGTGCATATATTTAATCCATTTCTACTAATAATAACTGACTTATTATTAAATAAAATAGAAAACCACATTCCATAAGTTTTGTAACAGAAATCAAATTCCTGTGAAAACCAAGAATATATAGCACATCATTCAAACATAAATAACTCTTATTAAAATTCAAATTTGAAACTCCCGCTGCTTTTAGTGAAACATAATCCTATGTCCTAACTCTCATGGTAAAACTACCTTCAGCAAGGTCCCTCCATGAGTCAAGTAGATGCAAAGAACAACAAACATGGTTAATGGCACCAGAATCAACAATCCATATGTATTTATCATCCTCCACCAAAAGAGACTCAATGACAAGTAAATCATATTTACCTGTATTCTTCTTCTCTTTAAGCTCAGCAAGGTATTTCAGAAAATTCCTTTTCCAATGCCCTTGTTGTTCACAATGGAAACATTTTCCTTTGACACTGGTTCCTTTGGAGCCTTTGTTGTTCTTCTTTTTCATTGGTTTTGCCTTAGCCTTCCAATTGCCTTTCTTCTTATTCTTTGTAGATTTAGAAGATTCAAAAATATTTTCCTCGACATTGGACCTACGAGGACCCATCATGATGAACTCGTAATTGGTGAGCTCATTTAGTAGTTCTGTCAATGTAAAAGTCAACTTAATCATAGAACAATTGCTTTTAAACTTTAGGAAACTCTTCGGAAGGGTTTCCATGACCATTGTCACCTAGCTTTGCATATTGATACGTGCACCATTGGTTTCAGCCATATTAAGATAAGATATCATCCTTAACATATTGTCTCGGATTGATGTGCCTTCCTTCATTCTAACAGTCAATACAGAGACTATTGCCTCATGTTGTTGTCGGTCTGAAAGTTGCCCAAACATGTTCTGTAATGACTGCATAATCATTGATGTTGTCGCCATAGGCTTATGCTGTGCAGCAAGAACCTCAGACATGGATGCTATCAAATAGCTAGGGGCTTTCTCATCAGCTTTAATCCAATTATTATAGGTATTATGTGCAGCTCTGCCAGCATTTGGTGCTGGCTCAGGAGGACATTCCTCCATTAGGACAAATTTAAGGTCTTCGCAGACCAAAATAACATTCATGTTACTTTTCCATTTAACATAGTTTTCCCCAGTGAAAGTTTCTTGTTGTTTAATTGAGATAATTGCAGATGCCAGGGCTGAAAAAATAATAAACGCGCATTCAACATTCATTCGTCGCATATTGAAATTGTCAAATATTTAGGCATAAAATTAACATGATGCGTGATCAATGTATAATGAATTAGAAACCTAAATGAATTACTATGCCACTATTATCTATCATTCCACAAATAAGTGATGCCGTAGGGTAGGTCAAGTATTCGAATGATAGACTGAGACATTCTCAATTGATTAATAAATCTGAAATAACTCACATTCCTATATTAATCAACTACCGTTATTTTGATCAAGGAAGTTTTGATTAACAACTTAATCATTCATTTGTGAGTGTTGGCCGGTGTAATCACACGCGTATAACGCAAGCGCACGTATCGTTCAAGTAGTATAAAAATATCGATCCCACGAGGACTTAATTCATATTGTTGTTATTAATTTTTGATACTATTTATTTACAGGTATCTAATTAAAGGAAGAATGGAATGATTGTTTTTGGTTGGTTGAATGTGGATTTTGTTGAATAAATAAACAAATAAAAATACAAAAGAAAATACTAAGGAAAATAAACAAAAGACTCAAATATCTACGGTTGTGATTCCACACAATATTATTGTAATGATGAATTGATTCTCTTATATATGTGTAATAAATTAGTTTGCTAACCTGAAACACGAAGATATGAAAAAGCCTATGTCGATGGTCAGATGCAAACACCCAAATAACCCAATTAATCATATGTCTATGTTAACCAAGTTACCTCAATTCATTAAGTTCAAGTTCCAATTGTGGTTACCACCGCACGACAGGTATATTCCTATCATGTAAGGAAATCTATTAAAGGGTTATCTATCCTCAAAGAAGATCATGAGCTATTGAATCTAAGGCTGAAACCTAAAATCCCTTTTCCAAGTTCATTTTAAGTTTACAACATCAATCTTATTGGTGATCAGGCAACTAGAAGCATTAAACTTAAGATTTAATAAACAAACTAAATAATTACCCAATATATAATTAAATCAATTATTAAGTATGTGAATATTGTGTTTCATCACTTCCCTAGAATAAAAATAAAATGCTGGGGGTTAGAGGATCCACCTTTAATAATTCTAATTTAGAAATCTCCCTTATTATAATATAGAAATTATCAGTGAAATTACCGACTGACCATACATGCGGTATCCTCGTTAATTCAGATTTTCAATTAAGTCCAACCGACCATAAAGGCAGTGTTATTATTTGTCCATAAACCAGCCATATAGGTGGTAATTATCTGTCACCTTAAGACCGGCTATATAGGCGGTGTCACATTATGTCAAATAAATAAAACCAGCCATTAAGGCGGTAATCCTTTAATTTAAATTATAATTGACATATTATAATTAAAGGAGATTGATCTAAACTAAAATAATAAAAGCTTCACCCTTCCCCCAGCGGAAATTTAACTACTAAACATAAAAGAAAAGAAAAGAAAAGAAACTATTACTATTACTATTACTGAAAATAAAAATAAATAATTAAAATATTGAAAATAAATACAAACAATATGCAATCCTTAAATTCCTTACAAAAACCTAAGGAAAGCATGAGATTTACAAATGAAATGGCTTGGTATTTATAGGAAAATCTAAAGGCTTCCACCAATTTCCCCACCAATTGCTCCACCAAACATGACACCAAAAATGACATCAAACATCACACCAAACATGGCACCAAATCCTCCATCAAACATGTGGAAGTTTGACAATTGTCATTATTTCATTATTATTATTTTTTTTTTGCTTTGAAAATAACTTTAATAATTACACATAACACACTTACGGATGTTTCATCCATTTATGTCATGAAATCTTAAGAATTCGAAATTATTATGAACGTCAAAGTTATAGATCTTTGAGTCTTCTTTAATCAATAACTTGAATCACCTCAATCCGATATCGGAGTAAAAATTTATGGCCAAAATATGAAAATTGCGCAAAGTTGAAATTTCCGAAATTGTACTTCGTTAGAACGCCATTTCGAGTTTCCAATCTCCAAAATCCATATGTTAACTCCAGTTTTTGCCATTATTTGTTCCATATTTCGTCCTGAACGATTCCATTAAGTCCCAATTTTATTTTATCTACAAAATAAACTAAAACACATCAAAACGTTCATAAAACTCGAGAAACTATACAAAATATTAAGTAAAAGAGGCGGTAAATAGTGATATATTTTCCGCTCATCACACCCCCAAACCTATCATTTTGCTAGTCCTCGAGCAAAACAACAAAATAAAATAAAATAAACAACTGAGACTAAATTAAACTAAGCTACTTTCGTAGGGATAACAGTTGCATTTAGCGTACGCAACAAGCCTTTAAACCCCTAGGTGTCCCTAGTGGACGAGTTGTAGTTTCGTGATGGCTTACTGTGACGATACCTACAAACGTCAATCTAATACACATAAAAGTAAAAATATGTTAAAACTAATGCACACAAAAGCAAAAAAGACAAGAGAAAAGAGAATAAAGAAGTTAGTGACTAAACAGGTGAAACTTCTTATCCAAGTTAGTAGTTGTTTTCTTTCTTTCTAAATTACCAAATAAGTAAAATCTCTGATTATTTTTTACCATTCTCCATACACACAACTAACAAGGTATTAATCAAGTCATTGTGCCCACAATATTCATAAGTGTAGTTGAAAAGAGAGTAATATTTTTGTCCTAAAGTTATATCAGAATTCACACATTTTTTAGCAATGGAATATTTTTTCTCTTTTTTTATTTTGCGTAAAATAAAGAAAATAACATCTTCAATCCATGTAACGAGCTTTGGGCTAGTGACTCCCAAACCAGTTGGCTTTAGGGCACTAGGTGCTAAGACACCCCTACGGACTTAATTACTCAGATTTCAAATATTTCTTTTTATTTTTATAACATCTTTGATCCAAGTTGCAAGCTTTGGGTCAGTGACTCCCAAGCCAGTTGACTTAGGGCACTAGGTGTTAAAACACCCCTACGGACTTAATGACACGGATCTCAAACGTTTTTTTTCATTGGTTTTTAGATGCTTCCTCTAATTAAAATAGAGCACTGAATATTACAAACTTTTCAAATACATCTCATGGCTATATGTTACCATGCATGTTGATAATACATGTCAAGTGAACATATGAAGATCCAATTTAGTCAGTATTATGGAGAATTCAAAAATTAAATAATTCAAAAGGAAATAAACAAAAACTAACTTGTTACGAAATAGGTTGAGATACGTCTCAGGAGTGGAAATTCCTTACACAGCTATCTCACATCAATTTCACCTATTTAATTAAATTAAAAACAAAAAAACAAATTTTTTTTATAAGATTTTTTTTTTGATTTTATTGAAAATTTTAGACTAAAAATCAAATAAAAACAACACCATAAAAAAATACTAGTCAACTATTCCTCTCCCCCAAACCTAAATGAGACATTGTCCCCAATGTCTTAAAAAGTAGAAGATGAGTTTAGAAGATAGTACCTGGTTAGCTGAAATTCTACATCTCAAAAGAAAATTAAAGGTTCAGATCCAGATTTATCCAACGCTTCTTACCACGATCATTATCAGACCAGTTTATCTTGGAAAAGATAGGGTTAATTTGTGGTTCAAATGATAAAATTTGGTCAATTAAATCATGGGCAGTGAAGATGAATTCTTTTAAAGGTTTTGACACGAAACCATTTCTCCGGGCATCATCAAGAAACACACAAAGAAATTCATAAAATCCATCCGTGTTTAACAGTCCAATCGGTTTCTGGTGTATGTTCAAGTTCGCCCAAGATAACACTGTAAAAATTTCCATCATTATACCCAAGCCACCTAACAAAGCAATAAAAGCATCAACACGATTAATCATTTACACCAGTCGTTCAGACACATCTGGCATAATAAGAACTTGACTACTTCATTCCTGTACAGCCCTTGAAACAATCCCCATTAGCCCAAGATTTCACCATATACTAGGTAAATATTCCTTTCAGCTATGACTCGACCCAAATCTTGTGCTTCTGTTACGTATGGTGGCTTAATACCAACACTAGCACCACAAAACACACAAATGTTTTCAACTCATCTTCTTGAAGTAGCTTCCATTTTTTATGTATTTCTTTCTCAAATTTGGATGCCTTCAAAAGTGCAATGATGAGTTGAATTTATAGCACCTGAAAAGGGTGAGTAATAATAGCATTAGTATCTTCCAAAGGACGATTATTAGCTAAACAATAATAGAAATCATGAAAGGTCAAAAAGCCTGGATCCTGTCAGCGAAAATAAAGATAATTACAACAGAAAAGCAAATCAAAGCAATTATTAAGGTACCAGAATTGTGTACGCAATACGCCACTCGCTTAGTATAAATACATTAGGATGCGTCTCAAGAATTCATTCTTTACTCAACCATCTCTAATGAATTAACTTTCCTCTTTGTAATTGCCAAACATCATTCCTTCTTAAATGCTCTGTTTGTGCTTTTCCCTGAAAAACTAACAAAAAAAATTAAAAACTCTACAACATGTATACACAAAATATGAAAATAGAAATTACAAAAAAGTGCATGTGTTGCCTCCCCGCTAGCGCTAAATTTTTCGTCTTCAGCTAGACGTGACTGAAATCCAACTATCAAAGTGGTTTCAGCGTGGTTTTGGATGTCCGATTAAAGACAATCCCATATGCGTTGCTTTTGAAGGGTCTCTTCCAACGGTAAAGTGGCAAAAATAATGTTGTCTCATTCAGTGCTCGTGCCACCTTTTTAATCTTTATCGCTCTAGTGGTTCCTGAAAAGAAAGAAAGAAAATCAGGAGGTCTCGTATGGTGCTTGACTTTGAATGGAAGTTCCATTCTGTCAAGCTTCTGGTTGATGTCTTTGATATGTACTGCCCAAAACAGTGATGTTTCTCCTGAATGTCTGAGATCTTCAATCTGGTCAGACAGTTGCTCCTCCATTTGCTCTGCTTCTTGCTCCACCTTTTCTTCACATATGTATTTTAGGATTTCCGTATTCAATTATTCATTTGTCATCTGTGAAATGCATGCTCCATAAGTATCAACCTGAGGATGTAAAGTGTATATGATTTTAGGTCTTCATCCTCTATGACTGGCTAAGGTAGATCTTCTTCAAACATTTGTGCAATGGAAGCTCCAACATCTTCATTTTGAAGATGGAAAGTTTCATCCTCCCTTGTTGGTGCAGTTGGTACAAACAGCTCAGCTTCTTCATCCTCGTCAGAGTCAGAATAATAAAAATCAAACAGAGACTTCGCTGGTTTGGGTTCCTGAACTGATACCTCTGGTTTTTGATACTGCTCAGCCTCTTCCTCTCTTAAGGCGTCATTGTGAAACTCTGGGTACTCGAAGGCTTCATCAGTGTCATTTGCTCCGTGAGATATATAATTCAGGTTGTCTGTTAATTGTCTCGCTTGATCTGTTATTCTTTGTAAGGTTGCTTCTTGGTATTCTATTTGACTCTGAAACATTTCAGCTATTGCATCAAATGTTTTGTCCTGTTTCTTGATCCAATCTTTGAGCATGTTAATAAATTGATCTTCCTCTGATGCTTCTGGTTCTTGATGAAGATCGTAGGTGGATGGTGGATAAGATGGAAATTAAGGTTCAGTGAAATATATCGGTTCTTCGTACCTTGAAGAATTCTGATAATTCTCCCACCCTGAATTGTAGTAATGATTAATACTCAGGTGGTTACCATCACATATCTCACATCTTCTTATTGCATTTTGATATGATTGAGCATATGTTATGTTGAATGGTTCTAACATCCAGTGATAGTTGTTGGGCTGGACAATAGGCCTCAGAAAACCGGACTGTTGCTCCCTGATTTGGGGTGTATCTTCACTTTTAAAATTCGTAATTCCTTTATCACCCAACTAAGATCCATTTCAACCACCTAAAAAATAAAGAAAATAATAATTACAGAAAAAAAAAATAAAGAAAATTAGATAAAGTAAATTAGATAGCTTCAAAATTAATAACTGAAGAAAAATAAGTCCCCGGCAACGGTGCCAAAAATTTGGCCGGCGTAATCAAACGCGTATAACGCAAGCGCACGTATCGTTCAAGTAGTATAAAAATATCGATCCCACAATGACTTAATTCCTATTGTTGTTATTAATTGTTGATACTATTTATTTACAGGTATCTAATTAAAGAAAGTAGGGAATGATTGCTTTTGGTTGGTTGAATGTGGATTTTGCTGAACAAATAAATAAATAAAAATACAAAAGAAAATACTAAGGAAAATAAACAAAAGACTCAAATATATAGGGTTGTTATTCCATACAATATTATTCTAATGATGAATTGATTCTCGTATATATGTGTAATAAACTAGTTTGCTAACCTGGAACACGAAGATATGCAAAAGCCTCTGTCGATGGTCAGATGCAAACACCCAAATAACCCAATTAATCATATGTCTATGTACCCATTATTTCGGAACCCTTGGACTTAACTAGTGAAGTATCGTCGTAGGGTAGGTCAAATCACCAGATACATCTAGAGTCCCTATCCTTTCAGAATCCAAACCTGATATTGACCCAAAAATGACACAATCTGTAAGGGGACGAAAGCAAAGCCGTCTCGAGGCACTTATTGAATCTCACGTTTCTGGCTAACAATTGAGATCGCGAGATATATTGTGGTATACCCCTCTCACACTAACTATTTTAAAATGTAAGGTTTCTATCTCACTAGTATCTTATGAATCTTAGATTATGCTCGGCTAAAGTCATAACCTTATTAATACTAGTTGATAATTTAGTGATCTAACTAATTTTAACTCTTAAAATTTTATTCACTAATCCCGATTAGTGTCTACTAACCAATTAACTTAATTAAACTAATTTAATCAAGTTGCTTTAGTGATCTTATTAATTTAACTCTTAAATTATTAGTCCACTAATAGGTTTTAAAATTTAGAATTCAACAAACGGACCAAATGTCATTAAATCATTTAATTGATAAAAGTAAATTATTTATTCCAAAGGTACGTGGTATTGTATCTTGAGTGCAGACCATATTATCGTCCATTCGGAATCGGCTATGAAATTTACGTCCGGATTTCCATCCGATATACCAAAGAAAATAATGTACTCATAAGGTCCATTTGTTTCTAAAACTTGAATTCGCAATTTTTAAATCTTTAAACCAATTAATCTTATTAATCTGTTTGCATGCATCTTATATTCTTATTTAACTTTTAAATTACATAAAATAATATTTTATGACTAGCATATCATGCATGTCTATACGCTATGGCATGTGAAAATACAAGAGTAGGCACCCTAGGCTATATGACATGTTAATAAATAATTTAAAACATATATATATATATATATGGCATCGCGATGCCCACAAACTAGTAAGAAGAATAATGCCAGGTCTGTGTCGCGTCGCGACATAAGGTTACCTGCGTCACGATGCGATCGAGGCAGTAGCCTCAGGTTGCTCTCGCAGCATTCCACGTTGCAACGAATAAGGGTTGTGTCGCGACGCAACATAGTTTCCAGGGGTTGGAAAATGAAAAACATACACATTTCAAATTGCGTTGACTGGACTCTTATTTTTTCTATACTAATCTAATTAGTACAATAAATCCAAGGCATCATTTGGTCATGAAAACTTGTTCCATGGAGTGTTGTTGAGTGCTTCACGGAATATCTCCGTCAAAAGTCCTTAACGACATTGGCTCCTCCAAGTTACAAATAGGGTTACATAATGGACTTATTACAATGGGAATATGCTTACAACATTTTAAAGAATATGACCTTATAGTATTAACTTACAACACTTAAAAGAATATGACTTTATGGTCTTAAATTCCAATGCTATAAAAATATGATCCGGAAAAAATAACGATCAACACAATACACTCATCACATGAATCAAAAGTAAACATTAATCACGTGAACATTAAAACCATTCATCACATGAATCTAATTGTGCCTACTCATCACAACATGCATTTTAATAATCTATATCTCATATAAATTATTAAAACTAAAAAGAGAAGGGTTAAGAAAACTTTTCAACCATAAGCTCTCGATGCCAATTATAGGAAACAACTTTCCTTAGCGCAGCGGAAGTTGCTTGCGTGAGCACCGGATTCTGTTTAAAATTTTAAAATTTTCTTTGCCATCTCCCTTTGTTGTAGTAGCCGAAATCAATCCTTTGATGTCCAACACTTGGATCAACCACTCGATCTTCGAACTATGACTTGAAACCAACAAACTGAAGTGTGGGCTTCACTCACAAAGATTAAACTCTAAATAATTTAGAGAATAAAGATGTCACAATGGTGTTTGGATTTTGGAATTTCAAACACTCTCACAACACTTGTGAATGTTTGAACTTTTTCTCTCTTTTCTTTCTTTTGTACTTGTGTGAATGAATGAAAAATGTTAACCTTAGAAATGAGAGAAATGGTAGAGATTATATTCTCTTACACAAGCCAACTAACCTTGTCATTAAGCATCTAATGCTTTCTTGCAATGGCCAACACAAAAAATGTGAATGCCAAACCAAAACATAAGAAATGATAAGCTAAAGACAAGGACTTTGTCATTAAGCATCTAATGCATTCGTTCAATGGCAAACACATAAATATGGAGGCCATGCCAAAGGATAAAAATGGATTAGCTAATGACAAAACTATTAGGTGTATACATGCCACCTAATAGACATAATAAGTTGGAGAGCATCGCAAGCCATATGACTTTGTCTCCAAGGTAAATAAAAATCACCATTACCTTCAATTATGTTGTAGTAATTATCTCGTAATTATTACTAACTTGATTTTCTTATAATCAAGATTTGATTATCTCATAATAAAAGAATTCTAGAAAACATTAAGTTAAACTAATTTAACATAGTTTTCATTTGTGACAATAAATATTATTAATCTCATTAATAATATATAAATATAATGTGATCATATTACTACACAATCTAATTATATTAGGTTTGCTAGAGTTAATCGAGCTAGCATGGGGACCAAATAGGCCTATGGTTCCGAGCTCCAATAATTCCGAAATATTAATTAAACTCTTTAATCAAATATTACAAATTATTAACTCCGCGTTATTCCACTAAAAGCTCGAAGTTGAACTCTTGTTACCGTAGATGAATAAAATAAATCGAACAACTTCGGTGTCCATTGATATAGTCATTACATATAGATATAGCCCTGCATGAATATCTCATAAATAGAGCTGGGTCAAAGGTCCGTTAAACCTTTCTAAATATTTTGTCTCTTAAGCACCATTGATTCTATAATGAACAATTAATTCATAATAATTATGAATATAAAACTTTCTATTCGTAATAGAAAAGTTGAGCGCTCAAATTATTCAAGTCCCGAATCAACTCTGAGAAAGAGACATTCTTCTGCTTTTTATAAGAAGGAGTGAATTCCTTCTACACATTAAACCATATCCCCAAAATATGTAGTTATTGGCCAGGAATGCAACACCAACCTCACCATAATAAATCAAATGACATATCCTGTCATGCAGGAGTTCGTAGTACACTCAGGATTAAGATCGAATCCATATATGACCATCTATTATATAAAATGAATTTCTTCGGTTAACGGATATTAAAAGAAATTCATATTTATCTGAGTCAAGTCCTATATGATCTCATCATACAAGGTGCATTCATTCCCATGTCACTACATGAACGATCCCGGATCAAGGTTGTCATACAATTATAGAATGGACCACAGCTATAGATAAACCATAAGTAAAGTACCCTTTTTGTTTGCTCTCTATGTTCTATTTAGATTACTAAGTCCAGACTTAAATCCTCTTGTGCATCAAACATACAATAAGTCTGAAGGTAAAAGAGTGATCAAGGTAAACAAGACAATTTGAACAATATGTGATACAAATCAAACAACTTTGATAAAATGAATAATGCATTTATTATTATTACAGTAATCAATTCCGTTTACAATGCATGAAGCTCTAGGACATAAATCCTAACAATAATGGCATTGCATTGCATTGCATCGCATGACTTACATGTTCATATGGTTGTTATGATGATGCATAAGTATTTTGCATACCTAGAGAGAGACATAGTGCACATGGGCAGATACAGATCTTGGACTAGGGGATGGCGATACATAATGCCCATGGATCCTAGTTTCAATAACATAGGCATATACTGATTCGTAGTTGATGAGTGGTAAATAGATCACTATTTCCCACTCATTTGACTTAATATTTTGTATAGTTTCTTGGGTTTTGTTCATATTTTGATGTGTTTTGGGTATTTTGTAGATAAATAAAGTTTCAGGACTCACTAGAATCAAATCAGGGCCAAAACAGTGGAAAAAGGGACAAAAAAGGCCAAAATGGTAATTTGGGCATCGCGACGCGTAGCAACACATGCGTCACGATCGCTAACGTGCGCCGAGTTCTGCTACAATGCGTCAGACACATGTAAAAACTCAGAGAAGTCTGCTAACATGCGCCTTTGCTAACGTACGCCTGCCACGTGTTATCATCACAACAAATAATGCTAACGTGCATCAGACACGTGTCGTCATCCCATGCTGTCGACACAAAAATTCTGATGTCGAAGAAACCATGACATGTGTCCTCATCTCCACAGAAGCCGCGCCACATGGCAAAAATCTACGGCGGGTTACGACGCGCAAAGTTGTACGCGTCACGTGGAGGCAAGTGGTGCCTATAAATTCAGCCGAATTTCATTTGAATTTTCATCCATTCCTAGAGTTCCTAATAAGTAACTAAGGATTGTACCTTGTTTGTTTAAGTTTTTGTAATTTAAATTAAACATTTTTATTTTATTTATTTACTTTCAGCATTTTTAATTATGCACTTTTACTTTTAGCACTTTTAATTATGCACTATTACTTTCAGTAATTATTTTTATTTATTTCTTTTTTATTTCTTTTATATTTAGTAGTTAATTTACTGCTGGGGAAAGGTGAAGCTTTTTACTTTTATAGTTTATATTAATCTCCCTCAATTATAATATATAAATTATCTAAAAATCTGACTTAATTGGATACCGCCTTATTGGTCGGTTGGACTTAATTAAATTGATTTTTAATTGACTTAATGGGATACCACCTATATGGTCGGTTGGAATTAATTAAATCTGACTTAATCAGGATACCGCCTATATGGTCGGTTGATAACTATCATGCAGATTTATATATTATAATAAGGGAGATTTCTAAATTAGAAATAGTAAAGGTAGATTAACCTCACTTAATTTATAATATGGAAATTGTAATTTAATAATATAGATTAAAAATTGATACCGCCTTAATGGCTGGTTTTAATTATGTAACATAATGTGACACCGTTTATAGATCGGTCTTTAGGTGACAGATGATTACCGCCTATATGGCTGGTTTATGGATAAATAATAACACCACATTTATGGCTGGTTCAACTTAATTGGGTAACACTGACAATTTCCATATTATAATAAAGTGATATTTCTAAAAGTGGATCCCCTAACCCCCAGTATTTTATTTTTATCCTAGGGAAGTGATGAAACACAATATTCACAAGCATAATAATTGATTTAATTATATTATGGGTAATTCTTTAGTTTGTTTATTGAACCTTAAACTTAATGCTTCTTGTTGCCTGATCACCAATAAGATTGATGTGGTAAACTTAAAATGAACTTTGAAAAGGGATTTTAGGTTTCAGCCTTAGATTCAATAGCTCACGATCTTCCTTGAGGATAGATAACCCATTAATGGATTTCCTTACAAGATAGAAATATACTTGTCGGGCGTGGGTAGCCATAATTGGAACTTGAACTTAATGAATTCAGGTAACTTGGTTAACAAAGACATATGATTAATTGGGTTATTTGGGTGTTTGCATCTGACTATCGGAAGATGCTTTTGCATAATTTCATATTCCAAGTTAGCAAACTGATTTATTACATATATATAAGAGAATCAATTCATCATTAGAATAATATTGTGTGCAATCACAACCCTAGTTATTTGTGTCTTTTGTTTATTTTCCTTAGTATTTTCTTTTGTGTATTTATTTATTTTATTTATTTAGCAAATCCACATTCAACCAACCAATCAAGCGATCAATCCATTCTCCCTATAATTAGATACCTGTAAATATATAGTATCAACAATTAATAACAACAGTAGGAATTAAGTCATCGTGGGATTGATACTTTTTATACTACTTGAACGATACGTGCGCTTGCGTTATACGCGTGTGATTACGCCGGTCAAGTTTTTGGCGCCGTTACCGGGGACATATTTTTCTTGAGTTATTAATTTTGAAGTTATCTAATTTACTTGTATCTAATTTTCTTTATTTTTATCTGTAATTTTTATTTCCTTCTTTTATTTTTCAGGTGGTTGTCATGTATATTCGTTGGGAGATTGCAAGATCACGAGCTTTACTAGAAGAAGATACACCCCAAATCAGAGAAAAACAGTTCGGTTTTCTGAGGCCTGTAGTCCATCCCAAAAACTATCACTGGATGTCAAAACCAAGCAACACTACATTTTCTCAACAGAACGCAATAGGGAGATGTGAAATATGTGATGTTAACCACCCGAGCATAAAGCACTACTACTATTCAGGGAGGCAGAACTATCAGAGACCTTCATATAATGAACCTGCATATTTCCATGATGCCTATTTTCCATCTTATCCACCATTAACCTTTGATCTTCATCAAAAACCAGAACCATCACAGGAAGATCAGATGATTCACATGCTCAAAGATTGGCTTGAGGAACATAAAGCTCAATTCGATGCACAATTTCAGAGTCAAGCAGAATCCAACAGAATGACAGATCAAATTAGACAATTAACAGACAACCTGAATTACATATCTCACAGAGTAGATGAAACTGATGAATCTTTCGAGTATCAAGCATTTCATGATGACACTGTTGGTCTCTAAGACATTCCAAGATCATATAAGCAATGAAATATTGTGAATACAAAAGTAAAGTATGGCAGAATCATACTTACAAAGAGCGGATGTTGGATGCGTTGAACACAAATATTTGCCTTGAGAAGTCCTCCAAGATTCGGCCAAGGTCCTATTTGAATGTTGAATCCAAGCTCCAAGCTTTGATCATTGATTCCAAGATCAAGGGATTAGTTTCCCTAACACTTTGATATGATTCCTTTGGTGTGCTAGCACGAAGAAAAAATTACAACAATTCTTTCTTGTTCTTGATGGAGCTCACGACAATGGAGCACAAAGGGGAAGAGAGAGAGTTTTCTATTTGTTTTGTCTTTTGATTTCTAAAAACATAATACAAAAAATCCTTCATAACTTTTGGTATATGCTTATCCAAAAGCATAAAGCAAAAAGGAGGGAAAATGGCATTCAATGCCTACAACAACTCCCATCATGAATAGTGACTGGTTGTCAATCATTAAAAGGTGACTTGACTTCCATCACTAAAGCGACAGACGATGTGACTTGCGATGTGACTTGTGGGCCGCACTTTAATTCAAAATGTGAGTGGGCCCGCAAACACTCATGGGCTCGGGTTCGCTAATTCCGAATTAACTAATTTTCATTGCGACGTAATTAAATCAAATTTAATCAAATAATTATGCCTAGCAAAATTACTATTCATATCGCTTGGGAATTAATTCTAAATCAATTCGTTAGCCCGAATTAAAATCCAATGTTAATTCCACGTCGAAATCTAATTTCGTTTAATATATCGAATATATCATTTGATCAATTATTTCCAAATAAATCGTTCTCTCTCTTCAAATAGTATTTTATCCTAGATAAAATTTCTCCGTAATTAATCTTAGATTAATTATATTCGAATCATACGTCATCGGTGAATCTTCGGGAAGCGACCCATGAGATCCCTGGATATGTTGGTAGTAAATCCGGTCGTCGGACTATCCGAACACGTACGTACCTCGTACTAAGTTTTTACCGATTTACAAGACATGGTTGGCTTCTAGCAAAGCACCGTGCCTACCCAATTCTCCAGAAATATTCTTAATAGAATATATAATCTTTGTCAGGCGTAGTATACGTAGTATTGCATATTGTGATCCAGTATCGGATGTCACATGCAAGGCCTGGGGCTGGAATAGTGTATGTCCCGTACGAAGCATATATCGGACTACAAGAAACTAGTCTCTTTAATCGGATAATCATGACCATGTCATATTATCCCGATGGTTGCAACCATTTAGAGTACCAGTTCTGTATCCCTGCGTGATCATCTCCATATGACTGAAGTGATACTTCTATCTTGATATCACACCCAATACACTACGATTCTCAATAAACCCAAAAGAGGCGTACACAGAACCTGTTAAAGTCCTGGACGACCAAAACCAAAGCATATTGATAGTCGCAAGTACTAGCGATGTAAGTCTCAGGTTAAGACCAAATACACCTACCCTGATGCGGATTCCCATAGACACATAGTCATACTACCAATGGGATTCCGCGGGGTCTATCCAGAGTGAAGCTGTTTCCGTACCATCGGTAGACACAACCTCTTATCACACTTGCATAAGTATCCAATACTTAAATATATGAGAACTATGCCGTTACGCTTCCATAACACGCACAAGTGCAATACTAGTCTATTCCGCATTATCGATGTCCAGTCTCGATAATACTATGACTAGAGATATTTAATGATTAAACCTTTATGGATTGATATTGTCTCATATCTTATAATCCGGAACTAATCATAGGGACTTTTATCATTTATTTATTTAAGTAATCAAATTACAAAATGATAAAATACAATTTCATTTCCACATAGTTAATTTGTACAAAACCACAATGTCTTTTACAAATAGTGACGCTATGGGTCATAATTGTCTAACAATCTCCCACTTGGCCTATAGCCAGTCACTCAAGCATCTAATACCTGAACTATGTACATGTCGCTCAAACTTTTGCTGAGGAATAGCTTTCGTCAGCGGATCTACAATGTTTTCCTCTGATGCGACCTTCTCGATCTTCACATCGCCATGATGTATGATCTCACGAATCAGATAGAAACGTCGAAGAACATGCTTGGATCGTTAATGAGACCGCGGTTCCTTAGCCTGCGCTATAGCCCCATTATTGTCACAATACAATGGAACAGGCTCAACTGCTAACGAAACTACTCCTAATCTAATTAGGAATTTACGGATCCAAACTGCCTCTTTTGCTGCTTCAGCTGCGGCAATATACTCCGCTTCTGTTGTTGAATCGGTAACAGTCTCTTCCTTGGAAGATTTCCAGCTTACTGCTCCGTTATTCAAACAAAATACGTACCCGGATTGCAACTTACAGTCGTCTTTATCGGTTTGGAAATTTGCATCGGTAAACCCAGTTACCTCAAGTTCTCCATCTCCATAGATTAAGAAAGCATCCTTAGTTCGTCTAAGATACTTAAGGATATTCTTAACCGCCATCCAGTGACCTTCACCTAGATCGGCCTGATAGCGACTACACATGCTCAAAGCATATGATACATCAGGTCGCGTACATATCATGGCATACATGATCAATCCGACTGCCAAGGCGAACGATATCCGACTCATGTTATCTCTCTCATCTTGTGTTTTAGGACACATGTCCTTAGATAGAGTGACGCCATGTGACACTGGCAATATTCCCCTCTTGGACTGATCCATGTTGAATCTCTTCAACACTTTGTCAATGTACGTGCTCTGGGAGAGTCCAAGCAGCTTTCTAGATCTATCTCGGTAGATCTTTATTCCTAGAATAAAGGCTGCTTCTCCCAGATCCTTCATGGAGAATTTTAATGAAAGCCAAGCTTTCACTGATGTTAACATGGGAATGTCATTGCCAATAAGCAATACATCATCAACGTAAAGGACAATGAATGTCTGTTCGCTCCCACTAACCTTCTTATATACACAAGGTACACAAGGATCATCCTCGTTTTGAACGAAATCATATTCTTTTATGATCTCATCAAAACATTGGTTCCAAGAATGCGATGATTGCTTCAATCCATAAATGGATCGATTTAACTTACAAACCTTGTTTGCAAGTTTTGGTACGAAAAAACCGTCAGGCTGTTGCATATAAACATCCTCTAAAAGGTTTCCATTAAGGAAAGCGGTTTTGACGTCCATCTGCCATATCTCGTAATCGAAATATGCAGCAATAGCATGCATTATCCGAATGGATTTAATCATGGCAACATGTGAAAAAGTTTCGTCGTATTCGACACCATGTCGTTGATGATACCCTTTCGCTACAAGCCTGGCTTTGTACATTTGTATGTTGCCATCTATGTCGGTCTTCCTCTTGAAGACCCATTTGCAACCAATAGGCTTTACGCCTTCTGGTGCATCAACTAGTGTCCAAACTTGGTTAGTGTACATGTAATCCATTTTGGAATTCATGGCATCTTGCCATAAAGCGGAGTCGATACCTTGTATCTCTTCCTCATACGTAGTCGGCTCATCTTCCTCAATAAGATTAATATCCACATGAGGTGAGATCAGAAACCCATACCTCTCAGGTTATTTTTTGACTCTCTCCGACCTACGCAGTCCTTGTGTATTCGAAGATTGTGGTGCAGTCTCATCCCTGATGGACTGTTCATATTCCGTTAAGGATTGTGTGCCAGGAACAGTATCACTCTGATTTTCATCGAGTTCTACTTTCCTCCCACTTATCACTGTATTTAGGAATTCCTTCTCAAGGAAAATTGCATGTAGAGCAACAAATACTTTGTTCTCTTGTGGGTGATAGAAGTAATATCTTTTGGTTTCCCTATGATATCCTAAAAATATGCATTTATCCGATTTGGGTTCAAGTTTGGTACCTTCCAAACGTTTGACGTATGCCCAGCAACCCCAAATCTTTAGGAAGGAGAAACCCAGTTTCTTTCCTGTCCATATTTCATACGGAGTCTGTTGAACAGAATTTGACGGAACCTTATTCAAAATAAGTATTGTATTGTGCAATGCATATCCCCATAAGGAAATAGGTAGCTCTGTGCGACTCATCATAGACCTTACCATGTCTAACAAAGTTCGGTTTCTCCGTTCGGACACACCGTTTAATTACGGTGTTCCGGGAGGAGTCTACTGTGAAAGAATACCATATTCTTTCAATTAATCAAGAAACTCATTGCTCAAGTATTCGCTGTTAGACATTATGTCCCATAGCGTCACTGTTTGTAAATGATATTGTATTATTGTACAAAATTAACTATGTGATAATGAAATTGCCTTTTGCCGTTTTGTAATATTATTTACTTTGATATATAAATGGCGAAAGTCCATATGATTAATACCGGATTGAGATGATATGAGACAGTATCAATCCATAAAGGTTTAATCATTAAATATCCCTAGTCGGAGTATTATCGAGATCGGACATCGATAATGCGGAATAGACTAGTATTGCGCTTGTGCACGTTGTGAGGGCACAACGGCATAGTTCTCATATATTTAAGTATTGGATACTTATGCAAGTGCGATAGGAGGTTGTGTTTTACCGATGGTACGGAAAACAGCTTCGCTCTGGATAGACCCCGCGGAATCCCATTGGTAGTATGTCTGCGTGTCTATGGGAGGCCGCATCAGGGTAGGTGTATATGGTCTTAACTTGAGACTTACATCGCTAGTACTTGTGACAATCGGTAAACTTTGGTTTTGGTGGTTGGGGACCTTAACCGGTTCTCTGTACACCTCTTCTGGGTTTATCGAGAATCGTAGTGTACTGGATGTGATGTCGAGATGCAAGTATCACTTCAGACATATGGAGGTGATGATCACGCAGGACACAGAACTAGTACTCTATAAAAGGTTGCAACCGTCGGGACAATATGACCAGGTCAAGATTGTCCGATTTAAAGAGACTAGTTGCTTGATGTCCGATATATGTTTCGTACGGGGCAGACACATTTCCAGCCCCAGGCCTAACATGTGATCGTCCGATACTGGATCGATGTACGCAATACTACGGTATACTACGCTTGATATAGATCTAATATTCCAGTAAGAATATTTCTGGAGAATTGGGTAGGCATGGCGCTTTGCTAGAAGCCAACCTTGTCTTGTGAATCGGTAAGAACGTAGTACGAGGTACGTACGTGTTCGGATTATCCGATGACCGTATTTACTGCCAACATATCCGGAGATCTCTTGGGTCGCTTCCTGAAGATTCACCTATGATATTTGATTCGGACTTAATTAATCTTGGATTAATTGCGGAGAAACTTTATCTTGGATAAAGTGCCTTATTTAGAGAGAGAACGATTAATTTAGAATTAGTCGAAAAAATTATTATATTCGATATAATAATCGAAATTCGATTTCGACGCGAAATTGAAATTAGATTTTAATTCGGGCAAACGAGTTAATTTAGAATTAATTCGTTAGCGACGTAAATAATAATTTCGCTAGGCGCAATTATTTATTTAAATTCGATTTAATTAAAGTCGCGACGTAAGTTCGGTATTTCGGAAATATCGAACCCGAACGCGTGAGTGCACGTGGACCACTTTCATTTGGAAACGTGTGGGGCCCACATGACACATGTCATTATATGCATTATTTAATTGTTAATACATTGCATGGTGATAGTGTACAATACACTCAATGGTTTTGCATGGAGTTTGAGTGTTTGACACTCTAAGCCATTGCATGATTTGTGTCATAAGTTTATTATTAATTTAATAAATATTATGGCATAAATATAAATTGATTTTTGTAACAAAGATCAATACAACTCTCCTCTCTCTCACACAATGCCGTGACTTCCATTAGGGCAAAGAAGATTTGATTTTCTTTTCTCCATTGCTAGCACATTGAAGGATCAAAAGAGGTGATAGGGAAACCATCAAAGAGCTTGGAATACACAAAGCTTGGAGCTTCAACTCTTCTTCCTCCCTTGGCCGAAACTTGAAGCTTGGAGATTCAAAGATTTTCTTCATCACTTCTCATCACAAAAGCTTTGTAAGTATGATTCCGCCATACTTCATCTTTTAATATATATTCATTGTTGTATTTCATATGCTTAATCTTTCCTTGGGACATATAATAGAAACCAATAATGGTATCAGAGCCATGGTTAAGAATGAAATACTTTAGGTTAATATTTGGGTAAAATTGATTGAAGCATGTTCTTGTGAAATTTGATTAATGAGTATGCTTACATGTATATAGAATGATGTTATATGGAATCAATTTTGAGAAAAATGCATTGGATGATTTTTCCCCAAAAATGTAACATTGGCCGAATGGGTATGAACATTGGATGTATTGGAATTTTTTGTGTACAAGATCATTGGATGACTTAAAACGTGTACGGGACGTAGATTAGTAATTCAATCGGATTGAAAAACAAATCGACACAAAAATTCTCACTTAGCCGAATGATAATGGACATGAAAATGGACTTGATTTTTGTTCAAATTAATGTTGGACATATGTTTTGAACAATAGATGATTAATAAATTAAATGGGTATTTTTGAAATATTTGGTTTAATATATTAATCTTGGTTTTACACTTTAATTAATTGGACTTTAATATTTGGAATATTAAAATTTAATTAATGGGCTTAATTGGTGAATTGGGCTTTTAATATTGTATTTGGGCATAATGGGCTTGGGTGGACCAAGTAGATTTGGGCCAAAAGGATTGGATCCAATTTGGGCCTAAATCACTCCATTAAGTCCAAATATAATATAATGGGCTTTAAAAATTTAATTGGGCCTTATGGGCTTAAAATTGGTTTTATGGCATTTAAGGGTGATTCCTTATTTGGGCTTGGTAATTGGGTTTGACCCACATTGACCAAAGCCCAAGCCTTAATAAATCAATTGAAAGCCCATTTGACTTGAATTAAATTTAACATTGGATGTTAGTTGGGCTTTGAGACCCAATAGGATTAGATTTAGAATCTAAGTCTTTAAAGCACATTAAAAGTGTAAACATTTAATTTGGAATTAAATAATTGAATTAGTATTGAATACGAATTAAATTAGATTTAATAAGTAGTTCGATATAATTCGCGAATTCGTACCTTATGTACTTATTCTCAATCGAGTTGGACTCGCGCAAAATCAAACCGTTGTTTGAACATTGAATGATCACTTAAACATAGACTAATTAATTGGATTAGATTGGTTGTAAAAAGCATGTCTTGTTTGAAAATATATGTATGTGATGAATGAATAGTGTATATCGGATGGATATTAGAAGGGAAATGTAATTTTAGAAATTATTGTAAATTTGGAATTAATAAATTGGACCTGCGTGTCCAGCCTTATCTTTATCTCTTTGTATTCTCTTCTCACCTAATTCCCCTCAATGTAAATGAGGTTTCTCTTATTGTATTATGTAATTGGGTAAGAGTAGAATAGTGCTAGCGGGGAGAGGAAATGGAGTGATTTGTTATAGGAACAAGTTGTTTATATATATCCATCGCATATCACTATTAATTTACTTTACGCGCTTTATGATGTTTTAGAAGCATGCTTAAGGGTGTATGATGATGAGACCTAACAAAGATAAATAAATTGGTTGCCAATTACGCGAAAAATCCCTCAATTTATATTAAGCAAATATCCTTCCATTGAATGATTCTTGTTCAAGATCCGAAGTTGGCATTGGTTTGTTTTTGACCAAAGTCAAGACCTTTGTCAATCAAGGATGTACTTGAATCATGAGAGTTTTGTTGCATATCGGTGTCTTGTCCAAATCATGATTTTTATTGGCCAAAGTCAAGATCATTTTTTGTCCAATGACATTGATTACGAAACTTTCCTCGTCAATGGGTCCCGCTTAACTGGAATCATTAGGTTTGTTTTTGGCCAAAGCCAAGGCCTAGATGATTCGGAGGATAGGGTTAGGAAAATGTAATGGATACATTGACATTATACATATGTTTTGGACTTGGATGTCCACCTAACCAGATCTAGGAATTGGATGAGATCCAATTGATCATAGAGATCTACCTAAGTTAAATAGCATACAGCTTTTATTGGCCAAAGTCAAGGTTGTGTGTTATTTAACGGGATCCTAGCCCACTAGGAAATTCGATTTCCCGAGTTCTCTACAGGGGTTAGAGACTTGAAGAAAATAGTGGGAGGCTATTATTGAATTTGCTATTTCGTTCAGATACTTAGCCTTACGCGTCTTTCAAAATTATTTCGTCAATATTTTAATAATTAGTTGGACTAATATATTGTTATTTTGCTTGTAACAGTTTGACTGTACCCATAACATCGTTGACTTTATAGTTGGACTATAGTTGTCAAGATGACTGGCAAGGGTAATGTCCGCGACATAATCATGGGCGATAATGTCTTCAAAGGGACAAACTTTGCCGACTGGGAAATGAACCTCAAGATAGTGCTTGGGGCTGAGAGGGTACTGTATACTATTCAGAGACCTTTCCCGCCTAAACCCACTGAGCCACTGGAGCTAGAGTTATGGAAGACTCATAGTGACGATTGTGACCAAGCTTAGTTAGTTATGCTAGCTGCAATGACCCAGCATTTCAGACGCCAGAACAGGGACTTGGATCCCTATAACATGATGGCAAGATTGCGTGATCTCCACCGCACCAACAAGCGGATGGAGAGGTACGAGCTAGTAAGGAAACTCTTCCGCTCCCGGATGACAAACGGCGCATCAGTTGAGGCCCACGGGACTCAAATGATCGCTGACATAGATGAGTTAGCCAAGATGGGCATTGTCTTGGAGGCAGAGCTGACGATTGATATGCTATTACAATCGCTACCCGATACTTGGAAACAAATCATCATCAACTATAAGTTGATGGACACTGACGACACTCTTGGAGAGTTGTTGTCCGTGCTGAAGGAGTCCGGAAAGGAACTCCTAAAGGGGAGCAAGCGCGAGGTGCATTATGCATCGACCTCTCATGCGCCAAGGGCTGGGCCCAAGGCAATTGGAGGTGCGAGGAAGAAGAAGTTCAAGAACAATGGCAAAGGCAAGTTGACAGTGGCTTCTAGGAAGCCAAAGGACAAATCTCGCGACATCTGCCTCAACTGCGGCAAGAGGGGTCACTGGAAACGTGACTGCCGAATGGGCAAAGGGCAGAGGGAGGATATCAAGGCTGGCAAGGCTATCGCCTCTGGTATGTTTGTCATTGAGATAAATATGAATACTTCTAGTTTTAAAAATTGGATTTTTGATTCTGGTTGTGGTGCTCATATTTGTACTGATGTGCAGGATCTGCATGATAGCAGGGTGTGGCG
>SKCR01006899.1:0-278102 GCA_019454045.1 Zanthoxylum bungeanum | reverse complement strand
TAATGGGTACATTATGGAGGAATTTTATGTTGAACAACCTCCTGATTTTGAAAATATTGATTTACCCAATCATGTGTACAAATTAACAATAGCACTCTATGAACTCAATCAAGCTCCTAGAGCACGGTATGATAGTCTTAACTCTTCTAAGGTTGATACCACTCTTCATAAAGCATAAACATGATGATATGATAGTAGTACAAATCTATATTGATGACACTATTTTCGGTGCTTCTAACCCATCCTTATGTGAGGAATTTTCTAAATGTATGAGTAGTGAAGTTGAGATGAGCATGATGGGAGAACTCAAGTTCTTCTTAAGATTGAAAATTGATCAAATAAAAGATGGAGTACTCATTAATCAAGAAAAGTACATAAATGAGCTACTCAAGAAATTTGGGATGAAATAAGCAAATATCATTCAACTCCCATGAGCTCTACATTGAAGCTTGACAAAAATGGAGAAGGTAAACCCGTAGGCATTAAACGATATTGAGGTATGATTAGATCTTTACTTTACTTAACGGCTAGTAGGCTCGATATCATGTTTAATGTTTGTATATGTGCTAGATTCTAATCTAGTCATCGTGAAACTCATCTTTGTGTCATAAAATGAATTTTTATATATCTTTCGGGAATCATTAATGTGGGTATTTGGCACCCAAAAGGTGAAGCTTTCAACTTGGTTAGCTATACTGATGCCGACTTTGGGGGTGTAGACTAGATAGAAATAGTATAAGTGGAACTTGTCACATCTTAGAAAATTGCTTAGTCTCATGGTTTGCAAGAAACAGAATAATGTTGCCCTTTCTAATACCGAAGCCGAATATATTACGACGGGTAATTGTTGCGATCAAATGCTTTGGATGCAACACACACTTAGAGACAATGGGGTCATTATTGAGAAATGTCTTATCCTATGTGACAATACTAGTGCCATTAAATTGTCCAAGAACTCTTTACTACACTCTAGGGCCAAACACATAGATATAATGTTGGGGTTTTATCAGGGCGGCGCAGCGGAAGAAGCGCGGTTCGGGCGAAATCGTAGTTTAAATTTTTTTAAACTTACGAATAAATTATTCATTATTCAATATCCAATATTGATAATTCATTCATATTTCACCTAAACATATTTATTCAATATCATATAACGACATAAATAAAATAGAAACATTGCGAAACGTTTGCGAAAATATTTTTCCGCAAAATAGCATAAAACGCGTTTTCGGTCGAACCGACCGACCAATGCACATGGGGACTGCCCAGGTCAGCCCCAAAGATATTTGGAAAGTTCGTGGACTGCCCGAACAGTGACCAGATCACTGTTTGGGCAGCCGTTACCCGATAACGCCGTTTTTCGCTGTTTTCGTCTATTTTCACTCCAAAATAATTTCCGATAAATATTTTTCTTGAGAAATTAAAATAAACCAATTTATTCTAAATACTCAATAAATAAAACTGAATTTTTATCTGAAAAATCAGATTTATCATTAATTGTCGTGAGACCTCTAAACTTTGCATTTTGATCCTCAAATTGTCAAATACATATTTAAGTGATTCCAAATCAATCCCAAAATGATTTATACATGTCTAATACATGAAAATATAAATTGCAACACAAAATCTAAATTTTTGTCAAATTGCCGAGAAGCCCCAGAATTTTCCAGGTTTTGCATTTTAGTCATTTCTTGTTCAAAACAAGTCAAGATCAAATCCAATCAATCTCAAATTTAATATGCATCATATATACATCATAATACACCAAATATATGAAAAACCCTAAATTTAGAAAGGATTATGAACCCTAATTTTATAATTTCTTCAAATTGACAAAATACATCAAATTAAACAAATTCAATACTTTAATCCAATCTTTACCACACCAAACAAGTCTCACCATCATGAAACAACTCAAGAATAATTCTAGGTCATAAATGAGTGGCCTTAAAACTCTAGAATGGCAACATGATTACTAATTAATCAAAAGAATGCGTAATAACCATTTATAAGCATACTTTGTTCATACACATATACAACATCTTTTCAACAAGTTTCCAATCAATTAATTTACATAATTAAAGAGTAGAGAAAATTCTAAGCAACACATGTTGAAGCTTAGAAACATGGAAATAATTTTCAAGTTGAAGGAAATGAGAAAATACTTACAAAAATACCTTTTTCCTTAAGCTTTTCTTTTCTCTTTCAAGGTTTTCTCTCAAACTTTAATTAGTAAAATATATTGTAACTTGTGTTCTTTTAACAAAAATGAAACAAAAATAATTTTTATTCCATTTTTTTTGTTATGGCCGAAATTGTTGGAAAATAAATAAATAAATATCAAATATTTAATTTTTGTTTCAATTTGATTTGTTAAAGTTTACTTGTTCTATTTGATAACCTTTATCAAAAAGTGAATCAACAAGTGAACCAATAAAATCATGCCATTTTCTAACTTTAATCATGGCAAAGATATTTATTTTTCAATTAATTTAATTATTTAATAATTAAACAATTAAATAATTAAATACAAATATCTTAAATAAATGTATTATATTTACATTAAATATCTCAAATACATATATTAATGATATATGTCAAATATCTCAATTTGACAATTAATTAATGTTTATTTAATAAAATCAAATATTAAATACAAATACACATTAATTAGGAAATGACCATTAGGTCCATTTGCATGTATTTTTCGTTTAACGGTTAAACGATTTATAAATAATCTCCATTATTCATAAAAGTTTCCCTAGTGTTCTACGAATATATTTCATTAGTGAGACTCTCTAGATTCAGACATATCCGTCATGAAATCAAATTTCGTGTCCATAATCCACCCACACGTAAATTATGACGAACACAGATAAACTCGCTGAATCATACAGGTCGAAGTAATTTCATACGTATAATCCCTCCGTCCCAGGTATCCGAATTATCCCAGAGATATAGATATAAACGTCAAATCTCTATAGGTACAATCCTGCGATGTATCTATTAGCAATCTTCTAAATAACACTGAGAACTTACTTCTGAAGTATACCACGGCCATGGATTTAAAAGATTGCTAATCATATAATGAATACCTATACCTTATACACAAGACTGACAAATCCTATCTTGATACACACAGGATATCATGGGCATGAGTCCACAGCCAACGAAGATGCAGAGGTCGGATCTAAATAAATCGGTGACGTGACTGTAATCTAAGTGTGGAGGATAACTCATATATCCACAGTGATATCTCAAGTAAAAGAATCACTATGCTACTCAACCCAAGAAGATTCTTATTGACGTTGGTGTACCATCTATTAGGTAATCTTCAGTGAGTCATTCAGTGTTTATCAAATAAACACCTACACGTCTATACGAGTCTCCCGAGACTCATGGTTCATTGGGATAAACCATCAGACCAATTCCGATATACGACATGTACTGGTCTCAGTGAATTTTACTAACCGACCCGTGTCAGTAAATCTTGACCAGAAACTTAATTTGATAATATATTTCTAGTAGTGACGCTTCCCAATGTCAATTTCAAGCTATGTTGTAATTGCGCACTACATTATATATTATTGGGTCTTTGTCTAATATATATATATATATATATATATATATATATATATATATATCACTAAACACGATTTAATTTCAATCTAATGAATTAGATCGAATATATATTATAAAAGACAAGAGGTGCTACCATAAATTAAGTAATATTATGGAAAAATATATTGCTCGTATTCATGAATCGGACATAAATACGATCCAGATTGACGCTCTGAGCACCAACCCTAACAATTTCTCCCACTTGCTCTAGTGCTAATCCATAGTATCATATGCACATCTTAATGTGTATCACATACGCATGGACCTTAAGAACTCACCTAGCGTTCAAAAGGTAGGCAACAACGAGTAGGTCCGCTATTACATATTGAGTTTGTCTAACAAACCCAATTATTTCCCTTAGCCATCATTATTCATATTTTTGTAGAAACTAAGTTCTACATCAGTATGGCTCAGATGACACATCAACATTGTGCTTCAGCTACTAAGTTGTCTAAGTATTTACAGATCAAATCCAAAATACTATGTAGACAACCGCAAACACAACACTAATATCAAACTTCTAATCTATAAGGTCACCATGCAACTTCATAAGTCAATACTTCATAAATTGCATATAATTCCACTCATATAGTAGAATCATCTGTGACACTCTCACTGCATATTTTCTGACTCTTTATGACGTAGACAATCTAACTTCATAATTAGAATGGTTGCGAACTTTATTCTCCATTAATTAGAAACTCGTTCTTAATATCTCAAAGATAATAAAGAACATGTTTCAAGACACATCTTACGGTTTAGATGATATCAAAATAACTCGTAAGAATTACAATTAAATTGATATCTCTAATCGCAATTAATATAGTATTCATTATGCCATCATCATATGATGCATAAGATTGACTAGACATTCTAATCAATTTCTCTTTCGATAAATGAATCATCATTTACGAAAGATGAATATTATATATTATAGACACACTAACTGTCAAACAGTTATACTAACTGTCACACAGATAGTCTCATTGTGTCCTTTATTAGATCATATCTAATATACGACTAATAGGAGTATCTCACAAGTCTCTTAGTTTTATACCATATATAAAACTTTATATCAAATATAATAGAGACCACTCCCACTGCATTCACGAAGAAAACAAGACTCATGTAAATCTTTTACCTCATAAACATCTCATTATTACCTTAATAATGATAATGTTATTATGATGTAAAATACTAGAAAGAAATTTGTACGCTCCCATTAACCCTTATATCTCATATGTATTCTCTATACTTTGATAAAATCAGACAGTCTGACTCATATCAAAATTAGAAAACACAATTTCCAGAAAACTTATCCGAGTCTACAATAGGCTCTATAAGCTAATATTCCAAATTATAATCTTAGCAGAATACAAACTCCAGGGCCATTCCATAATGTACTCTTTAATCAAAGAAATCACAATTGATCTCTTATTCGAAGAAGTCATTCAAAAAACGCCACTTTCTATTCTTTAGCTAAAATACACAATTTAATATCAACATTAACCAACATATCTTAAATTGTTAAATTAGTGCGACTAGAGACAAGTTTCCTCAGAATCTCCAGTAGATTGTTGAGTATAACTTTTCTCACTGTCGTACTATAAAGGTCAAATCTTTAATAAGCTCACTTTGCTTTTGCTGCACAAACCATTTCCATATTTTATGAACGATTCATAATGAAAGCTCAATCAAGTTCCAAACTTGATCGTAGTAAGCTATGAACAATCTTAGATCTATGTTCAATGCTAAGTTATAGGATAACTTTCTTCGATAAGAAAATAACAGAACCATTAAGTATCAAATACTTTACAAATGATTATGACATCCTATTGAACTTATATGGAAGTAATTAAAGGGTATTTTCATCTTATTAATTATGTAATTCCATTTATAGTTTAGCACTCTCACATTTGACTTCAATAAGTCAAGTTTTTTCTACAACGGTCAACATCTGATGTTACACTCCAAGTAATAAAACAATTTTATTATTCGGGATTGTAGAAAAGATATTATATCAAATAGAATACAATATTCAATTAAATAGAATAAATGAGAAACTTTTACTTGTACCTCCGAGGCGCAAGTACCTTCGATTATATAACCCTTATACTAAAGAAAGATTCAAATCTCAAACATTTCAAGATTCGAATTTTCTACTTGTACATGTCATATACGTATCTGTAGAAATAAAGGAAACATTAATTAAAATGATGAATTAATGTTACTGGAGCATATCCTCTACAGTATTGAAACTAATTCAGCAACACTCAAGATCAAACGAATCAAATCGTATAAGATTTGATTACTCCCACTAACCAATTCCATTACGATGGAATCGTAGAAGATTAATATTGAGTAAGAATCGTATTCATTCAATAACCTTAGAACTGATCGCCTTAAATTCATATGTTTGATCAACATATTTGAACAATTCAAAGACTCACGATGAAGTTTAAAGATACGATTTTCAAAACTTCAGATGGAATATCTTTGAACCAGTTAAAATATTCTATCCGCATTTCATCAGAAGCACGTAACTAAGTCATGACGATTTATTGACTAAGTTAGGAAATAAAGAAAACTACCTTAAGTATTTTACAACTCATTAAAGTAAATACATCAAATGTATCATTTTAATAAATTTTCCGGTTCAATGACAATCATTGGTTAAATGAGATTTAATCACCTTTCCGAATATAATATTCATTAAATGGATAAGGATATGTGGTGTGATATGATATCAGACCATCTTTTACCATATGGAATAAACATATAATACTTAAGTGATAAAATATCATAAAATAATGTTCTAAATTATTTACTTAACTGAATATTTTTCTTAATGTTTATCTATTCGTTAATGATACTACCAGTCGTTTTAAAATATGTAACAACTGTTTACAGAGAACAAGTCACTATCAATAGTCGCAAGTTCTAATATAAAATATCGAAACAATCATTCAACATTATTTTAAATAACTGGACATGAGATCTGATATCCAATATCTACAGTTGTCGTATTGTGAAAATCAATATTTTCTATACACAACTATATGCATATTCTTTCTTTAGCTTTATTATTTACCTTCAACTATTTACAACATTTACAAATAATTGAAAAGAAAATAGTGAGTGACACGTGACCTCTAAATGTCACTAAAGCCAAGAAACGTCATTATCAGATAAACAAATAAATAATGGGGTTTTCTTGATGCCAGTGAAGAATCTCGAGACATGAACCAATTCATGTCAATCTTTACTGCATAAGAAACTATTCTGTCTATAATGATTACATCATAGTCTATTCTTATCTAGAATATATTCTAGAATTCTGCAACCATAATTGAAGTTAGAAAACATATACAAAATATGCATGCAATGGATAAAAGTTTAATTCTATCTAAATAATAGAATAAGGAAAAAATCATAAGCGACAATTTTCATAATATTACACACTGCATTGGTTATGGATTTTTAACCTAGCAGTGCCTCCCACTATTTTACGTAATACCATAATCCCCAACAAAAAATGAGAATTCAATAATTAAATCGAATTACATAATGGGAAGTGGACCCCATAAATATACTTTGACTCACAACTTTGGTAAGTTCTCGCCTATTCACGGGTAGACAACTCATTATCAATCACACTCGCTGTGACTCCTGATTTTGTCCTGACCGTTTCTCGTTGTGACAGCTTTGGCACGTTCACAGTAGGCGTATCAAGGCTTCACTTGTCAATGCGAAACTCAAGCTACCGATGTAGTCCTGACAGTTTGGCACGTTCAAGATTTCCACTTTCACTTGAATTTGTCTCTTATCATATAAGTTCCACCGGCGCAAATGAACTACCTTCAACCATAACTACACAGTTTTGGCACGCTACAACTATAGCATCATGAAAATATTTATATCCGTATTGACAAGGAGGACGAAGAAACAAGTAGTCATAATACTAGTCACTTTATAAAACCTTATTTGACGGGGATTTTCCTAAAAGATGTATTTCACATTATTTAATCAAATTAAATAAATAAATGCATGTAAAAAGTAAAGATTAGATTAAATATTAAATTTAAAGGGCTAATCATATCGGGGGTACAGAATCAGACTCACTCTGATACCATTTGTTGGGGTTTTATCAGGGCGGCGCAGCGGAAGAAGCGCGGTTCAGGCGAAATCGTAGTTTAAATTTTTTAAACTTACGAATAAATTATTCAATATCCAATATTGATAATTCATTCATATTTCACCTAAACATATTTATTCAATATCATATTACGACATAAATAAAATAGAAACATCGCGAAACTTTTGCGAAAATATTTTTCCGCAATATTGCATAAAACACGTTTTCGATCGAACCGACCGACCAATGCACATGGGGACTACCCAGGTCAGCCCCAAAAATATTTGGAAAGTTCGTGGACTGCCCGAACAGTGACCAGATCACTGTTTGGGCAGCCGTTACCCGATAACACCGTTTTCCGCTGTTTTCGTCTATTTTCACTCCGGAACAATTTCCGATAAATATTTTTCTTGGTAAATTAAAATAAACCAATTTATTCTAATTAATCAATAAATAAAAACTAATTTTTATCTGAAAAATTAGATTTATCATTAATTGCCGTGAGACCCCTAAACTTTGTATTTTGACCATTTTGGTCCTCAAATGGTCAAATACATATTTAAGTGATTCCAAATCAATCCCAAAATGATTTATACATGTATAATACAAGAAAATACAAACTGCAACACACAATCTAAATTTTTGTCAAATTGCCGAGAAGCCCCAGAATTTTCCAAGTTTTGCATTTTAGTCATTTCTTGTTCAAAATAAGTCACGATCAAATCCAATCAATCTAAAATTAATATACATAATATATACATCATAATACACCACATATATGAAAAGCCCCAAATTTGGAAAGGGTTATGAACCCTAATTTTATAATTTCTTCAAATTGATAAAATACACCAAATTAAACAAATTAAATATTTTAATCCAATCTTTACCATACCAAACAAGTCTCACCATCATGAAACAACTCAAGAACAATTCTAGGTCATAAATGAGTGGCCTTAAAACTCTAGAATGGCAACATGATTACTAATTAATCAAAAGAATGCGTAATAACCATTTATAAGCATACTTAGTTCATACACACATGCAACATTTTTCCTACAAGTTTCCAATCAATTAATTTACATAATTAAAGAGTAGAGAAAATTCTAAGAAATACATGTTGAAGCTTAGAAGTATGGAAACAATTTTCAAGTTAAAGGAAATGAGAAAATACTTACAAAAATACCTTTTTCCTTAAGCTTTTCTTTTCTCCTTCAAGGTTTTCTCTCAAACTTTACTTAGTAAAATATATTATAACTTGTGTTCTTTTATCAAAAATGAAACAAAAACAATTTTTATTCCATTTTTTTTTGTTATTGCCGAAATTGTTGGGAAAAAAATAAATATCAATTATTTAATTTTTGTTTCAATTTGATTTGTTAAACTTTACTTGTTCTATTTGATAACCTTTATCAAAAAGTGAATCAACAAGTGAACCAACCAAATCATGCCATTTCCTAACTTTAATCATGGGAAAGATATTTATTTTTCAATTAATTTAATTATTTATTAATTAAATAATTAAATAAAAATATATTAAATATATGTATTATATTTACATTAAATTTCTCAAATACATATATTAATGATATATGTCAAATATCTCAATTTGATAATTAATTAATGTGTATTTAATAATATCAAATATTAAATACAAATACACATCAATTAGGAAATGACCATTAGGTCCCTTTACATATATTAATGATATATGTCAAATATCTCAATTTGATAATTAATTAATGTGTATTTAATAATATCAAATATTAAATACAAATACACATTAATTAGGAAATGATCATTAGGTCCATTTGCATGTATTTTTCGTTTAACGGTTAAACAATTTATAAATAATCTCCATTATTCATAAAAGTTGCCATAGTGTTCTACGAGTATATTTCATTAGTGATACACTCTAGATTCAGGCATATCCGTCACAAATTCAAATTTCGTGTCCATAATCTACCCACTCGTAAATTATGACGAACGTGGATAAACTCGCTGAATCATACAGGTCGAGGTCATTGTATACGTATAATCCCTCTGTCACAGGTATCCGAATTATCCCAAAGATATAGATATAAACGTCAAATCTCTATAGGTACAATCCTGTCGACGTATATATTAGAAATCTTCTAAATAACACTCGAAACTTACTTCTGAAGTATACCACGACCATGGATTTAACAGATTGCTAATCATATAATGAATACCTATGTCCTGTACATAGGACTGGCAGATCCTATCTTGATAAACACAGGATATAATGAGCATGAGTCCACACCCATCGAACAGGCAGAGATCTGATATAAATAGATCGGTGACGTGACTACCATCTAAGTGTGGATGATAACTCATATATCCACAGTGGCATCTCAAGTAAAAGAATCAATATGCTTCTCAACCCAAGAAGATTCATATTGACGTTGGTGTACCATCTATTAGGTAATCTTCAGTGAGTCGTTCAGTGTTTATCAAATAAACACCTACACGTCTATACGAGTCTCCCGAGACTCATGGTTCATTGGGATAAACCATCAGACCAAGTCCGATATACGACATATACTGGTCTCAGTGGATTTTACTAACTGACCCGTGTCAATAAATCTTGACCAGGAACTTAATTTGATAATATATTTCTAGTAGTGACACTTCCCAATGTCAATTACAAACTACGTTGTAATTGCGCACTACATTATATATTATCGGGTCTTTGTCTAATATATATATATATATCACTAAACACGATTTAGTTTCAATCTAATGAATTAGATTGAATATATATTATAAAAGACAAGAGGTGCTACCATAAATTAAGTAATATTATGGACAAAGGTATTGCTCGTATTCATGTATCGGACATAAATACGATCTGGATCGGCGCTTCGAGCACCAACACTAACATATAAGGCATCACTTCCTTAAAGATCATGTTGGTAAATGGGATGTTGTACTTGAGTTTGTCCCAAGTAATCACCAATTTACAGACATTTTTTCCAAACCCCATATGACCGGCGTAAACACACACGTATAACGCAAGCGTACGTATCGTTCAAGTAGTATAAAAAGTATCGATCCCACGAGGACTTAATCCCTAAGCTATTAATTTTATGAGGTCAAATGATTACTAGTATCTAACAGGTTGATTGATTGATTTGAAATGGTGACGATTCTAAATTTAAAAGCAAGTAAATAAAATTGTCGAAAGTAGGTTTTAAGAAAATTCAATATTAAAAACTATATAGGGTTGTGATTTCTTCCAATATTATTTAAAGATGAATTGGTTATCTTATAGTTGGGTAAAATATTGATTTATTAACCTGGAACACTAAATTATGTAAAAGCCTCTTCCGATGGTCAACTACAAATATCCAGTATAACCCAATTGAACCATATGTCTATGTCAACCAAATTACATGAATTCATTAAGATTAAGTTCCAATTAAGGCTACCCCCGCCCGACAGGTATATTCCTATCCTGTAAGGAAATCTATTAAGGGTTTATCTATCCTCAAGGAAGATCGTGGGCTATTGAGTCTAAGGTCTTAAACTTAAAATCCCTATGTCTAGTTCATTTTAAGTTTACCTAGTCAATTTTATTAGTGGCCAGTTAGTAAAAATCATTAAGATTAAGACTCAATAAATAAATCTTTATATTACCCAAACTATAATCTAACCCCTTATTAACCAGTGATATTGGAATTCATCACAACCCTAGATAACTAATTTAGTTACAACACATAACTATGGCTAGTAAAATAAAAGACATAAAGTAAAAATGCCGAAAGTAAAAATGCGGTAAAGTATAAATTGAAAAGTAAAATAAAATAAAATGAAATGCTAAGGTAAAAGGAATTACTTTTACTATTTACTATTTTAGATATCTCCCATAAAATAATAAATAAACTTGTGATAATATTACCAACCAGCCATATAGGCGGTAACCTGATTAAGTCAAATTAAGTCCAACCAGCCATTAAGGCGGTAATATTTGTCCATAATCCAGCCATAAAGGCGGAACCAAAATTAAATTACCAACCGACTAATCTGGCGGTATCCTTGATTAGTCAGGTTTAAACCATATTAAAATGAATTACCAACCGACTAATATGGCGGTATCATTTTTAAGTCAAATTTTAAATAGTGAATATATTATTTTTAAGGGAGATTAATCTAAATAGCAATAGTAAAAGAATTACCTTCACCCTAGCAGGGGGAAGTTACCTCCTCATGGTGAATAGTAAAAATTGTAAAAATAAAGAAAGTAAATTACTATTATTACAAAACGTAATTAAAATTTAATTACAAAACTGAAATTAAAAGAAACTAGAGAGAAGACTCCCTATTTACATCAAAGAAATGAGAGAGAATGGTACATCTAAAACTGAAATCTCGAGCTCAATTTATAGACCCCGGTAGGCCTCCCGCGTCGCGACGCCAGCTTCTTTTGGCGTGGCTTGCTAAGGGCTTGACACTTGGCAATTCGGATAAGAAGATAAGGCGACACGTGGAGAGGCGGCTAACAACTCAATTATTATGCTGACGTGGCGATGGCGACTGTCGGCACCATAGGATTGCGACACGTGGCACTTCGTGATTGGCTGATGATGACGTGGCGGTGAGGTGGCATGTTGACTCGGTCAACTGATGATGTGGACGCTGACGTGGAGTGACACGTGGAACACGTGGCAATGGTGATTGTCGGCACCGTAGGATGATGACACGTGGCACGGCGCACGTTAGCCTATCGGCTGTGATGGTGACACGTGGCACGGCGCACATTAGCAAAGTCAAACTTCTCAAATTCTGACCCGTTGACCCGGTGCACGTTAGCACTTTTTGGCGCATGTTAGACGTTGCGACGCCAAGTGCTTGCGTGTCGCGACGCGCCCAAATTACCA
This sequence comes from Zanthoxylum bungeanum, assembly GCA_019454045.1. Lineage (NCBI taxonomy): Eukaryota > Viridiplantae > Streptophyta > Magnoliopsida > Sapindales > Rutaceae > Zanthoxylum > Zanthoxylum bungeanum. The sequence goes on along the minus strand of SKCR01006899.1, from coordinate 265,448 downwards.
AAATGCCATCTTTTCCAATTTTCACTGTTTTGCTCCAAATCACCTCCAGAATATCCTGAAACTTTATTTATTTACAAAATAACACAAAACACATCAAAATATTCACAAAACTCAAGAAACTATACAAAATATTAGGTTAAATGAATGAGAAATAGTGATAGATTTACCACTCATCACCATACCGAAGAGAGTTTCATAATAATTAGCAGGAAATTAGGCATAATTGTCTTGAATGGTTGAAGCATGCTATTGATTGACTATTTTTTTGCAATATTGTATGATCTTATTCATGATTTATGTTGTTTGATCTTAATTGTATGTTTTGATTGTCAATATAACTCCTCAAGTTAATTCATAACTTGCATGGGTCATTACAAGTTCTAAAAAATCAAAATTTATGGGCAAGTTGTAAAATTCAACATAGATTTCCTATGTATGCCTTCTAGAGCTGGCATATCAGTCTTGATTAGCGTTTACCGATCTTAGAGACTGGTATACATGGTCGTATACTAGTATGCCGCGGTCACCCCGTATATGAAGAACAATGACTTCATTTCACATTTTTTACTCTCAAAATCTCTCTCAAGCCTCTCCAATCGTGTCTTCATCATTTCTAAGGTAATTTCAATAGATTCTTACTTCCCTTTACTTATTTTCACTCGTTATTACTCTTAGATTCATCAAATTTTTCGTTTTCGACTCTTAGAATCCTAGGTTTTTATTTCATGTAATTTGAGTTGTTTTGTTGTTTTTAGTTCAAATTACTCGTTTTAAATCATTTTAGGAAGTATTTAGAGACATTCCCATCAATTTTTTTATATTTTTTTTACATTAATTTCATCATTTTGAAAAACTCCAATTTATGGGGCTTACATCAAAATGAATTTTTGATTCTTTTTTGCAATGGATTTCATTTTTGACCCTGAACAATATTTTCAAAACTCTGCTCAAGTTAATGAGTACAATCGTCATGTGAAATCTAAAGTGTTTTTGAAAACTTTTCTATGTGATATAAATGATTTAGCCGAATTTCATTGTGTTGAAATTCTGACTCATAGAAGTATGGTCACATGTTCCAAATCAATGAACCTGTTTATCCTAACCTTGTCCGAGTGTTCTACTCGAACATGGAGTATACCATAGATACTCTAGGTGTCTTTAAGACCGAAATTAACAGTGTTTCTTTTTTCTGTGTCACCCATTTCTCTCAACCGCCTTCTTCGTACTAGTCAACCCTATATTGTCTATGTCTGTTCTCACATGCTTTTTCGCACTCTTATTGGGATAATCGAGAGTTAAGTCATGGAGGTTGTTCTTACAGACGCTCTAATACCCTAATCCTATCATGGTACCCATGTCTTCAAGAAAGTCGAATTATGATACGATATGCAGGTTTTTACTGAGCTTATCCAGTCTATCCTCCTACCTTGTAAGAGGCATATTGACTCAGTTAACCTCATTGACATATAGGTTATGGGTGATTTCAGGCTTCATATTCCATTAGATATAGGGTATCTTATTGCCCGCTATATGCATATCGTCTGTACCGATCCACAACAGTATTCATTATGGTTCCATCAACACCATATTCTTCGTAAGTATCATGTTCTGATTGATGATGATGATGAACCCTCTTTTGAGATTCCATCGAGACAACGAATCACCTTAGCCACTTTCCGAGCTAAGTAATGAGAGAAAGTTGATGGTATGTGATGGATGAAGACCAATGGTAGCACATGTGAAGCTTCTGTTGGGATTTATGTCCTTGTAATAATAATAATAAATGCATTATTCATTTTATCAAAGTTGTTTGATTTATATCGCATATTGTTCAATTGTCTTGTTTACCTTGATTACCCTTGTACCTTTAGACTTAGTATATGTTTAATGCACGAGAGGATTTAACTCTGGAGCTAGTAATCTAAATAGTCCATAGAGAGCAAAGAAAGAGGGTATTTTGTTTGTGGTTTATCTATAGCTGCGGTATATTCTATACTTGTATGACGACCTTGATCCGGGATCGTTCATGTAGTGACATGGGAATGAAGGCACATTGTATGATGAGATTATATAGGACTGGACTCAGATAAATATGAATTTCTTTTAATATTCGTTAACCGAAAAAATTCATTTTATCTAATAGATAGTCATATATGGATTCGATCTTAATCCTGAGTGCACTATGAACTCTTGCATGACAGACTATGTCCTTTGATTTACTATGATGAGGTTGGTGTTGCATTCCTGGCCAATAATTACGTATTTTGGGGATATAGTTTGGTGTGTAGTTGGGAACATTTTACATAGATATGAAATTCACTCATTCTTACGAGAAGCAGATGAATATCTCTTTTAAGAGTTTATTCGGGACTTGAACAATTTTAGCGCTCAACTTTTCTATTACGAATAGAAAGTTTTATATTCATAATTGTTATGAATTAATTGTTCATTATAGAATCAATGATGCTTAAGAGACAAAATATTTAGAGGGGTTTAACGGACTTATGACTCGACTCTATTTATGAGATATTCGTGAAGGGCTATATCCATATGTAATGACTATATCGATGGACACCAAAGTTGTTCGGTTTTATTTAATCCATCTATGGTAACGGGAGTTCAACTGCGAGTTTTAGTGGAATAACCCGGAGTTAATAATTCGTAATATTTGATTAAAGAGTTTAATTATATTTCGGAATTATTAGAGCTCGGAACCGTAGGTCCATTTGGTCCTCATGCTAGTCTTTTAACTGTAGCAAACCTAATATAATTAGATTGTCTAATTATATGTTCACATTATATTTATTTATATATTATTAATGAGATTAATAATATTTATTGTCACAAATGAAAACAATGTTAAATTAGTTTAACTTAATATTTTCTAGATTCTTTGATTATGAGATAATCAAGTCTTGATTATGAGATAATCAAGTTAGTAATAATTATGAGATAATTTTTTACATAAAATTGAAGGTAAATAAATCATTATTAAGATATTGATTTTTATTTACCATTGGAGACAAGGCCATATGGCTTACCATGTCATCCAAGAAATAATGTCTATTAGGTGGCTTGGAGACACCTAATATATTTGTCATTAGTTAATGCATTTTATGCTTTGGTATGGCCTCCGCATTTATGTGTTCGTCATTGAAAGAAAGCATTGAATGCTTAATGACAAAGTCCTTGTCTTTAACTTATCATTTCTTATGCTTTGGTATGGCATTCACATTTTTGTGTTGGCCATTGTAAGAAAGCATTAGATGCGTAATGACAAGGTTAGTTGGCTTGTGTAAGAGAATATAATCTCTACCATTTCTCTCACTTCTAAGGTTAACATTTTGCAAACATTCTCCCAAGTGTTGTGAGAAAGATTTGAGAGAAAATAGAGAGAGTTCAAACATTCACAAGTGTTGTGAGAGTGTTTGAAATTCCAAAGAGCCAAACACCATTGTGACATCCTAAATCTCTAAATAGTTTAGAGGTTTAATCTTTGTGAGTGAAGCCCACACTTTGATTTGTTGGTTTCGAGTCATAGTTCGGAAGATCGAGTGGTTGATCCAAGCGTTGGACACCAAAGGATTGATTTCGGTTACTACAACAAAGGGAGAAGGCAAAAAAAATTTTAAAAATCCATACCGGACCCGGTGCCACCACAAGTAACTTCGGTCGCGCTAAGGAAAGTCGTTTCCTACAATTGGCATCAAGAACTTAAGGTTAAAAAGTGTTTTTAACCCTTCTCCTTTAAAATTTTAAGTTTTAATAATTTATATGCGATATAGATTATTAGAATGCATGTTGTGATGAGTAGAAATAATTAGATTCATGAGATGAATGGTTTTTAATGTTCATGTGATGAATTTTTACTTTGATTCATGTGATGAATGTATTGCGTTGATCGTTAATTTTTTCGGCTCTTATTTTTAGTATTGGGAATGTAAGACCATAAGGTCACATTCTTTCAAGTGTTGTAAGTTCATTTCCTTTGTAATAAGTTCATTATGTAACCCTATTTGTAACTTAGAGAGCTGATCCGCGAAGGACTTTTGACGGATAAATTCCGCGAAGAACTCAACAACACTCCATGGAACAAGATTTGAAGACCAATGGATGCCTTGGATTTATTGTACTAATTAGATTAGTATAAAAAAAATAAGAGTCCAGTTTGTTAGTGTTCCTAGAACATGCCAATGATCTCTACAACATGATTTAGTGTGTGAATATTCAAAATAAGATTGCGGAATAAACTTACATTGATTGGCTTGGATGATGGATTTCAAAAATTTGTATGTTTGTGAAGAGCTCCAAGCTTATCTTTGTGTTCCAAACTTAAGGAATTGGTTTCCCTATCACCTTGTTTGTTCTTTGAAGTGCTAGCTTACAAGAATTTTTGCAACAAAAACTCAATGGAGGATGAAGAAGCTCACGACATTAGCTAGAGGGAGAGAGAGAGATTTGTAATTTTTGATTTCTAAAATCAATTACCAAAGTCAACAACTAAAGTTGTGTATATCTTTTTCAAAATTAAAATCAAAGTGTTTTGGTTGTTGATTGAGTGTTGAATAAGCAATCCAAGCTTTCACTCAACCATTAACAACTTCCATCACTAGTCAAACTTGTTGATGTAAGTCAAGTGGGTCCTACCACTTTTAAATTCCAAATTTAAGTCGAACAACTCAACACGCAACTTCACTCGGGCCCGGTTCGTTTAATTCTGAATTAAATGAATTTTCCGTCGCGACGTGATTAAATCCAATTTAATTAAATATTTGTGCCTAGCGAAATTATTACGAAAGTCGCTTACGAATAAATTCTAAATTAATTCGTTCGCCCGAATTAAAATCCAATTTTAATTCCGTTTTGAAATCAAATTTCATTTAATATATCTAATATATTATTTAATCGATTAATTCCAAATTAATCGCGTTCTCTCTTCTAATTGAATTTTATCCCAGATAAATTCTTACCGTAATTAATCCCAGATTAATTTTCTCTCTCTTATAATTAATCCTAGATTAATTCAGTTCGAGTCAAACGTCATCGGTGAATCTTTAGGAAGCGAGCCATGAGATCCCTGGATATATTGGCAGTAAATACGGTTATCCGACTATCCGAATACTTGCGTACGTAGTACCACGTTCTTACCGATTTACAAGACATGGTTGGCTTCTAGCAAAGCACCGTGCCTACCCAATTCTCCAGAAATATTCTTTTAAGGAATACATAATCTTTATCAAGCGTAGTATACTAAGTATTGCGTATTACAATCCAATATCGGATGTCACATGCTAGGTCTGGGGCTGGAATTGTGTCTGCCCCGTACGAAGCATATATCGGATCACTAGTAACTAGTCTCTGTAATCGGATAATCATGACCTTGTCATATTATCCCGATAGCTGCAGCATATAAGAGTACTTGTTCTGTATCCATGTGTGATCATCATCTCCATATGACTGAAGTGATACTTCCATCTTGACATCACACCCAATACACTACGATTCTCAGTAAACCCAGAAGAGGCGTACACATAACCTTTTAAAGCCCCGTAAGACCAAAACCAAAGCGTGCTGATTGTCGCAAGTATTAGCGATGTAAGTCTCAGGTTAAGACCAAATACACCTACCCTGATTCGGATTCCCATAGACACATAGTCATACTACCAATGGGATTCCGATGGGTCTATCCAGAGCGAAGCTGTTCCCGATCCAACGGCAAACATAACCTCCTATTACACTTGCATAAGTATTTAATACTTAAATATATAAGAACTATGCCGTTAAGCTTCCATAATGCGCACAAGTACAAAACTAGCCTATTCCGCATTATCTACGTCCAGTCTCGATAATACTACGACTAGGGATATTTAATGATTAAACTGTTCCTGGATTGATACTGTCTCATATCTTATTAATCTGGAACTAATCATAAGGACTTTTATCATTTATATATATTCAAGTAATCTAATTACAAAATGATAAAATAGCAATTTCCTTTGTCACATAGTTAATTTATAAAAAAACCACAATGTCTTTTACAAATAGTGATGCTATGGGTCATAATTGTCCAACAATCTCCCACTTGGCTCATAGCCAATCACTCAAGTATCTAACACCTGAACTATGTACATGTCGCTCAAACTTTTGCTGAGAGATAGCTTTCGTCAGCGGATCTACAATGTTGTCATCTGAGGTGATCTTTTCGATCTTCACATCGCCACGATGTATGATCTCACGAATAAGATGAAACCGTCGAAGTACATACTTGGATTGTTGATGAGACCGTGGTTGCTTAGCCTGCGCTATAGCCCCGTTATTGTCACAATACAAAGGAACATGCTCAGCTGCTAACGGAACTACTCCTAATCCAATTAGGAATTTTCGGATCCAAACTGCCTCTTTTGCTGCTTCAGCTATAGCGATATATTCCGCTTCTGTTGTTGAATCGGCAACAGTCTCTTGCTTAGAAGATTTCCAGCTCACTTCTCCATTGTTCAAACAAAATATGTACCCTGATTGCGACTTAGAGTCGTCTTTATCGGTTTGGAAACTTGCGTCGGTAAACCCAGTTATCTCAAGTTCTCCATCTTTATAACTAAGAAAGCATCTTAGTTCGTCTAAGATACTTAAGGATGTTCTTAACCGCAACCCATTGACCATCACCTGGATCGGCCTGATAGCGACTGCACATGCTTAAAGCATACGAGACATCAGGTCACGTACATATAATGGCATATATGATCGATCCGACTGCAGAAGCGAACGGTATCCGACTCATGTTGTTTCTCTCATCTTGAGTTTTAGGACACATGTCCTTAGATAGAGAAACGCCATGTGACACGAGCAGCAGTCCCCTCTTAGACCGATCCATGTTGAATCTCTTCAACACTTTGTCAATGTACGAGCTGTGGGAGAGTCCAAGCAGCTTTCTAGATCTATCCCGGTAGATCCTTATTCCCATAATAAAGACTGCTTCTTTAGGTATTTCATGGAGAATTTTAATGAAAGCCAATCTTTCACCGATTGTAGCATGGGAATGTCATTGCCAATAAGCAATACATCATCAACATAAAGGACAATGAATGTCAGTGTGCTCCCACTAACCTTCTTATATACACAAGGATCATCTTCGTTTTGAACGAAATCATATTCTTTTATGATATCATCAAAAAGTTGGTTCCAAGAATGCAATGCTTGCTTCAATCCATAAATGGATCGATTTAACTTGCAAACCTTGTTTGCATGTTTTGGTATGACAAAACCGTCAGATTGTTGCATATAAACATCCTCCAAAAGGTTTCCGTTAAGGAAAACGGTTTTGACGTCCATCTGCCATATTTCATAATCGAAATTTGCAGCAATAACAAGCATTATCCGAATGGATTTAATCAACATGTGAAAAGGTTTCGTCGTAATCGACACCATTTCGTTGATGATACCCTTTCGCTACAAGCCTAGCTTTGTACGTTTGTATGTTGCCATCCATGTCAGTCTTCTTCTTGAAGACCCATTTACAACCAATAGGCTTTACACCTTCTGGTGCATCAACCAGTGTCCAGACTTGGCTGGTATACATGGAATCCATTTCGAACTTCATGGCATCTTGCCATAAAGCGGAGTCAATACCTTGTATCGCTTCCTCATACGTAGTCGGGTCATCTTCCTCAATAAGATTAATATCCACATGAGGTGAGATCAGAAACCCATACCTCTCAGGTTGTTTTCTGACTCTCTCCGATCTACGCGGTTCTTGTGTATTAGAAGATTGTGGTACAGTCTCATCCCTGATGAACTGTTCGTGTTTCATTAAGGAATGATGCTAGGAACAATATCACTCTGATTTTCATTGAGTTCTACTTTCCTCTCATTTACCACTGCATTTAGGAATTCCTTTTCAAGGAAAACCGCATGGAGAGCAACAAATACCTTGTTCTCTTGTGGGTAGTAGAAGTAATATCCTTTGGTTTCCCTAGGATAACCTACAAATAGGCATTTATCCGATTTGGGTTCTAGTTTGGTACCATCCAAACGTTTTATATATGCCCAACATCCCCAAATCTTCAGGAATGTGAAACCCAGTTTCTTTCCTGTCCATATTTCATATGGAGTCTGTCCAATAGACTTCGACAGAACCTTATTCAAAATAAGTATTGCATTGTTCAATGCATATCCCTAGAAGGAAATTGGTAGCTAAGTTCGACTCATCATAGACCTTACCATGTCCAACAAAGTTCGGTTTCTCCGTTCGGACACACCGTTTAATTGAGGTGTTCCGGGAGGAGTTCACTGTGAAAGAATACCATACTCTTTCAAGTAATCGAGAAACTCATTGCTTAAGTATTCTCCACCACGGTCCGACCGTAATATTTTAATACTTTTGCTGGTCTATTTTTCTACTTCGTGTCGAAACTCTTTGAATTTCTCAAAAGTTTCCGACTTGTGTCTCATAAGATACACATAACCATAACGTGATGCATCGTCCGTAAAGGTTACGAAGTATTCATATCCACCTCTAGCCTGGCTAGACATGGGCCCGCATACGTCACTATGAACGAGGGCTAACAGTTCGGTGGCACGTGCACCTTTACCGCTAAAAGGTGTTTTAGGTATTTTGCCTAATAAATAAGATTCGTAGACGTCATATGAATTTGGATCAAATCCGTCCAAGTATCCACTCTTCGAAAGTGTGGATATATGAGTCTTGTTAATATGTCACAGACGACAATGCCACATATAAGTTTCATCTTTGTTACTTAACTAAGCCTTTTGTTTGTCATGTTATATGTTTGAGATTGATTTATATTCAAAATATAAAGACCATTATTAACATCAGCATTGCATATCTCAAAATCATTTTTATAAACAAAACACCCGGTGTTTCTGAATACAAAAGTATACCCACATTGGGTCAGCAAGATACAGATATAATGTTTCTAGTCAAACTAGGTACATAATAATAGTCTGATAAAGTAAGTACATGCCCCGATGGCAGTTCCAAAACATAAGTCCCTACAGGCCAAAACAGTGACTCTGGTCCCGTTTCCAACTCGTAGGTCAATCTCCCCTGAAGCCAGTCTAATTCTAATCTGCAGATCCTACACATCAGTACATATATGAGTACCACATCCATAATCAAAAATCCAATTTTTAAAACTAGAAGTATTCATGTTTATTTCAATAAGAAACATACCTGAAGCCGATGCCTTGTCCGCTTTCACTTCCTTCATGTGCGCCTTGTACTCACGGCAGTCACGCTTCCAATAACCCTGTTTGCCACACTGTAGGCAGACATCTTGGGATTTTTACTTTGCCTTCCCAGAAGACTTTGATGATTTGGCCTTGCCCTTTCTCTTATTCTTCTTCATACATCCAGAAGCCTTTGGCCAAGCCCTGGCATTCTGAGATGTCGAAGCGAAGTACGCCTCGCGCTTCTTGCCTTTTAAAAGCTCTTTTTCTGTCTCTTTCAGCATTGCCATCAACTCTCCAAGAGTCTTTTCTTGGTTCATCATATTGTAGTTCATGATGAACCCGCTCCAGCTGTCAGGAAGAGACTGTAAGATCAAATCTATGGAAGTCTCAGCCTCAAAGGTTATGCCCAACTGAACCAGCTGTTCGATGTCAACAATCATCTGTGACACATGGTGCTCGACAGATGTACCCTCTGACATACGAGAGTGAAAGAGCTTTTTCTGCAATTTGTACTTCTGCGATCTAAGGTTAGATCGGTGAAGGTCCCTCAATTTCAACATCATTTCGTAGGGATCCAATCCCTTGTTTTGACGACGAAATTGTGGGTTCATTGCAGCAAGCATGACAGATTGAGCAGTTGAGTTGTCATCACTGTGAGTCTTCCAAAGCTCAAGCTCAAGTGGCTGTTCAATTCCGGGCTTAGGCCCGAGAGGTTTCTCTATCGTATAGAGCATCTTCTAAGCCCCCAGGATAATCTTGAGGTTCATATCCCAGTCAGGAAAGTTCGCACCATTAAAGACATTTTCACCCATGATAATGTCCCTAACGTTGATATTTCCAGCCATCTTAATTGCAATAGTCTAACTATTCAATTAACGATTTCGGGTACAGTCCAACTGTTAAAAGAAAATAATAAAATATTAGTCCAACTAATATAAATATATAATGACGAAAATAATTTGAAAGCGCGTATTTGGCAAGTATTAAACGAAATTGCAAATTTAATACTGGCCTTCCATTATTTTTCGGCGAGCCTCTAACTCTCTGTTGAGTACTCGGGAAACCTAGTTTCCTAGTGGGCTAGGATCCCGTTAAATAACACACAACCTTGACTTTGGCCAACGAGCTGTATGAAACTTAACTAGGTAGATCTCTAAGATCAATTGGATTTTATCCAATTCCTAGATCCGGTAGGTGGACCTCCAAGTCCGAAACATATATCCAATATATTTCCTAACTTTTTCCTCTGAATCAAATAAGCCTTGGCTTTGGCTCAACAAGCTTAATGATTCCAGTTAAGCGGGACCCATTGACAGTGGGAAAGCTTCGTAATCCATATCGATGAACAAGAAGTGACCTTGACTTTGGCCAACAAGTCACAACTGCCCAAGACATGCGATATATAACAAAGCCTTTGTGGTTCAAACACATCCGCGATGGACATTGATCTTAACTTTGGCCAACAAACCAATGCCAATCTTGGATCTTGAGAGAGAACCACTCAATGGAAGGAAAATGCTTAATATTTGATTGAGGGTTTTTCGCGTAAATTGGCAACCAATTTATTATCTTTGATTAGGTCTCATCATACACTCTCATCATACACCCTTAAACATGCATTCTAAAAGCATAATAAGGCGCGAAATAAATAATAATGATATGCGGATGGATATATAACAAATTGTTCATAGAACAAATCTCTCCATTTTCTCTCTCTCCCGCTAGCACTATTCTTACTTCTACCCAATTACATAATACATCAAAGAGACCTCATTTACATTGAAGGGAATTGGTGAGAAGAGAATTACAAAGAGATAAAGAGATAATAGGCTGGACACGCAGGTCCAATTTAATAAATTCTAAATTTATTACAACAATTTCCAAAATTGCCCTCACCCTTCTAATATTCATCTGATATACATTATTCATACAATACATCCATGTATTCACACAAGGCATGTTATTCAATCAATCAATCTAATCCAATTAATTAATCTTTGAATTAATGATCATCCAATGTTCAAACAACGATTTGATTTGCCGAGTCCAACTCGTTTAAGAATAAATACTCAAAGTACGTATTTTTGAATTATATTGAACTACAATTTTAAATCCAATTTAATTTGTATTCAATACTAATTCGAATTTAATTCAAAATTAAATAATTACACTTATTTATGTGCCTTTTAGACTTAGATTCTAAATCCAATCTAAATGGGTCTCAAAGGCCCAATCAGTATCCAATACTATTTTAATTAAAGTCCAATGGGCTTTTAATTAATTCATAAGGCATGGGCTTTGGCCAATATGGATCCAATCCAATTCCAAGCCCAATTAGGAATCACCTTTGCCATAAAATCAATTTTGCCCATTAGGCCCAATTAAATATTAAAAGGCCCAAAAGTTATATTTGGACTTTATGGAATGGTTTTAGGCCCAATACGGATCCAATCCAATTGTCCTAAACCAAGCTTGGCCCAACCAAGCCCATTAAGCCCAAATACAACAAAATTAGCCCAATCCAATTTTAAAGACTAACTTTAATTAATATAACATTCCAAATATTACATTAATTTTAATTAAAGTGTAATAGCCATAATTAATTAGTTAAACTAATATTTCCAAAACACCAATTAAACTAATTAATCATGCTTTAATTAACCAACTCATGTCCAACATAAATGGAAGCAAAACAATTCATTCCATGTTTATCATGCTCACGACAATTGGGCATAAAAATATCCAATTTTGATTTCAATCTAATTAAATCAACAATTAATATACATATCATGCCATAAACTCATCTAATAGTCAAATTAACAAAGAATCACCATGAACACACCTAGGGTAGTATTCGTCCAAGGCTAAGAAATTAGGGAAAATTTTATCCAATTTATTTTCTCAATTCCTAAGATGACTAAATCTAATTCATCATCATCAAAGTTCAACCAAACAACCAATTTGAAGAAATCATGTTCCAAACACAAAAAATCCCAAATAAAGTCCATAAACCCTAAAGTAAAATCATGCTTAGAAAAGGATCTGATACCATTGTTAGTGTTCCTAGAACATGCCAATGATCTCTACAACATGATTTAGTGTGTGAATAATCAAAATAAGATTGTGGAATAAACTTACATTGATTGGCTTGGATGATGGATTTCAAAAATTTGTAAGTTTGTGAAGAGCTCCAAGCTTATCTTTGTGTTCCAAACTCAAGGAATTGGTTTCCCTATCACCTTGTTTGCTCTTTGAAGTGCTAGCTTACAAGAATTTTTGCAACAAAAACTCAATGGATGAGGAAGAAGCTTACGACATTAGCTAGAGGGAGAGAGAGAGATTTTGTAATTTTTGATTTCTAAAATCAATTACCAAAGTCAACAACTAAAGTTGTGTATTTCTTTTTCAAAATTAAAAACAAAGTGTGTTGGTTATGGATTGAGTGTTGAATAACCATCCAAGCTTTCACTCAACCATTAACAACTTCCATCACTAGTCAAACTTGTGGATGTAAGTCAAGTGGGTCTTACCACTTTTAAATTCCAAATTTAAGTCGAACAACTCAACACGCAACTTCGCTCGGGCCCGGGTTCGTTTAATTCCGAATTAAACGAATTTTTCGTCGTGACGTGATTAAATCTAATTTAATTAAATAATTGTGCCTCGTAAAATTATTACGAAAGTCGCTTACGAATTAATTCTAAATTAATTCGTTCGCCAGAATTAAAATCCAATTTTAATTCCGCTTTGAAATCTAATTTCATTTAATATATCCAATATATTATTTAATCGATTAATTCCAAATTAATCGTGTTATCTCTTCTAATCGAATTTTATCCCAGATAAATTCTTGCTGTAATTAATCCAAGATTAATTTTCTCTCTCTTATAATTAATCCTAGATTAATTCTGTTTGAGTCGAACGTCATCGGTGAATCTTTGGAAGCGACCCATAAGATCCATGGATATGTTGGCAGTAAATACGGTTATCGAACTATCCGAATACGTGCGTACCTAATACCACGTTCTTATCGATTTACAAGACATGGTTCGCTTCTAGCAAAACACCGTGCCTACCCAATTCTCCAGAAATATTCTTTTAAGGAATACATAATCTTTATCAAGCGTAGTATACTAAGTATTGAGTATTACTATCCAATATCGGATGTCAAATGCTAGACCTGGGGCTGGAATTGTGTTACCCCATACGAAGCATATATCAGATCACTAGCAACTAGTCTCTGTAATCGGATAATCATGACCTTTTCATATTATCCCGATAGCTGTAGAATATAAGAGTACTAGTTTTGTATCCCTACGTGATCATCATCTCCATATGACTGAAGTGATACTTCCATCTTGACATCACACCCAATACACTACGATTCTCAGTAAACCCAGAAGAGGCGTACACATAACCTTTTAAAGCCCCGATGACCAAAACCAAAGCGTGCTGATTTTCGCAAGTATTAGCGATGTAAGTCTCAGGTTAAGACCAAATACACCTACCCTGATTCGGATTCCCATAGACACATAGTCATACTACCAATGGAATTTCGATGGGTCTTTCCAGAGCGAAGTTGTTCCCGATCCAACGACAATAGAACCTCCTATTACACTTGCATAAGTATCCAATACTTAAATATATGAGAAATATTCTGTTAAACTTCCATAACGTGCACAAGTGCAATACTAGCCTATTCCGCATTATCGATGTCAAGTCTCGATAATACTACGACTATGGATATTTAATGATTAAACCGTTCATGTATTGATACTGTCTCATATCTTATTAATTCGGAACTAATCATAAGGACTTTTATCATTTATATATATTCAAGTAATCGAATTACAAAATGATAAAATAGCAATTTCCTTTGTCACATAGTTAATTTGTACAAAAACCACAATGTCTTTTACAAATAGTGATGCTATGGGTCATAATTGTCCAACACAGTTAATGCAATTTATGGATGTATGTAAAACTATATTCCGTTACGAGTCTGTAGAAAAAAAAACGGGGACCAAAACGGAGTCCGGAAGCTCCGAAATGGAGTAAATGAAGTTCTATTGTTCAGATAGGCGTTTAAACGCAACACGAACGAAACTCTATTGCCTGAAACCATTCGAACGCCTGTCAAATGTCACACAAACGTTTTCACCCTAGACCTGGGAATATATATATGTTTTAAATTATTTATTAACATATCATATAGCCTAGGGTGCCTCCTCTTGCATTTTCACATGTTATAACATGTAGATATGCATGATATTCTAGTCATTAAATATGATTTTATGTAATTTAAAAGTTAAATAAGAATATGAGATGCATGCAAACAGATTAATATGATTAATAGGTTTAAATGTTTAAAAATTACGAAATCAAGTTTTAGAAACAAATGGACCTTATGAGTACATTATTTTCCTTGGTATATCGGATGGAAAGCCGGATATAAATTCCATAGCCGGTTCCGAATGGACGGTAATATGTTATGCACTCGGGATACAATACCACGTACCTTTGGAATAAATAATGTGCTTTTATCGATTAAATGGTTTAATGACATTTGGTTAGTTCGTTGAATTTTAAATTTTAAAACCTATAAGTGGACTATAAAAACTTGATTAAATTAGTTTAGTTAAGTTAATTGGTTAGTAGAGACTAATCGGTATTAGTGAATAAAATTTTAAGAGTTAAAATTGGTTAGATCACTAAATCATCAACTAGTATTAATTAAGGTTATAACTTTAGCCGAACATAATCTAAAATTCATAAAATACTAGCGAGATAGAAACCTTACACTTTTTAATAGTGAGTGGGAGAGGGATATACCATATTGTATCCCGCGATCTCCATTGTTATCCAGAAATGTGAGATTCAATAGGCGCCTCGAGACAACTTTGCTTTCATTCCCCTACGGATGATGTCATTTCTAGGTCAATATCAGGTTTGGATTCCGAAAGGATAGATACTCTAGATGTATCTGGTGATTTTACCTACCCTACGGTGGCACTTCACTAGTTATGTCCAAGGGTTCCGAAATAATGGGTCACACTCACAAATGAATGATTAAGTTGTTAATCAAAGCTTCCTGGATCAAAATAACGGTAGTTGATAAATATAGGAATACGAGTTATTTTAGATATATTAATCAATTGAGAATGTCTCAGTCTATCATGCGAATACTTGAACTACCCTACGGCGGCACTTATTTATGGGATGATAGATAACCGTGGCTTAGTAATTATTTTTGGTTTCTAATTCGTTATACATTGATCATGCATCATGTTTAATTTTATGCCTAAATGTTTGACAATTTTAATATGTGACGAATGAATGTTGAATGTGCGTTTATTATTTTTTCAGCCATGACATCTGTAATAATCTCCATTCTCAAACAATAAGAAAAATTAACCAGGGATAATTATGTTAAATGGAAAAGTGACATGAATGCTATATTGGTCTGCGAAGACCTTAAATTTGTCATTATGGAGGAATGTCCTCCTGAGCCAACACCAAATGCTAGCAGAGCTGCACGGAATGCCTATAATAATTGGATTAAAGCTGATGAGAAAGCCCATAACTATTTGATAGCATCTATGTCTGAGGTTCTTGCTGCACAGCATGAGCCTATAACGACAGCATCAATGATTATGCAGTCATTACAGAACATGTTTGGGCAACCTTCAGACCGGAAACAACATGAGACGATAGTCTCTGTATTGACCGCTAGAATGAAGGAAAGCATATCAGTCCGAGACCATATGTTAAGGATGATGTCTCATCTTAATATGGCTGAAACCCATGGTGCACGTATCAATGTGCAAAGCCAGGTGGCAATGATCATGGAAACCCTTTCGAAGAGTTTCCTGCAGTTTAAAAGTAAATGTTTTATGAATAAGTTGACTTTTATGTTGACTGAACTGCTGAAAGAGCTCACCAATTACGAGTCCGTTATGAACGGTCCTCGTAGGTCCAATACCGAGGCAAATGTTGCCGAATCTTATAAATCTGCAAAGAAGAAGATGAAAGGCAATTGGAAGGCAAAGGCAAAACCAATGAAAAAGAAGAACAACAAAAGCTCCAAAGGAACCAATGCCAAAGGAAAATGTTTCCATTGTGAACAACAAGGGCATTGGAAACATAATTGTCCGAAATACCTTACAGAGCTTAATTAGAAGAAGAATACCGGTAAATACGATTTACTTGTCATTGAGTCTCTTTTGGTGGAGGATGATAAATCCATATGGATTGTTGATTCTGGTGCCATTAACCATGTTTGGTGTTCTTTGTAGCTACTTGACTCATGGAGGGACCTTGCTGAAGGTAGCTTTACCATCAGAGTTGGGACATGGGATGCTATTTCAGCAAAAACACTGGGAGATTCCAAGTTAAACTTTAATAATAGTTATTTATGTTTAAATGGTGTGCCATATATTTCTGGTTTTCGCAGGAATTTGATTTCTGTAACAAAATTTATGGAATGTGGTTTTTCTATTTCATTTAATAATAAGTCAGTTATTATTAGTAGAATTGGATTAAAGATATGCACAGGAAACTCCGAAAATAATCTATATGTATTAAGGCCGTTAATGCATGAATCACTGCTTAATACTCAAATGTTTAAGATTGAAATATCTAAAACTAAACGGCAAAAGATTTCTCATGATGATACCTATTTATGGCACATTAGACTTGGTCACATTAACCTTGACCGGATAGATAAACTAATTAAGAATGAAGTTTTATATCAGTTAAGACTCGATACTTTGCCTGTCTGCGAATCCTATCTAGAAGGCAAAATGACAAAGAGATATTTTACTGGAAAACAGATAAGAGCCAAAGAAACACTTAAGCTATTACATTTGGACGTTTGCGGACCGATGAATGTAAAAGCCCGAGGTGGTTTTGAATACTTCGTCACTTTCATTGACGATTATTCTAGATATGGGTATGTTTACCTAATGCAGCACAAGTCAGATACATTTGAAAAGTTCAAAGAGTATCGTGTTGAGGTTGAGAACCAGTTAGGTAAAAGCATCAAAATTCTATGATCGGATCGTGGAGGAGAATACCTTGATAGAGATTTCAAGGAATTCTTAGTTGAGTATGGAATTATTTCACAGCTCACAGCACCTGGAACACCACAATAAAATGGTGTTACAGAAAAAAGAAATCGGACACTACTAGACATATGAGATCAATGTTTAGTTATAGCACTCTGCCTAGTTCATTATGGGGGTATGCATTACAAACTGCAATGTATATCCTGAATGCAGTTCCTTCTAAGTCTGTTCCTAAGACTCCCTTATAGTTGTGGAATGGTCTTAAAGCTAGTTTGTGACATTTTTGCATATGTGGGTGTCCGACACATGTGCTAAAAAACAAGACTACTAAGTTGGAACCACGTTCACATGTGTGCCTATTTGTAGGCTATCCTAAGGAAACTAGGGGTGGATTCTTTTATAGTCCAGACGATAATAAAGTATTTGTGTCGACAAATGCTACATTCCTTGAGGAGGACTATATAAGAGAGTTCAAACCTCGAAGTAAAGTGTTACTTGAGGAGTTACTTGTTGGTACGACCAGTACACCATTGTCAAATGTTGACAAAGACATTACAATTTCAACATCTGAAAGTCAGATGCAAGTTTATCAAGATACCATATCACCTAGACGTAGTGGGAGGGTTGTAAGACAACCTGAACGCTATCTAGGAAATGGTGGGTATAAGTTGTTGCATCTTGTGATGGTATAGATGATCTATTGACCTATCGTAGTGCAATGGTAGATACTGATAAAGAGGAATGGCTCAAAGCCATGAACCTCGAGATGGAGTCTATGTACTCTAACTCAGTCTGAGAACTTGTAGACCAACCTGATGGAGTAAAACCCATAGGTTGCAAGTGGATTGATGAGCGGAAAATATATCAATATTTACCGCCCCTTTTACTTAATATTTTGTTTAGTTTCTCGGGTTTGATGAATGTTTTGATGTGTTTTAGTTTATTTTGCAGATAAAATAATATTGGGACACAATGAAATCATTTAGGACGAAATTTGGGTCAAATAAGGGAAAAATTGGACTTGACATATTAATTTTGGAGATTGGAAACTTGAAAGGGCGTTTTAACGAAGTGTAGTTTTGGAAATTCTAGTTTTGCGCATCTGTCGTATTTTGGTATAACCTTTTACTCCGATATTGGATTGAGCTGATTCAAGTTCCAGATTAAAGACGACTAAAATATATACAACTTTGAAAGACAAAATAATTTCTAATTCTGAAGATTTCATGCCCAAAATTGATGAACCATCCATAAGTGTGTTGTGTATAATTATTAAAGTCATTTTCAATCATTTTCAAAGCAAAAAATAAATTAATAAATAAATAATAAAAATTATCAAAACACCACCAAACATGATAAGCAATTAGTGGATCAATTAATAATGGATTTGGTGGAGCAATTAGTGGAGCAATTAATAATGGATTTGGTGGATGATTTGATGGAGGCAAAATTTTGCCTATAAATACCAAGCCATTTCATTTGTAAATTCATACTTTCTTCTAAGGAATTCCTTAAGAATACTAAGAAGATTGTATCTTGTTTGTTTATTTACAGCTTTCAGTAATTAATTTCCGCTTTCGCACTTCCTTTTCTTTTCTTTTCAGTTTTTACTTTCCGCAATTTACTTTTACGCACATTACTTTTCTTTCTTTAATTTTCAGTTTTTACTTTTCAGTAATGAGGAGGTAACTCCCATTTGCTGGGGTAAAATGTAAAACTTTTATTCCTAATAATTAGATTAATCTCCCTTAATTATAATATATAAACTAGTTAAAACCTGACTTAACGATGATACCGCCATATTAGTCGGTTGGTAATTATTTAAATTGGTTTTAACCTGACTAAACTGGATACCGCCTGATTGGTCGGTTGGTAATTAATTATTAATTTGACTTAATCTGGATACCGCCTATATGGCTGGTTGGTAATTATCATGCAAAGTTAATATATTATATTAAGGGAGATATCTAAAAGAGAAGTAATAAAAGTGGATCCTTTTACCTCAGCATTTTCTTTTATTATACTTTTACTTTATTACTTTTCAGCAATTTACTTTCAGCATTTACTTTTCAGTAATTTACTTTCAGCATTTACTTTTCAGCATTTAATTTTCAGTATTTAATTTCAGCATTTACTTTCCGTCATTTACTTTTCAGCATTTACTTTTCAACATTTTACTTTATGTCTTTTATTTTATTTAAGTTTTTACTAGCCCTAGTTATGTATCGTAACTAAATTAGTTATCTGGGGTTGTGATGAATTCTAATATCACCGGTTTATAAGGGGTTATTTTATAGTTTGGGTAATTTAAAGGTTTACTTATTAAGTCTTAAGCTTAATGCGTCTTGTTAATTGGCCACTAATAAGATTGATCTGGTAAATCTAAAATAAACTTGACAAAGGAATTTTAGGTTTCAGCCTTAGACTTAATAGCCCACGATCTTCCTTGAGGATAGATAACCCTTTAATAGATTTCCTTACAGGATAGACATATACCTGTCGGGCGGGGGGTAGCCATAATTGGAACTTAAACTTAATGAATCCGGGTAATTTGGTTAACATAGACATATGGTTCAATTGAGTTATAGTGGGTATTTGGGTATGACCATCGACAGAGGCTTTCGCATAATTTAGTGTTACAGGTTAGTAAATCGATATATTACACAAAAATGAAATAACCACTTCATCTTTAAATTGATATTGGAAGATTCACAACCCTAGATAGTTTCATAATATTGAATTTTCTTAAACCTACTTTCGCGCAATTTTATTTACTTGTTTTTAAATTCAAAATCATCACCATTTCAAATCAATCAATCAACCTGTTAGATACTAGTAATCATTTGACCTCATAAAATTAATAAATTATGTATTAAGTCCTCGTGGGATCGATACTTTTTATACTACTTGAACGATACGTGCGCTTGGGTTATACGCGTGTGATTACGTACCGGTCAAGTTTTTGGCGCCGTTGTCGGGGACTTATTTATCTTTCACTATTAGTTTTGGGGTTAGATACGTTGCTTGTATCTAATTTCTTTTTACTTATTGTTTTATTTTCTTGTGTTTCAGGTTCTCAGAAACTACATGAGACGAACCAGAAGCTTTGAACTCCGACCGCTCGACCCGGAAATTGAAAGAACCATAAGACAGTTGAGAAGGGAAAGGCGTGAAGGCCAAGAAGCTTTAGTCAACATGGAACCTGAACCTTTGGAAGTTGCACCACCAATAACCATTCGAGACAGAACTATTCCGGTGGTCGACGGCTTCATTTCCTGTATTGTACTTCCTCATTTACCAACAAATACGTGACATCAAATCTTACATTCAGATGATTCAGCAGTCAGTACAGTTTGGGGGAAATGCAACTGAAGATCATAATGCCCACATCAGTAACTTCCTGGAAGTTTGCGGCACTTTCAACTACAACAGAGCATCAGAAGAAGCAATGAGACTGTGAGTTTTTTCATATTCCTTGAAAGACAGAGCTAAAGCTTGGCTACATTCGTTAACAGCAGGTTCCATCACAACTTGGAACACTCTAGCTACCAAATTCCTTGCAAAGTACTTTCCACCAGCCAGAACTGCAAAGTTGAGGAATGACATCACATCCTTCGTGCAACAAGATTCATAATCCCTTTGCGAAGCTTGGGAAAGATTCAAAGATTTACTCCGGAAATGTCCTTATCATGAGATCGCAAAGTGGCTACAAGTCCAAACCTTCTACAATGGACTTTCTGGAATAATGAGAACCATAATTGATGCTACTACTGGAGGAGCTTTGATGGCAAAAGGAGAAGATCAGGCCTGAGACTTAATTGAAAAAATGGCCAACAACAATTCTTTATGGCCAACAGAAAGGAGCATGATCCAAAGAATTACAGGAATTTAAGAAGTTGGAGCCAACACAGCACTGAATTCCAAGCTGGATGTGATTTGCAAAAATCTGGAAACTCTTAACATGAAAGTTAATGGTGGATCCACAAGTTCACCATATGGAGGAGCACCAGAACCAAACCAACTTGAAGAGACGGTGAATTATGTCAATAATTTCAACAGACATGGGAATAATCCATATTCCAACATCTACAACCCATGGTGGAGGATTCATCCCAATTTTTCATGGAGCAACAATTCAGGACAAAAGAACAATCCACCACCTGGATTCCAACAGCAGAACTATCCACCACCAGAATTTCCAACAACAGAACGAAGGCCAGAAACATGAAAAAGAACCAGAAATGAAAGAATGAATTGCAGAGATGTTCAAAAAGCAACAAGTAGCATATGATGCTATCTTTCAGAGCCAATATGCTTCCATCAAAGCACTGGAGAATCAAATCGGACAACTGGCCAATGCTTAAAGTTACAGATCGCCAGGTAATCTTCCCAGCAACACAGAACCCAATCCAATGAACCGAGAGAATGAGCAATGTCAAGCCATCACCTTGAAAAGCGGTACTGAAATCAACAAAGATGTTGGAATCAAGGCAATAATTGAGGAAGTTTCAAAAGAAACAAAACAACAGATAGAGGAAAAGAAAGCAAGGAAAAAGAAAAAAATCAGATCACTCCACCTCCACCTTTTCCACAGCGACTTCAGAAAAACAAACTGGACAAGCAGTTTGCTCGATTCCTGGAGGTATTCAAAAAGCTTCACATCAACATTCCATTTGCAGAAGCCTTGGAAGAAATGCCCAGCTATGTAAAATTCATGAAAGACATTCTTTCATGAAAACGGAGATTAGAAGATTACGAGACAGTAACATTGACGGAAGAAAGTAGTGCCATCATTCAGAGGAAACTTCCCCCAAAGTTGAAAGATCATGGCAGTTTCACTTTCCCATGCACCATTGGAGAACACTATATCGGTAAGGCTTTATGTGACTTAGGTGCAAGTGTTAATTTGATGCATTTTTCTATTTATAGGAAACTGCAAATTGGAGAAGCAATTCCTACCTCAGTCTCATTACAACTTGATGATCGAACGCTCGCATTTCCAAGAGGTGTTGTTGAAGATATGCTGGTCAAATTCGACAAACTCATTCTGCAATCAGATTTCATTATCTTTGACATGGAAGAAGACAAAGATGTACCTATCATCATTGGAAGACCATTCTTGGTGAGAGGACGGACTGTGATTGATGTACAGAAAGGAGAACTGACCATGAAAGTTCAAGACCAAGAAGTTACCTTCAATGTTTTCAAAGCCATGAAATTCCCGAGTGATGAAAAAGAATAAGAATGTTTTAGAATTGATGTTGTTGATAGTATCGTTCAAGATACTGATACAACTCCCACGGACAAACTTGAAGCTTGCATCACCAACATGACTGACAACGAGCTAGATGTTGAAATCCTGGAATGTATCAACTACCTTGACAAACCATTCCGATTCAAAGCGACACCACAAGTGGAAAGCCTGGAACTGCCAAAGAAAGATCGAATCAAGCCTTCGATTGAAAAACCACCATAGTTGGAGCTAAAGTTACTTCTGAGCCATCTCAGGTATGCATTTCTTGGAAACTCTTCTGAATTACCTGTTATTATTTCTTCTTCACTAACATTGGAGCATGAAGAAAAGTTGCTGAGAGTATTACGAGAGCACAAAAGAGCCATTGGCTGGACTATAGCAGACATTCGAGGCATTAGTCCATAATTTTACATGCATAAGATTCTGATGAATGATGAGTACAAACCCACAGTGGAGCATCAACGGAGACTCAATCCAATCATGAAGGAGGTCGTAAAGAAAGAAATCATCAAATGGTTGGATGTTGGCATCATTTACCCTATCTAAGATAGTACTTGGGTGAGTCCTATGCAGTGTGTGCCGAAGAAAAGGAGGAATCACTGTGGTTACCAATGAAAAGAACGAGTTAATCCCAACCAGAACGGTGACTGGATGGAGAGTATACATGGACTACCGAAAGCTGAACAAAGCAACACGGAATGACCATTTTCCGCTGCCATTCATTGATCAGATGCTGGACAGACTGGCAGGACATTAGTTCTATTGTTTTCTGGACGGATATTCATGGTACAATCAAATTGCCATCGCACCAAAAGATCAGGAGAAAACTACCTTTACATGTCCCTATGGTACTTTTGCTTTCCGTAGGATGCCATTTGGATTATGTAATGCTCCTGCCACATTTCAGCATTACATGATGGCCATATTCTGAGACATCCTGGACCAGAGTATTGAGGTTTTCATGGATGACTTCTCTGTGTTTGGAGACTCTTTTGACCACTGCTTGCAAAATTTGGAACATGTATTACAAAGTTGCGAAGATACCAACCTGGTACTCAACTAGGAGAAATGCCACTTCATGGTGCAGCAAGGCATTGTTCTTGGACAGCGGATCTCACAAAAGGGAATCGAGGTAGACAAAGCAAAGATTGAAACAATTGAAAAACTACCTCCGCCGACATCTATCAAAGGGATTCAGAGCTTTCTCGGACATGCAGGTTTTTACAGGAGATTTATCAAAGACTTTTCCAAGATTGCTAAACCTCTGTGCAATATTCTGGAGAAGGATGTGCCTTTCAACTTCACCAAAGAATTCCATGAAGCTTTTGAGATCTTAAAACAAAAGCTGATTTCTGCCCCCATCATTGTAGCACCAGGCTGGACCCTTCCATTTGAAGTAATGCGTAATGCTAGTGATTTTACTGTAGGTGCAGTTTTGGGACAATGCAAAGCAAAAATTTTCCACACAATTTACTACTCCAACAGAACTTTGAATGAAGCTCAACTCAACTACACAACCACTGAAAATGAGTTGCTCGCAGTTGTGTACGCTTTTGACAAATTTCACACTTATCTGCTGGGTCCCAAAGTGGTGGTCTACACATATCATTCAACAATCAAATACTTGATCACGAAGAAAGATGCCAAACCCAGATTGATCTGTTGGATACTTCTTCTGCAAGAATTTGACGTGGAGATTCGAGACAGGAAAATGATAGAAAACCAGGTTGCAGATCACTTATCTAGGCTCGAGAGTGGAGAAACAGCTGGCAAAGATCTATCAATCAAAGAAACTTTTCCAGATGAACAGCTATTTGCCATGAAACAGCAAGATTCCCCTTGGTATGTTGACTATGTCAACTACATTGTGTCAGGAAAATGGCCGTTAGAATGGACAACTCAGCAACGGAAGCAATTCTTCAAAGAAGTCAAGCACTATGTCTGGTATGAGCCGTACCTTTTCAAACGGTGTGCTGATCAATTATTGAGACGGTGTGTTCCACAGGAGGAGGTCAACAGTGTTCTGCAACACTGTCATTCATCACCATACGGCGGACACTTCAGCGGAAATAAAACTGCAGCCAAAGTCCTACAATCAGGTTTGTTCTGGCCCACTCTTTTTAAAAATGCTTATCTTTTTGCTCTTCAATGTGACAGGTGCCAGAAAACGGGGAATATTTCAAGGAGAAATGAAGGACCGTTGCAAAACATTCTAGAAGTGGAAATATTCGATGTGTGGGGAATTGATTTCATGGGACCCTTTGTTCCATCATTCAGAAACATGTACATCCTGGTTGTTGTAGACTACATCTCCAAATGGGTTGAAGCAATTGCACTACCATCCAATGATTCAAAAGTGGTGATCAAATTCCTGAAAAAGAACATTTTCACTCGGTTCGGAACACCTCGGGCAATTATCAGTGATGGTGGCTCACATTTCTGCAACATATAATTTGATGCACTCCTATCCAAATATGGAGTTACTCACAAGGTTGCAACTGCTTATCATCCACAGTCAAATGGACAAGTTGAAGTTTCAAACAGGGAAATCAAAAGAATCTTGGAGAGAACTGTTGGATCAACAATGAGGGACTGGAAAACAAAATAGGATGACGCATTATGGGCCTACCGAACAGCTTACAAGACACCCATTGGTATGTCCCCATATCGATTGGTGTTTGGGAAAGCATGCCATCTGCCAGTTGAGCTTGAGCACAAGGCGTACTGGGCATTAAAGAAGTTGAATCTTGATCCACAAGCTGTATGAGAGAAAAGACTCCACCAACTCAACGAATTGGAGGAGTTTCGTCTACAGGCTTATGAGAATGCCAGATTGTACAAAGAAAAGACCAAGAAACGGCATGATCGAAAAATAGTTCACAGACAGTTGGAACCAAGGCAGCAAGTGTTGTTGTACAATTCACGGTTGAAACTTTTCCCTGGAAAGTTGAAATCAAGGTGGTCAGGTCCATTTGTGATCGATCACTCAGGTTTTACCATATGGAGCCGTTGAGTTATTGGATCCCAACACCAACGAAACATTCAAGGTTAACAGTCAGCGTGTCAAGCACTACTGGGGAGAATCATTTGAGCGATAAAAAGAAAGTGTCACACTTTCAGATCCAGCCTAACATTCGAGAAGTCACATCTAGCTGACGACTTTAAACTTAGCTCTAGCAGGGAGGCAACCCATGAAATTTTTGTATATATTGTGATTTGGTGTGATTTAATTTTGTGTGTTTAGTTTTTGCAGATTAAGACATTTCAGGATGTAAGAAATTCTCGCAAATCTTCACAAGCAATTTCCTTCTCGCCTCAAAACTCTCTGATGAAAGTCTACAAAGCTCGCTTGGAACGAATGAGAATACTGATGATCCATGATATTCCTAATGACATTCATTGGGTAATCAAAGCACGGGTCCGATTGGCAGGTGAGTATTCTGACTCTTTTATTTCACATCTTCCTGGTTTTGGAAAAATCACTTATGCAAAGAAACGTAGAGCTAAGCAAATGGGTGTTTGTTACAAATGTGCACGCTGGAATTGCAATACTCGTTGTCGTTCTTTAGGAATGGTGTCTGATAATCGCGAAGACAAAATTAAATTCATTAGGGATGGCTTGAGTAAGGAGTCTGTAGATGATATATTTTTAACTCTTGAGACGCATCCCAGTGGATATGTTCATATAGCCATTCACAAATTACATACACAATTCCAAAAAGAAAGACAACAGTTAAGTCTCATGAATCTGACTCAAAAAGACCATGTTTGCCAATTTATAAGAAAATTGGATGGGAAGCTTGTCCCTGACGCATAGATGTCAATTAAGCCGTAAATATTTGTAGATATTATATCTCTTTATCTTTTCCTAATAAGTGTAATTTGTTTTGTTGTTTTCTTCGACAGTATCCAGACCTTTTTGACTATCACGATTTATTTTACTGTTTAACTAATAATTGTCATTTGGCAGGTACTAGTGCTATTATTTTACTCACCCTTTTCAGGTTTTATAAATTCAACTCATCATTGAACTTTTGAAGACATCCAGAGTTAAACATGGAAGCCACTTCAAGAAGACGAGTTGAAAACATCTGTGTGTTTTGCGGTACTAGTGTTGGTGTTAAGCCACAATACGTAGAAGCAGCACATGAATTGGGTCGAGTCTTAGCTGCAAGGAATATGCACTTAGTATATGGCGGAGGCAATCTTGGACTTATGGGGATCGTTTCAAAAGCTGTACAGGAAGGAGGCAGTCAAGTTTTGGGAATCATCCCAAAACCCTTGGCGGAAGCAAATCTTATTGGACCATCAAACGGAGAGGAACTTATTGTGCCAGGTATGTCTGAAAGATTGGTGGAAATTATTAACTGTGCTGATGTTTCTATTGCTTTGCCAGGTGGCTTGGGTACATTGGAGGAAATTTTTACAGTGTTATCTTGGGCGAACCCGAACATACACAAAAAACCGCTTGGGCTGTACAACGTTGAAGGATTTTATGATTTTCTTTCACGAGACCGGACATCTATTTTGCAGTGAGAGTTGTCAGTAGGTTTCAATCCAACCCAGGATTAGATCATTGGGTAGCGGTGAAACATATTCTCAAGTATCTTCGCAGAACGAGAAATTATATGCTTATATATACAAGTCAGGATATGATTCTGAGATGATATACTGACTCTGATTTTCAGACGGATGTCGATTCTAGGAAATCAACATCTGGATCAGTGTTCACCCTAAGTGGTGGGGCTATAGTATGGAGAAGCATAAAGCAATCTTGTATTGCTGACTCCACCATGGAGGCTGAATATGTAGCAGCTTGTGAAGCAGCTAAGGAAGCAGTCTGGCTCAGTAAGTTCTTGGCTGATCTGGAAGTTGTTCCAGATATGGATAAACCACTCACATTTTATTGCGATGATAGTGGTGCAGTGGCGAACTCCAAAGAACCAAGAAGCCACAAGAGGGGTAAACATATTGAGAGGAAATATCACCTCATCAGGGAGATATACAGAGATGAGATGTCGTTGTCATGCAGATTACATCCGCAGACAACCTGGCTGATCCGTTTACAAAGACCTTATCGGATAAAGTGTTCGAAGGTCACCTAAAGGGTTTAGGATTATATGACATGTCCCATTTACTCTAGTTCAAGTGGGAGATTATTAGGATTTATGTCCTATAGCTTTATGTATTGTAAACGGAATTGATTATTGTAATAATAATAATAAATGCATTATTCATTTTACCAAAGTTGTTTGATTTATATCGCATATTGTCCAATTATCTTGTTTACCTTGATTACTCTTATACATTCAGACTTAGTGTATATTTGATGCACGAGAGGATTTATGTCTGGAGTTAGTAATCTAAATAGTCCATAGAAAGCAAACAAAGAGGGTACTTTGTTTGTGGTTTATCTA
Source organism: Zanthoxylum bungeanum (assembly GCA_019454045.1). Taxonomy (NCBI): domain Eukaryota; kingdom Viridiplantae; phylum Streptophyta; class Magnoliopsida; order Sapindales; family Rutaceae; genus Zanthoxylum; species Zanthoxylum bungeanum. Next base: position 237,522 of record SKCR01006899.1, on the reverse strand, counting down.
TAGCTGCGGTCCGTTCTATACTTGCATGATGACCTTGATCCGGGATCGTTCATGTAGTGACATGGGAATGAAGGCACCTTGTATGATGAGATCATATAGGACTAGAATTAGATAAATATGAATTTCTTTTAATATCTGTTAACCGAATAAATTTATTTTATCTAATATATGGTCATATATGAATTCAATCTTAATCCCGAGTGTACTACGAACTCCTATATGACAGGCTATGTCCTTTGATTTACTATGGTGAGGTTGGTGTTGCATTCCCGGCCAATAATTACGTATTTTGGGGATATGGTTTGGTGTGTAGCTGAAAACGTTTTACATAGATATGAAATTCACTCATTCTTACGAGAAACAAATGAATATCTCTTTTAAGGGTTGATTCGAGACTTGAACAATTTGAGCGCTCAACTTTTCTATTACGAATAGAAAGTTTTATATTCATAAGTGTTATAAATTAATTGTTCATTATAGAATTAATGATGCTTAAGAGAGAAAATATTTAGAGGGGTTTAACGGACTTATGACTCGGCTCTATTTATGAGATATTCATGAAGGGCTATATCCATATGTAATGACTATATCGATGGACACCGAAGTTGTTCGATTTTATTTAATCCATCTATGGTAACAGAAGTTCAACTTCGAGTTTTTATTGGAATAACACGGAGTTAATAATTCATAATATTTGATTAAAGAGTTTAATTAATATTTCGAAATTATTAGAGCTCGGAACCGTAGGTCCATTTGGTCCCCGTGCTAGCTCGATTAACTGTAGCAAACCTAATATAATTAGATTGTCTAATTATATGCTCACATTATATTTATTTATATATTATTAATGAGATTAATAATATTTATTGTCATAAATGAAAACTATGTTAAATTAGTTTAACTTAATGTTTTCTAGAATTCTTTGATTATAAGATAATCAAGTATTTATTATGAGATAATCAAGTTAGTAATAATTATGAGATAATTACTACAACATAAATGAAGGTAAATAAATCATTATTAAGATATTGATTTTTATTTACCATTGGAGACAAAGCCATATGGCTTACTATGTCATCTAAGCAATTATGTCTATTAGGTGGCTTGGATACACCTAATATATTTTTCATTAGCTAATGCATTTTATGCTTTGGTATGACCTCCATATTTATGTGTTTGCCATTGAAAGAAAACATTAAATGCTTAATGACAAAGTCCTTGTCTTTAACTTATCATTTCTTATACTTTGGTATGACATTCACATTTTTGTGTTGGCCATTGTAAGAAAGCATTAGATGCTTAATGGCAAGGTTAGTTGGCTTGTGTAAGAGAATATAATCTCTACCATTTCTCTCACTTTTAAGGTTAACATTTTACAAACATTCACACAAGTGTTGTGAGAAAGATTTGAGAGAAAATAGAGAGAGTTCAAACATTCACAAGTGTTGTGAGAGTGTTTGAAATTCCAAAGAGCCAAACACCATTGTGACATCCTAAATCTCTAAATAGTTTAGAGGTTTAATCTTTGTGACTGAAGCCCACACTTTGGTTTGTTGGTTTCGAGTCATAGTTCAGAAGATCAAGTGGTTGATCCAAGCGTTGGACACCAAATGATTGATTTCGGCTACTACAACAAATGGAGAAGGCAAAGAAAATTTTAAAGATCCAAACTGGACCCAGTGCCACCACAATCAATTTTTGCCGCGCTAAGGAAATTCGTTTCCTACAGCTTCCAGCTCCAAAGGTTCACGCATAGACCCTCTTTCAGAAGATGAAGAAGAAGCAACTACCTCTAGATCCAGATGTTTAGTTGAGGAGCACCATGAGCTCATCATGGCTAGCATCTGCTCTCTCTCCGACAGCTTCACCAAACTCTCTGAATCCGTCATCGCCTTCCGGACCTCTACGAAGACACGACTCGAGTCCATCGAGAAGAATGTCGATGCGTTCACGGGAGATTTGTAGCTTGACATATTTTGGCCTACATCTTATGATTTTTTTTATCTTAGATTTTTTTTGGATGTTTATGACTCCTTGTGGACAGGGGCGGTTGCACGTTGGGCCCAGCAGAGGCGGTTCCACTTTTATAGATTATTCTCCAACAATTCAGTATGACACTCTTTATATATTTTTATGCTCATTTTTAAGTATTGAAATTATTATCGTATTGTTCAAATTATTTTTTTTTGCTAGACGTGATCAACAAGAAAAAAAGAATTAATTTAACAGAGTCAATTTTGCTCCAACGATATTCTCTGGACGTGATCAGCAAGGAAAAAAAATAATTTTTTTTTGCTGCCAAAGAACTTTGTTGTAATTTTAACATAGTCAAGTTTTTATTAATTTAACATAGTCACTTTAAAAAAAAAAAAAAAAAAAGAAATTGAACAATATGATATTAATTTCGAAACCTAATAATGATTTGTTGATTCCTTTAGGTTTTTTCCAATAGATTTTTTTACAAGAAACTGAATTATTCTTTTGTTTATTTGATATAGTTATCGAGAAATATTTTAAAAGAAAATCAACATTACAACCTTCTCCAAAGAAAACTAAATATTGTTCAAACGAAGATGTAGAAGTTAATTTACAAGATCTTCCTACAGATCCTAGATTAAGACCTCGAATCTCTTATTATAGTCATAATATCTGAGATGAAGTCCGAAGAGCGTACCTACAAAAGGGTCATGTTCAACCTAAAAATCACGACTTTAAATTATCAAATTTTGGAAATAAAAAACGGCGGTTTGTCTCAACTTGGTTTGAAAATTTTGGATCTTGGTTGGAATATAGCATAGAAAAAGATGCTACATTTTGTCTTTTTTGTTATCTTTTTAAAGAAGAGAATGGTAAACAAAGTGGTGGTGATATATTGTTTGAGTATAGAAAAAGATGCTACACTTGCTAAGCTAGTTTCTAGACATGGATTGAGTATGTCTAGGTTGCTTGGCCAAGGGTATGATGGAGCTAGTAATATGTGAGGCGAGTTCAATGGCCTTAAGCATTCATTTTAGAGGATAATAAATGTGCTTATTTTATTCATTGTTTTGCTCATCAACTTCAATATGAAATAGCCATGTTGAACTTTTAACTTAGCCTCTCCTGTGTTGAATTCCTGGCTCCGCCACTGCTTGTGGATGATGTTTGCTTATTTTGATATTTTGAACTTTGGATATTTTGGATATCTTGAGTATCATTTTGGATATGTATGGATTGATTTGGATGGTTATTGATAATGCAATGGAAGATTTTAATGGATATATTTTTGGATCTTGGTTTTTGATCTTCATTACCGATCAATGCGTATTTTTCTTCTCTACTTTTTTTGTAAATGGCAAATGTAACGGCCAAAATTTTGCATCGTGGTTGGGGTAGAATCTCGGTGACTCGGATAAAAATTTTCATGAACTTAAAGAAAATTGTGAAGAGACTTAGTGGGCCAATTGACCATATTTAGAAACAGTTTTAATGGGTCTAACATCATTTTATGGGCCCAAATCAAATAAAGCCTATTATTATTAAAATTTACATATAAGCCCCTAATTAAAAATAAGACAAGCCTAAAATTAACTCAACCCATTCTTAAGCCCAAATTTCGGCCTACCTCCATTTCTAGAAATATCCATATGTTTTCAAGAATAATTATAAACTAGATAAGAAGAAACTAGCCCCCACGTTTTCTTTTGCACCCTTGGCCGAAACTAGCCTAAGTAAGCAACCTTGAATTTCTTCATTTTCTTATCAAAAATTCAAAAAACATAAAGTACAATCCAATACAAAACAAGCTTATGAGTAGGAAATCAAGCTTAAGGAACTCATTTGGTGAAGAAACAAATCGATTTAAAGTAAAAGATATCCTCTCCAAGAACTTGAAATTTGGGATTTTTCATTATTGTTGTAATCTTAAGTTATTGTGCATAGGTTTGAGCCTAAATAAGTAGCTTAATATGGTGATTGTGTTGTATTATCAAAGATGTTGAAAACCCTAAGTTTTGATTTTGATAAATAATGCATAATAGAGTGGTGAGAATATATATGTAGTTTAGGAATGATGGTGGTAATGATGAAATGATGGATTGGTGCAAGTAAATATGGAAAATTATGGTTACTTCATGGTGATGAATTTCAACCACTTGGAGTAAGAGAGATGTTTTGCTTATTTTGAGAAGTGTCGTTGATATTCAGAAGTGCAATTATGATGTTGGATAAGACTAGGAAAGCATGGATTAGAAGATAGGAAATTGTTACTTAGCGCGCACTAAGTATTCGATTAAAGGTCAAATTAAAAAAAAAAATAGTCGAGCAAGATTTATACAAGATAATATGTGTTTTATGTGATGAAAAATCTGGTGGTAAATTGGTAATAGCCAAATTAAATAAAATTAAGAGGGTGCTGAAATTGATTGTTTGTCAGTAAGCTTTAATGAAGTCGCATGCTGGACATGTCATAATAAACAAGCTATAACTTTAGTTTTCGATGTCTGATTGATGAACCGTAAAATTATGAATAAAACAGACATATAATGAATCAACATATCCAAAAATTATAATTTTTGGACTTAATATGAAATCAGCCCGAATTTTTGAAGTTAGGTCCCATGCTACACATTACATTCTGTTTTGTTTGGACATCCCCTTAAGATTCGATTATAACTTGAGTTTCGAGAGTCAAAATCGAAATTCATAAAAACCTTCATAAACTAGATACATTAAGATTCATACTATTAAAATTTCATCCCCTGGATTCGTTACCAAAAAATTACAGTAAATTTTCAAAATTAGATGTCGAGTAATGAACTTTTAATAGCTAGACAGAATTTGAATTTTCGTATTCTCACTTGCATAATTCTAAATCGAGGCCAATAAAATTCATAGACGACTTTGGTATCCAATTTTTACAGCGAGACTAAGTGTTCATGTGTTTCATTTTTTATTTTATTGTACGAAAATAATTTCGTATGACGAAATCTAATGATTTGTATTATCTTTAGATCGGCGTCCGGATTCTCAATAATCACCAGCACTGTGAAGCACACCCAGTCCATTCTAGTACTGTGGGTGTATACGTTTTTATTTTATATTTTATTGATATTTTATTTTATGTTTTAATGATACTATGAATTATGTTATGTTTTAAGTGTTTGATAATGATTACTATTGATAAATTTATTTCCTGAGATATGAGATATTTTTTATTGGATGTTATATGATGTGTTTTTTACCACGGTACTTGTATGACAATTTTATTTTAGGGATTTTGAAACCTCTGTAGCCTTTGTTAGGGTTCTGTCATTCTAAAAATGACCGACCTGCTGTCATCTGTCGACATAGTCATGATTCGTATATTGTCTAGTCTTTGCGACTGACTCGGGCAATGTATGCTTGTATTGTTTTTGACCCGATATTTTAAAATACATATTTTGAACTTGATTTTATGATCTTTGTTATTATCTTTGATTTCCATTGTTTTACATTTATTTATAGTATCTCCTCACTGGGTCTTTATAGACTCACCCCCTACTCCACAGATTTTACAGGTAGCTCTATCTGGTGAGCCATAATTGATATGGAGACATGGATTGAAGATATGAGTTTTCTCTATAGCCTCTAGAGTGTGGGTCATCATGTATAGTTTGCCGTTCTAGATAGAATGCACATTATTAGGGCGGATATGGAACCCCTAGGGCTGGTGTAGGACACATAAATCGGCGACGCTGTTCCAGGCTCACGGCCCGGTCGGGAGTACGGATTAGCCCACGGGGGACTAACCCGGAGAATAAAGGAGTCACCACCGAGCGTGAACTGGGAAATGATTAAGGCCGCACTCACCCATCGCAAGGGAAGACCTCAAACCGTTGGGTTCAGAATGGTCCCTTACTTATGCCACTTGTAATGAATGGATTTATGTGATAACATAACTGAGTCTACGCAACATGCATACGCAAGAATAACCTACATCTAAGTTCGCATACAACCTATATCTAAGTTTGCATACAACCTATATCTAAGTTTGCATGCATAAAAGTAAGTCGAAATAATGGCAAACACACAATCTTATGGACACATTAAATTGATAAATACGGAAACATAAATAAATAATCTATCGTCTAAACATAAATATTGAAGAGATATAATTAAGCTCATAGTGCGGAAGAAATAACTAAATCATGCATAAAAATAACATACTATTTCTAATAAACAATGAATAAACACAAGATTAGATGAAACGAAATGCGTGAATTTCTCAAGCGGTACGTGGAGTTGTATCCCAAGTTCAGACCGCACAACCGTCCTATTCGGATTCGGCTACGGAATTTACGTCTGGGTTTCCATCCGATATACCACGAGAGATAGCACATAATCATTCATCCCATGGCCACAACATACATGAACCAACATTACGCATGCGAAGAAATACTAATAAATAATAAAAGAGATGAATGAGAATAAATAAAAGGGTGCCCTAAGGTCTTACCTTTTAAGTCGCCTCTTGGAAGTCCGTTACACGGCCGTCGGAAGGGTTAATGCTCCGCAACTCCTCCGGTTCACTGGTTTAATGTTTTCCTTCATTGCCTGGCTGTTTTGGGCTGCTGTTTCCTCTATTTTAGGCTTCTGTTTTTGATGTTTATGTTGCTATTTTTGGACTGTTTAAGGGTGTAATTTAGGGGTGCAGTTTGCGATATTTAGGGGGGGTGTTTTGGGTTCGTTTTTAGGGGCAGTTTGTTCGGTGATTTGAAGGGTTTTTGTTGAGGATTTTGGTTGTTGATTGAAGAGTCTTTGTGGCTTTATGGTGGTCGGTTTAGGGTTGTTTATTGAGGGGCTGTTTCGGTCGATTTAGGGTTGTTTGTGGTTCATCGTTTTATTTGTTAATGAATGGGCAATTTTGGTCGGCTGCGTGTGGGCGTGAGGGACGCTGTGTGGTATGTTTGCTACGTGTGCATGTAGTTTTGTATGTGTGTTTTAGGGTTTTGTTTGCATGTGTCGGTCGGTGGAGAGTTAGGTTTCACGTGGAGAGCTGTGCGTTTGTCGTGAGGTGTGGCTTAATGGCTTTCAGCTGGTTGGTTCATTTGTTTGTGAATGTGGCTTTTTGTCGATGAAGATGTGTGTGTATTGCCGAGTGGTCTGTGCGTGTGTCTGCTATCAATGTGTGAGTGTGTGGCTTGCTGATTTGCTAGGGTGAGGTTTAGCCGAGTGGGTCCTTGGTGTGAGTGTTTTTATTATTTGATGATGCCGAGAGAGAGGAGAGAGATGAAGCTGCTGTTAGGGTTTTGTTTGTGAGTGTCGTGAGTGAGCTCTAGGTGTTTAAAGGTTTGGTTTGTGTGTCATTTTATAAGAGTGGGTTAGGATTGTCCTTATTCGGGTAGGAAATAAATCATGCAATTATGGGGGTATCTTTTAGTGTGTTACAAGGAAAAGATCCATTGAATTTAGGAAGGTGATTTGTTTTAGTTTAGGAAAGGGATTTATGAGATTTGATTTGATTTATTTAATTTAGGAATGAGATTTGATTTGATTTATTTAATTTAGACATGTGATTTATTTAATTTGGAATGTGATTTATTTAATTTAGGAAGGGGGATTTGATTTGATTTGATTTGTTTTAATTTAATTGGATTTGATTTAATTTAGACATGTGTTTTAAATGTTTTAATTATTTTGGATTGGATTTGGGCGAAATGGGCTTTGGATGGGACGGGGGTTTTTTCTGGGCCGAGTCTAACAGTTAAAACAGAGACCAATCGAGCAGATCCCGAGATTAAGTAAACGAATGAAATTTGGCAAGGTATTGATTTTTGAATTTCCCCTTCCGACGTCCGTTTCCCCCGCAACTTATCGGGTAGTGCCTCCATACGAGGCTCATCATCGGGACTTATGTGCAAAATGCAGTGCCTACAGTCGCCCCCACTTTGATGGGACTTGTGCAGTGTGTGACAATGACAATCCTATCAAAGTTATGCAATGCATTTTTACTTACCTGGCTCGCCAGCTGCTGCCTGACTTGCCTGTTGCTTCGAACTGAGTTGATCTGGTAGTGAGGTGCTGCGACACCTGAGGTTCATCTCTGTAAGATGCTGCGATCTCTAGGAATCACTACCGAACTGAACTGATGAGAATTGGTCCCCTTCTAAACCTTGCTCCATTTCCGGAGTGACATTTCCGGCATGCTAAACCTCATTCCCAAGGCGTCGCGGTTGTGATAGTTGTCCATTTCCGAATCGTGCTCCATTTCCGGAGTGCCATTTCCGGCATGCTAAACCTTATTTCCGAGGCGTCGTTGATGTGATGGTGGTCCATTTCCGAACCGTGCTCCATTTTCAGAGTGCCATTTCCGGCATGCTAAACCTCATTTCCGAGGCGTCGCTGATGTGATAGTGGTCCATTTCCGAACCGTGCTCCATTTCCAGAGTGCCATTTCCGGCATATTAAACCTCATTTCTGAGGCGTCGCTGATGTGATCGTGGTCCATTTCTGAACCATGCTCCATTTCCGAGTGCCATTTCCGGCATGCTAAACCTCATTTCCGAGGCGTCGCTGATGTGATAGTGGTCCATTTTCGAACCGTGCTCCATTTCCGGAGTGACATTTTTGGTATGCTAAACCTCATTTCTGAGGCGTCGCTGATGTGATGGTGGTCCATTTTTGAACCGTGCTCATTTCTGGAGTGCCATTTCCGGCATGATAAACCTCATTTCCGAGGCGTCGTTGATGTGATGATGGTCCATTTCCGAACCGTTACTGAATTGAGGTGGTTCATTTCCGAACCGAACTGAATTGAGGTGGTTCATTTCCGAACCGTTACTGATGAGGGTATTGTTCTTGAATTTAGATGAGGGTCTTGTTCCCGAACTGCTGATAAGGTGGGATGCTTACAATGTCCTTTTGCCAGTTCTTTTATGATGATTGCTCATTTTTCTTTCGTCCCATGGCTCAAGTTCTCGGCACATCCCTTATTCGCGAGGTGGTAGATTGGTCGCCCCCAGTCTTGGCTTAGCTTTCTGCTCTCCGCTGCTTGCATTAGGTCAAGGTGGACCACATGATATGACATTCTACATCATCATATTATATCACATGCTACGAAATAGTCCCAATAGTTACACATATTATTGCCCTCAAAGAATGCCCAGTATTGAAACCAGAGAATCTTCAAAACATTCAACGCAACTCAAATCCAAGTCTTTGAATAAATAATCTAAGCCAGACTCAAAGTGTGTGTGTGCAAATGTTCCTTTGTAGATTCATCCCCAGGTAAGCCAACTCAATGATTTCGTCAAAAAAAATGGGATCGATGGGTCAAACCAACCTAGATGTCTCAATTATGCCTGCAGTTGCTTTTCTGTGCTCAATGTGGTATGGTTTTCTTTCTCTTTTGTCTCTTTCTTTTTTCTTTTCATTTTGAACTTCTTTTTTTTTTCTTTTTTTTTCTTTTTTTCTCTTTTTTTTTCAACACACCTACCCTTTAAGGTAGCATTTCTCCTCATGGTGGCTCTAATACTCGCCCATGGGTAGCTTCACGCTTAGAGACTTTTCTTTTATTTTCAACCATACCACACATCATGACATAAGCAAATCAGGATAGACATTTAGGCGAACAGTCATTCACTGACCTACAATTTCTTCAACTAGTCACTTTGCTAACTACTCAGGTTTTCACTGCTAAGAACCATATTCAAGTGCTTACGAGTCAAACATATATCAACTACTCAAAGTATCAGATAAAAGCACGTCAAGAATTTATCGTTTCTAAGATTTCACCCTAAAGCAATCAATTTCATCATCGGACTTATGTCTAACTCTTAAGGACTAAGAACAAACAAATTTTTTCTTTTTCTTTTTTCTCTTTTTTTTCTTCTCTTTTTTTTGCTGAAGGCCCCCCAATGGTCTTTCTATCCTTGCCGTAAAGTTTTCTGTTCCTCGGTTTCCTTTTCCCCGATATCAATGTTTGCTAAACTCTTTTTTGACAAGTCTTCTTTTTTCCTAACCCAATGGATATCTATGATGGCTTTCAAGACACGGGGTTAACATGATGCATATATGCATGAGATGCAAATGGTTATCGAAACAACATATATCCTTCCGACCTTATTTCTCCCACACATGTGGTAAGTCCATTTCTGTCCTAGGTATGGCTTATTCCGTGCACCAATATGGGGTACACAAAATCGTTCTCTCCTATGCTACGGGGGTGAACCTTGGCTACCTCAATCCCTTTCCATCGATAAAAGATAAAGACCGCCCATTTACAACATTGACTAAGCCGATTATGGGATCATGCCATTGTCTAGAAATGACGAATTGGGTTTTTGGCAACTGTGGTCATGGGGATGAACTTAGAAGTGTCCAAAAGTATACAAATATGCAGTAACAAGGCGTATCCTTTCTGGACGAAATCCAGTGCGGATATCAAACTCATGCTTCCAGCATATTTGGATTATGTTTGGACTTCATAAACCCATTAAGGTTTTCATACAAGTTGGCCCATTATAATTTTAAAGCATTCAATTATATTATTGCGAGGTGTGAACTTGTCCGAGTTGAAAAAGGCCCAACAGGTTTACACTTTTGCAATAACGTGGCTAAACAACCTCAAATGAAAGGGGGCCCAAACACAAAGTGGCCCATCTGCATTTTAGAAGCTTTTGGCCTAATTGTCATAAGACACAAACTCGTCCCAGTTTAAATGGCCCAACAAGTTCACATCTCATGACAAGAAGTCCAACTGAATCCAAATGAAAATGGTCCCAAACACAAGCATAAAAGGGTGGCATCTATAGGTCATACAACTATGGTTCACATGTGGGTTTATGAGAGTGTAGACAAAGGCTCCCGCTGGCGAAGGATTGCCCATAACTAGGTCTCCCCACTCAAGGGTTCGAGCGACCAAGTAAGCGCACCTTTTTTTATACGCTAAGGTACGTGCCAACGAGTGATGATACATGACTGAATGTCAAATGGATTTCTTATTGAAGATTCCCCAGAGGGAGGGTGGAGCGAACTCTCTTAAATACCCTTGCCTCTTAGGCTCTTATCGCCTTGGTGAGAGGAATAAACAATAGGTCCTCCAAATTAGTTCATCATGGTAAGCCTTGGGTAAATGATTACCTAGGTGCCTTCACAGCTTTTCCTTATAGAAAGGTAGTGAATGAAGGAAGACACTAAACCATTACCTAGCTCTAATAGTGCCTTTGATTGAACCCCTTAAACCCACTGTAGACACGGTTAACTAAAGTGAAAATCACAAACATTACAAGATATTATTTCGGGGATGATTCTCTATCCCCAGTGGAGTCGTCAGACTGTAGGACAAAGAAATCGGCGACGCTGTTCCAGGCTCACGGCCCGGTCGGGAGTACGGATTATCCCGCATGGGACTAACCAAGAGAATAAAAGAGTCGGCACCCAGTGTGAACTGGGAAATGATTTAAGGCCGCACTCACCCCTCGCAAGGGAAAACCTCAAACCGTTGGGTTCAGAATGGTCCCTTACTTATGCCACTTGTAATGAATGGATTTATGTGATAACATAACCGAGTCTACGTAACATGCATACGCAAGAATAACCTACATCTAAGTTTGCATGCATAAAAGTAAGTCGAAATAATGGCAATCACACAATCTTATGGACACATTAAATTGATAAATATGGAAACATAAATAAATAATCTATTGTCTAAACATAAATATTGAAGAGATATAATTAAGCTCATAGTACAAAAGAAATAACTAAATCATGCATAAAAATAACATATTATTTCTAATAAACAATAAATAAACACAAGATTAGATGAAACGAAATGTGTGCATTTCTCAAGCAGTACGTGGAGTTGTATCCCAAGTTTAGACCGCACTACCGTCCTATTCAGATTCAGCTACGAAATTTACGTCTGGGTTTCCATCCGATATACCACGAGAGATAGCACAAAATCATTCATCACATGGCCACAACATACATGAACCAACCAGTACGCATGCGAAGAAATACTAATAAATATTAAAAGAGATGAATGAGAATAAATAAAAGGGTGCCCTCAGGTCTTACCTTTTAAGTCGCCTCTTGGAAGTGCGTTACACGGCCGTCGGAAGGGTTAATGCTCCGCAACTCCTCCGTTCACTAGTTTAATGTTTTCCTTCATCGCCTCGTTGTTTTGGGCTGCTGTTTCCTCTGTTTTAGGCTGTTGTTTTTGTTGCTGTTTTTGGACTGTTTAAGGGTGTAATTTAGGGGTGCAGTTTGCGGTATTTATGGGGTGTTTTGGGTTCGTTTTTAGGGGTAGTTTATTCGGTGATTTGAACTGTTTTTGTTGAGGATTTTGGTTGTTGATTGAAGAGTCTTTGTGGCTTTATGGTGGTCGTTTTAGGGTTGTTTCTTGAGGGACCGTTTCGTTGATTTAGGGTTGTTTGTGGTTCATCGTTTTGTTTGTTAATGAAATGGCAAATTTTGGTCGGCTACGTGTGGGCGTGAGAGATGCTGTGTGGTCTGTTGGCTACGTGTGTATGTAGTTTTGTGTGTGTGTTTTAGGGTTTTCTTTGCATGTGTCGGTCGGTGGAGAGTTGGGTTTCACGTGGAGAGCTGTGCGTTTGTCGTGAGGTGTGGCTTAATGGCTTTCGGCCGGCTGGTTCATTTGTTTGTGAAGGTGGCTTTTTGTCGATGAAGATGTATGTGTATTGCCGAGTGGTCTGTGCGTGTGTCTCCTAGCAATGTGTGAGTGTGTGGCTTGCTGATTTGCTAGGGTGAGGTTTAGCCGAGTTGGTCCTTGGTGTGAGTGTCTTTATTATTTGTTGATGCCGAGAGAGAGGAGAGAGATTGATTTGATTTATTTAATTTAGGAAGGAGATTTGATTTGATTTATTTAATTTAGACATGTGATTTATTTAATTTGGAATATGATTTATTTAATTTAAGAAGAGGGATTTGATTTGATTGATTTGTTTTAATTTAATTGGATTTGATTTAATTTAGACATATGTTTTAAATGTTTTAATTATTTTGGATTGGATTTGGGCGAAATGGGCTTTGGATGGGTGCGTGGGTTTTTTCTGAGCCGAGTCTAACAGTTAAAACAGAGACCAATCGAGCAGATCCCGAGACTAAGCAAACGAATGAAATTTGGCAAGGTATTGATTTTTGAATTTCCCCTTCCGACGTCCGTTTCCCGCGACTTCCGTAACTTATCGGGTAGTACCTCTATACGAGGCTCATCATCGGGACTTATGTGCAAAAATGCTATGCCTACAGCCGGATTAGTGCCCCGCGCAGCTGAAATGAGTTTTACTCATGTGCATATGCAAATTAGGTTTTTAAATGTTTCAAGTCATCAGTTCTCTAGAACAAGAGAGCTGCATGCAAATTGGGTTTTTCACCCAATTAACTTCCAACCTTTCCTAAACACTTCCAAACACCCAAAATATAATTTTTAACATCAAAACCAACATCAACACATGTTATATAATAAACATAATTGTATTTTAAATACATATATGCATTAATTTGAATTAAAATACAATCCAAATTAGAATCTCACAAAGAAGTGTCTCATTAACAATTTTAGGTCAATTAAATATGGTCAAGTGATTCTAGAATTGTAGTCATAGCTCTAAGCTTTCATATAAAGTTCCAAACTAGAATTTTATATTCCATGTCCAACATGAATATATTTGACCCAATCACAAACATATGGTGTTTATGCTTCCAAAGCATCCATTCACAATTCATTAACCTAATTTCAACTTCAAGCTATGTTATTATGTATCCAATACATAATATATCACTATATGCTTCACTGATGATAATAACTCACTAATGAAAAATATAACTTTAGAGAAGATCAAACTTACCTAGTAAGCTTGATTCCAAGATCCAATCTTCTTCTCCATGTTGAAAATGTAGAGAACTTCCAAAGCTTCTCTCACAAATACTTTCTTCAGGTTAATTTCTCTTATGCTTGCTTAATCAAAAAATTTCTCAAGCTTGCCTTTTATAGTCAAGCTTATGAAAATTTTAATTAATAAAAGTTCTAATCAACTTTTATGTGGGCTTAATCCAATTGTCCAAATATGCATATTAGGTGTAACTAATCAACTTTGTCTACCATTTTAATTTAATCCAATTAAATCTAGACAAAGTTTAGCCACTTGATTAGTTTATTATCTATCACTTTGACTTAGTCCAATTAAATCAACCCAAATACACTATTATTACATATTTTATAATTATCAAAATATCCTCCAATGATAGAGATATTTATGAAATTACAACAAAGCCCTTATGTGATTTTGGATTAATCCTATTAATCTCAATAGGTCAAGTAAATAATTAATGTTATCCAATAACACTTAATTATTTTGATTGATAATTATAATATCAAATATTATTTATTATCAAATATTATCGGCTACCCAAGCACTTAACGAGTACACTTCATATTGTGGGACTCTCGAAGTCCAGACACATTCGTCATATAAGCCTAGCTTATATGTACGCAATTCGGCCACCTCAGAAGTTACAAAGATCGCGAACAACCTTTATGAACTATGCAAGTCGAGGTCATCACATATGTTCCTCGCCGTAGGCAATCCGAGTTGTGCTTAGGAATCATAGATTACACCGTCAAGTTTTCGAGGTGCACATATCATATTATCGATATGTCTACGATTCTTTACAACTAATCATAATATCATTTATGATATATATGCGATCAACCCTCGGTGACCAGCTTTGGCAAAAGTCTTAAGAATCGTGATTTACTCACATGGATACCTTAACCCATTATGGTACACATACGAGCCGATGGATCCTATCTTGATAAGCACTTGATTAACGATTGCATTGGTCTACACCCAATGAACATCTAGCGGCCAGACCATGAAATATCTCTGGCATACATGGAATCAAAATGTAGAGGATCACACACAAAATCAATAGTATTCTATAGTCAAAGGATTATATATGCTACTCGACTCGAGAAGATTCCTATTGATGGTGGTGTGTACAACTGGTCGCTCCGCTATTTGAAGTGTCAGGCCCTTTTTTTGTTGCATAGGTTACACCTTCCAACTATTAGGAATCACATGTGAGTCATCAGTATTTACTCCTGTTAGTGTTCCTAGAACATGTCAAGGATCTCTAAGAGTGATTTGTGCGTGAATAAACAAGAGGAGTTGCTGAAATACTCACAATGCTTGGTAGAGAAAATTCAAAACTTTCATGGATGTGTAGAAGCTCCAAGCCTAAAATTGAATTCCAAACTCATGGATTGGTTTCCCTATCACCTTCATTTGTCTCTTTAATGTGCTAGCAAGAAGAAATTTTTCAACAAAATTCCATGGGAGAGGGAGAGCATTCACGGTTTTTGGAGAGAAATGAGAGAGGATGAATAGTGAGTCATGCTTCCAAAGTTGACTTGCTTTTTAAATATATAATTGGTGTGTTGAATTGGTTTGAGTGTAGAAAAAGCAATCCCAAGCTTTCATTAAACTAATTACCAAATTCCATCAAGTGTCAAACACATTGATGTAAGTTGATGGGCCCCACTTCAAATTCCAAATTTAAGTCGGACAATCCAACACGCAACTTCGCTCGGGCCCGGGTTCATTTAATTCCGAATTAAACGAATTTGCCGTTGCGACTTAATTAAATCCAATTTAATTAAATAATAAAGCCTCACAATATTATTACATAAGTCTCTTACGAATTAATTCTAAATTAATTCGTTAGCCCGAATTAAAATCCAATTTTAATTCCACTTTGAAATCCAATTTCAATTAATATATCTGATATATTATTTTATCCCAATTAAATAAATTAAATAGAAAAATATAATTTAACTATTAAATTTATTTTGCCAATTAATTCCTAATTAATCGCGTTCTCTCTTTTAGTCGAATTAATCTCAGATTAATTCTTGACACAATTAATCCCAGATTAATTTTTACCGTAATTAATCCCAGATTAATTTTCTCTCTCATAATTAATCCTAGATTAATTATGTTCGAGTCAAATATCATCGGTGAATCTTTGGGAAGCGACCCAAGAGATCCCTTGATATATTGGCAGTAAATACGGTCATCGGACTATCTGAACACGTGCGTACCCGGTACCACGTTCTTACCGATTTACAAGACATGGTTGACTTCTAGTAAAGCACCGTGCCTTCCCAATTCTCCAGAAATATTCTTTAAAGGAATATATAATCTTTATTAGGCATAACATACTATGTATTGCGTATTACGATCCAGTATCGAATGTCACATGCTAGGCCTGGGGCTGGAATTGTGTCTGCCCCGTAGGAAGCACATATTAGATCACTGGCAACTAGTCTCTATAATTGGATAATCATGACCTAGTCATATTATCCCGATGAATGCAGTACTTAAGAGTACCAGTTCCGTATCCATGTGTGATCATCATCTCCATATGACTGAAGTGATACTTCCATATTGACATCACACCCAATACACTACGATTCTCAGTATACCCAGAAGAGGCGTACACAGAACCTGTTAAAGCTCCGGACGACCAAAACCTAAGCATACTGATTGTCGCAAGTATTAGCAATGCAAGTCTCAGGTTAAGACCAAATACACCTACCCTGATTCGGATTCCTATAGACACATAGTCATACTACCAATGGGATTCTGAGGGGTCTATCCAGAGCGAAGCTATTCCCGTACCATCGGTAAATAGAACACCCTATTACACTTGAATAAGTATCCTATACATAAATATATGAGAACTATGCCGTAAAGCTTCCATAACGCGCACAAGTGTAATACTAGCCTATTCCGCATTATCGATGTCTAGTCTCGATAATACTACGACTATGGATATTTAATGATTAAACCTTTCGTGAATTAATACTGTCTCATATCTTATTAATCTGGTACTAATCATATGGACTTTTATCATTTATATATCCAGGTAATCCAATTACAAATGATAAAAAAGCAATTTCCTTTGTCACATAGTTAATTTTGTACAAGAACAACATGTCCTTTATAAAATAGTGATGCTATAGGTCATAATTGTCCAACAATCTCTCACTTGGCCTATAGCCAATCACTCAAGTGTCTAACACCAGAACTATGTACGGGTCGCTCATGTTTATGCTGAGATATCGCTTTCGCCAGTGGATTTACAAGGTTATCATCTGATGCAATTTATTCGATTATCACATCGCCATGATGTATGATCTCACGAATCAGATTAAACCGTCGAAGTAGATACTTGGATCGTTGATAAGACCGTAATTCTTTATCTTGTGCTATAGCCTAGCTTAGCTGCTTACAGAACTACTTCCTAATCTAATTACGAATTTTATAGATCCAAAATGCTTCTTCTGCTGCCTCAGCTGCAACAATATAATCTGCTTTTGTTGAATCAACAACAATATCTTGCTTGGAAGATTTCCAGCTCACTGTTCCGTTGTTCAAACAAAATTATGTACCCTTATTGCGACTTATTGTTGCCATTATTGGTTAGGAAACTTGCAACGGTGAACCTAGTCATCTCAAGTTCTTCTTCTCCATAACTTTAGAAAGCATCATTAAGGATATTCTTAACATCAATCTAGTGACCATCACCTGGATCGGCCTGATTGTGACTCCAAATGCTCAAAGCATATGAGATACCAGGTCGTGTACATATCTTTCAATGTATGGGTTCTCGAGAGTGCCAACAATTTTTAGATCTATCCCAGTAGACCTTTATTCCTGGAATAAAGGTTGCCTCTCCCAAGTATTTTATGGAGAATTTTAACGAAAGCCAAGCTTTCACATTCACCGATTGTTAACATGAGAATGTTATTTCCAAGAAATAATACATCATTAATGTATAGGACATCCAATGTCAGTGCGCTCCCACTAACCTTCTTATATACACAAGAATCATTTTCATTTTGAATGAAACCATATTGTAATATGATCTCATCAAAACGTTGGTTCCAAGAACACAATGCTTGCTTCAATCCATAAATGGATCGATTTAACTTGCAAACCTTGTTTGCATGTTTTGGCACGATAAAACCGTCAGGATGTTGTATAAAACATCCTCCAAAAGGTTTCCGTTCAGGAAAGCGGTTTTGATGACTATTTGCCATATTTCATTATGAAATATGCTGCAATCGCAAGCATTAGCCGAATGGATTTAATCATGGCAACAGGTAAAAGGTTTCGTCATAATCGACACTATGTTGATGATGATACCCTTTCGCTACAAGCTTAGCTTTGTGCGTTTGTATGTTGCCATCCATGTGTGTCTTCACCATGAAGACGCATTTGCTACCAATAGGCACAATGCCTTCTGGTACATCAAAAAATGTCCAAACTTGGTTGGTATACATGGAATCCATTTCGGACTTCATGGCACTTTGCCATAAACCGGAGTCGATACCTTGTATCGTTTCCTCATACGTAGTCCGTTCATTTTCCTCAATAAGATTGACATCTACATGAGGTGAGATCAGAAACCCATACCTCTTAGGTTGTTTTTCTGACTCTCTCCAACCTACGCGGTTCATGTGTATTAGAAGATTATGGAATAGTCTCATCCCTGGTGAACTGTTCGTGTTCCGTAAGGGGATCGGTGCCAGGAACAGTATCACTACGATTTTCATCGAGTTTTACTTTTCTCTTCCCACTTACCACTGTATTTAGGTATTCCTCTTAGGAAAACCGCATGGAGAGCAACAAATATCTTTGTTCTCTTGTGAGTGGTGGAATTGGTTTCCCTAGGATAACCAATTACAAATAGGCACTTATCCGATTTGGGTTCTAGTTTGGTACCATCCAAACGTTTAACATGCCCAGTATGCCCAAATCTTTAGGAATGAGAAACCTGGTTTCTTTCCTGTCCATATTTCATATGGAGTCTATCCAACAGACTTTGTCGGAACCTTATTCAAATTAAGTATTGCACTGTTTAATGCGTATCCCTAGAAGGAAATTGGTAGCTCAGAGTGACTCATCATTAACCTTACTATGTCCAACAAAGTTTGGTTTCTCCGTACGAACACACCACTCAATTGAGGTGTTCCGGGAGGAGTCCACTGTGAAAGAATACCATACTCTTTCATGTAATCGAGAAACTTATTGCTCAAGTATTTTCCACCACAGTCCAACCGTAATGTTTTAATACTTTAGCTGGTCTGTCTTCTACTTCGTGTCGAAACTCATTGATTATATCAAAAGTTTCCGACTTGTGTTTCATAAGACACACATAACCATAATGCGATGCAACATCCGTAAAGGTTACGAAGTATTCAAATCCACCTCTAGCCTAGCTAGACATGGGCCCACTTACGTCACCATGAACGAGGGCTAACAGCTCGGTGGCTCGTACACATTTACCAATAAAAGGCGATTTAGGCACTTTGCCTAATGAACAAGATTCGTAGACATCATTTGAATTGGGATCAATCCATCCTAGTATCCACCCTTCGAAAGTGTGGATATGAGTCTTGTTAATGTGTCTCAGACAACAATGCCACAAATAAGTCTCATCTGATTAATTTTCAGTTTGAGCATTTGTTTGTCATGTTATATGTTTGAGATTGTTTAATATTCAAAATATAAATACTGTTATTCACATCTAATGTGTATATCTCAATATCATTTTTATAAACAAAACACCCCGTGTTATGGAACATAAAGGTATACCCGCAACGGGTTACACTAGATATAGAGATAATGTTTCTAGTCAAACTAGATACATTATAACACTTTCCTAATTTAAGTATATGCCCAAAGGGTAGTTCCAAAAGGTAATTTTTTTAACAATTAAAGAAGCAAAATTCAATTTGATTACCTTTTCTTTAAAGTAAACATACAAGTGTAACCAATTACACTAATCCACCTCTAGGCATAATCATAACTTTAGATATTTGCATTTAATTATTTAACATTAAATAATTAAATAATTACTTAAATATAAATATCTAGATATATGTATTATATTTACACTAAATATTGAAAATATATATTTATGATATATATATATCAAATACTTTATTTGATAATTAATTAATGTATATTCAATAAAATCATATATTAAATCCAAATACACATTAATTTGGAAATGACCGAAAAGTCATAAACATATATTTTTTCGTTTAACCGGTTAAACGATTTATAAATAATCAATATTATTCATAAATGTTGCCCTAGTGCTCTACTAGTATATTTCATTATGTAAGACTCTCTAATTTCAGGCATATCCGTCATAAAATCCAATTTCTTGTCCATAATTTACCCACTCGTAAATTATGACAACCACAAATAAACTTGCTGAACTATACAGGTCAAGGTCATTGCATACGTATAATCCCTCCGTCTTAGTTATTCAGATTATTCCAGAGATATAGAATTAACATCAAATATATATATGTATAATCCCATTGACGTTTCTATTAATGATCTTTTAATAACACTTAGAACTCACTTCTACAGTTGTAATATCCAGAAATTTGAATACTCTTCTGGAAGGATTTTGTATTGCAGATCGGGTCTCAGAATGAGACTATATCAGAGAAAAGGAGTTTAAGTGTTGAAATATAGCTCAAAATATTTAAAATAGAGATTTGATGCATTAGTTTACGCGTGGTTCTGAGAACCGATTACGCGATTTTTGATTAAATCATTTTACGTGTAAAAGTTTATTGTTTCGGCTATAAAGATAGAAAAAAAACTCCGTTGAACTTATTCGTGAACCATCAGACTCGTGTTTCCGAGACGAACAACTTTTATGTTGAACACTTTTGAAATTCGCATCAGAAGGGCTTCAGAATAGCTGATTTCCGAAAATAACCATTCTAAGTGGGGGTAATTTTGTAATTTCTGGAAGAATGGTATTATATGTAAAGCTTCTTTTACTGTTCATCAAAAAAAAAGAGGAAGACAAGAAAAATGGGAGAGAGAGGGATACGAGAGAGAGAGAGAGAGAGGCGTGGCCGGTGCATGACCGGTCGATCACCCCCGCCAGTGCGCGCCGACACCGCCTGCTTCATCTTGAGCAGGCCGACTACGTGATGGCCAACGATTTCCCTTTTAGCAACCGGAGCGACGAGAAAGAGATGGAGAAATGCTTGACTTAATTTTTCCGATCCTGGATCCTCGTTTCGTTTCACGACCAGAGCCACTCGCCAAATCGAAGCCCTCGGAAAGTATTTACAAGATGGCGGTGATGATTTTTCTGATCCGTGCTCGGTTGCAAGCAAAACGAGGAAGGAAGATTCGAATTAATAGTGAACTATGGTGAACAGTAGCTCCGATTGGAATTCCATCAATTCCAGCGCATTCGTGGGATCGTTTAGAGTCTGTATATGCCCTTGAAATCTCTGTAAGACCTCCCGGTAAAAATCCGTAAATTTCAAGTTTATAGTGAAATATTCGGATATACAATGCCACATATAAGTTTCATCTTTATTACTTAATTTAAGCCTTTTGTTTGTCATATTATATGTTTGAGATTGATATATATTCAAAATATAAAGACCATTATTTACATCAGCACTGCATATCTCAAGATCATTTTTATAAACAAAATACCGGTGTTTCTGAATACAAAATTATACCCACATTGGGTTAAACAAGATACAGATATAATGTTTCTAGTCAAACTAGGTACATAATACCAGTCTGATAAATAAGAGTACATGCCCCGAGGGCAGTTCCAAAATGTAGGTCCCAACAGCCAAAATGACTACTCTAGTCCTATTTCCAACTCGGAGGTCGATCTCTCCTGAAGCCAGTCTCCTGCTAATCTGCAGATCCTGCACATCAGTATATATATGAGTACCACAACCAGAATCAAAAATCCAATTTTTAAAACTAGAAAACATACCTGAAGTCGGAGCCTTGCCCGCCTTCACTTCCTTCATGTGCGCCTTGTACTCACGGTAGTCACGCTTCCAGTGACCCTGTTTGCCACACTGCAGGCAGACATCTTCGGATTTGTCCTTTGCCTTCCCAAAAGACTTTGATGATTTGGCCTTGCCCTTTCTCTTCTTCTTCTTCTTCTTCTTATTCTTCACGCCTCCAATAGCCTTTGGTCAAGCCTTGGTAGATTGAGATGTCAAAGCGAAGTGCGCCTCGCGCTTTTTGCCATTTAAAAGCTCTTTTTCTGCTTCTCGCAGCATTGCCATCAACTCTCCAAGAGTATTATCTTGGTTCATCATATTGTAGTTCATGATGAACCCGCTCTAGCTGTGTGGAAGAGACTGTAAGATCAAATCTATGGAAGTCTCAGCCTCGGAGACTATGCCTAGCTGTCCCAGCTGTTCGATGTCAGTAATCCTCTACGACACATGGTGCTCGACAAATGTACCCTCTGATATTCGAGAGCGAAAGAGCTTCTTTTGCAATTCATACCTTTGCGATCTAGGTTAGATCGGTGAAGGTCCTTCGATTTCAACATCACAGTATATGGATCCATCTCTTGTTCTGGCGACGAAATTGAGGGGTCATTGCAGCGAGCATGACGGATTGAGCAGTTGAGTTGTCATCGCTATGAGTCTTCCAAAGCTCAAGCTCAAGTGGCTGCTCAATTCCGGGCTTAGGCCCGAGAGGTCTCTCTATTGTATAGAGGCATCTTCTCAACCCCCAGGACAATCCTGAGGTTCATATCCTAGTTAGGAAAGTTCGCATCATTAAGACATTTTTGCCCATGATAATGTCCCTAACGTTGTTGATCTTTCCGGCCATCTTAATTACAATAGTTTAACTATTAATTAACGATTTTGGGTACAGTCCAACTATTACAATAAAAATAATAACATATTAGTTCAACTAATAAATATATAAAATGACGAAAATAATTTGAAAGCGCGTATTTGGCAAGTATTTGAATGAAATTGCAAATTCAATACTGGCCTCCCACTATTTTTCGGCGAGCCTCTAACCCTCTGTTGAGTACTCGGGAAACCTAGTTTCCTAGTGGGCTAGGATCCCATTAAATAACACACAACCTTGACTTTGGCCAACAAGCTGTATGATATTTAACTAGGTAGATCTCTAAGATCAATTGGATCCCATCCAATTCCTAGATCCGGTAGGTGGACCTCCAAGTCCGAAACATATATACAATATGTATGTCAATATATCCAATATATTTCCTAACCTTTTCCTCTGAATCAACTAAGCCTTGGCTTTTGCTCAACAAGCTTAATGATTCCAGTTAAGCGTGACCCATTGACAGTGGGAAAACTTCGTAATCCACGTCGATGAACAAGAAGTGACATTGACTTTCGCCAACAAGTCACAACTTGCCCAAGACATGCGATATGGAACAAAGCTTTTGTGGTTCAAACACATCCGCGATGGACATTGATCTTGACTTTGGCCAACAAACCAATGCCAATCTTGGATCTTGAGAGAGAACCACTCAATGGAAGGAATTCGCTTAATATTTGTTTGAGGGTTTTTTTCGCGTAAATTGGCAACCAATTTATTATCTTTGATTAGGTCTCATCATACACTTTTAAGCATGCATTCTAAAAGCATAATAAGGCGAGAAATAAATAATAACGATATGCGGATGGATATTCATCAAATTGTTCCTAGAACAAATCTCACAATTTCCTCTCCCCGGCTAGCATTATTCTTACTTCAACCCAATTACATAATACAATAAAGAAACCTCATTTACATTGAGGTGAATTGGTGAGAAGAAAAGTACAAAAAGTCAAGAGATAAAAGGATGGACACGCATGTCCAATTTAATAAATTCTAATTTATCACAACAATTTCCAAAATTGCCCTTATCCATCTATTATCCATCTGATATACAGTATTCATACAATACATCCATGTATTCACACAAAACATGTTATTCAATCAATCTAATCCAATTATTTAATTTTTGAATGAATGATCATCCAATGTTCAAAATACGATTTGATTTGCGCGAGTCCAACTCGTTTAAGAATAAGTACTAAAAGTGCGTATTCTTGAATTATATCGAACTATAATTTTAAATCCGATTTAATTTGTATTCAATACTAATTCTAATTTAATTCCAAATTAAATAATTAACACTTATATTTGTGCCTTTTAGACTTAGATTCTAAATCTAATCTAAATGGGTCTCAAAGGCCCAATTAACATCCAATGTTAATTTAATTAAAGTCCAATGGGATTTTAATTAATTCTTAAGGCATGAACTTTGGCAACCAAAGCCAAATAAGGAATCACCATTTGCTATAAAATTAATTTTGGCTCATTAGGCCCAATTAAATAGTTAAAGGCCCAATTATTCTATTTGGACTTTATGGTATGGTTTTAGGCCCAATTTGGATCCAATCCAATTGTCCTAAACCAACTTGGCCCAACCAAGTCCATTAAGCCCAAATACAACAATATTAGCCCAATTCAAAATCAAAGACTAATTTTAATTAATACAAAATTCCAAATTTCACATTAATTTTTAATTAAAGTGTATTAGCCACAATTAATTAAGTTAAATTAATATTTCCAAAACACCAATTTATCTAATTAATCATGCTTTAATTTATCAACTCATGTCCAACATAAATTGAAGCAAAATCAATCTAATACATGCTTATTAACTCACGACATTATGCATAATTATATCCAATTTTGATTTCAATCTAATTAAATCAACAATCAATATACTCATCATGCATTAAACACATCCAATGGTCTAAATAATCAAAAATCACCATGATACACAATTAGGGCATATTCGACCAAGCTATGTAATTTAGGAAAAATTTATCCAATTAATTTTTCTCAAATCTAATCATGCATAACTCTAAGTTATCATAATCTAAGCATAACCAAATAACCAATTTGAAGAAATCATGCTTCCAAACACAAAAACCCCAAATAAAGTCCATAAACCCAAAACAAATCATGCTTAAGATTGGCTCATGATACCATTGTTATGGTTCCTAGAACATGTCAAGGATCTTTTAAGTCATGATTTGAGTGTGTGAATGTTCAAAGAATTTGCGGAAATTTACTTACATTGAACGGTTGAGATGGATGTATGAAATATAATAATTTCTTTCATTTGTTGAAGCTCCACGCTTTGAATGAGAGATCCAACTCTAAGGTAAGTATCCATATCACCTTTGTCAAACTCTTTAAGTGCTAGCTATGGAAATTTTTGCAACAAAAATTTCCCTTGGAGGAGAGCAAGTCACGGCCACAGGAGGGAGGAAGAGAGAGATTTTTGTAATTTTTGTTTTCTAAAACATTTTATGACCAAGTCAACTCACAAAAGTGTGTATATCCTTTTACCAAATGCCAAACAAAATGTTTTGGAGGGAAAAAATACATTTAATGCCTCCAACCACTTACATCACTCAAATTGACACTTGATAGACATGTGATGTAAGTTGGTGGGACCCACTTTAATTCAAATTCAAGTAGCTTGCTCCACACACTTTGGGCTCGGGTTCGCTTAATCTGATTAAACGAATTTTCCATCACGATGTAATTAAATCTGATTTAATTAATTAATAATGCCTCGTAAAATTATTACGAAGGTCACTGGCGAATTAATTCTAAATTAATTCGTTCGCCCGAATTAAAATCCAATTTTAATTCCGCTTTGAAATCTAATTTTATTTAATATATCAAATATATTATTTAATCGATTAATTCCAAATTAATCGTTCTCTCTCTTCTAATCAAATTTTATCCCGAATAAATTCTTGCGTACCCGGTACCACGTTCTTACCGATTTACAAGACATAGTTGGCTTCTAGCAAATCATCATGCCTACCCAATTCTCCAGAAATATTCTTCTACGGAATATATAATCTATATCAAGGGTAGTATACCAAGTACTACGTATTACGATCCAGTATCAGAAGTCACATGCTAGGCCTAGGGCTGGAATTGTTTCTGCCCCGTACGAAGCATATATCAGATCACTAGCAACTAGTCTCTTTAATCAGATAATCATGACCTTGTCATATTATCCCGATAGTTGCAACATATTAGAGTACCGGTTCTGTATCCCTGCGTGATCATCATCTCCATATGATGAAGTGACCTTTCCATCTTGACATCACACCCCATACACTACGATTCCCAATAAACCCAGAAGAGGCGTACACAGAACCTGTTAAAGTCCCAGATGACCAAAACCAAAGCGTACTGATTGTCGTAAGTATTAACGATGCAAGTCTCAGGTTAAGACCAAATACACCTACCCTGATTCAGATTCCCATAGACACAAAGTCATACTACCAATGGGATTCCGAGGGGTCTATCCAGAGCGAAGCTGTTTCCGTACCATCGGTAAACATAACCTCCTATTACACTTGCATGAGTGTCCAATACACAAATATATGAGAACTATGTCGTTACGCTTCCATAACAAGTACAAGTGTAATACTAGCCTATTCCGTATCTCGATGTCCAGTCTTGATAATACTACGACTAGGGATATTTAATGATTAAACCTTTAGTGGATTGATATTATCTCATATCTTATTAATTCAGAACTAATCATAAGGACTTTTATCATTTATATATTCAAGTAATCTAATTACAAAATGAAAAAAATGGCAATATCCTTTGTCACATAGTTTATTTGTACAAAAACCATAATGTCTTTTACAAATAGTGATGCTATGGGTCATAATTGTCCAACAGTCCGGACAATAATCTCACTGCAAGTAACCCGTAAAAGATTTAAAAAAATTTTCAATCGAATATACATATATTGAAAAGAATTTAGTCTATGGTGGTAAATGATTTGGTATCTTTTCTCAGCGAATTTATTAAAACCATATTGAATAATTTTCAAATGATCAGTATTGACTGCCTTGTTGACAAAAAAATGACCAGCTTTAAATTTTGACACTGCGCCTGTTGAAATAATATCATATGGGGACAACTGATAAGGCCCTGGCTTTATGTTTCTGAGTGGCCGATTAGGAATTAAAGACATGTCAGAGTCTTGAGCCTCTGCCTTCTGTCCAACTATATCCATCGAGGACTAGGTGAAAGAAAATAAGTCAGAAATTATATTCAAATAATAACAATGAAAGTAAAAGAAAACATATAATTCCTTGTATTCATATCTCATCATTTAGAAGGGTGGAGAATGGTTTAGGGTTGGCCATTGATTCATTAAATGCTGCTGCAAGCTTCTGCTTCAACTTGAATGAGTCGTCAAGAGATGACGAACTGATGTTAGTTGGTTTTTTATCATTGGCATTTACTTCCTTAGCATCGACTGGCTGTGTACCTTCAAAGATAGGGACCGACGTCGTTTCATGAGTCGGACGCGTTTGTTCTCCACAAACATGTGAATTTAGCTCTAACAAATATGATTCTAATTTATCAATCTTTTTTGTCAATGCGTCCATTTTAGATTCCATCAATTTCATGCCTTGCGAGGTTTTTTTAGCATGTTCTCCTATAGTTTCCTCAATTCTTTATAGGCTTGTCATAACTGGATCGAATTCCTTCCTTGCAGGTACAAAACTGTCTTGGTGGCCACTCTCATTCCTCATGGGAACCTAATTAAAATTTAAAAATAATAATTAATTTTTTAATGATAACTTGAATCATACCATAAAAGGAAATTATTAAATGAAAAATACCGCATTGCTCCCGAAACCACCAAATTTTTTCTCCCTTTGAACAATTTTTTTTATTTCTGTGGCAGTCCACTGCATGATAGACCAACAATTCCTCGGTGAAGAGAGCTGGTAAATAGAAGACGACATGTAGAAAATCTGCATAAACAAATAAATGTCGTAATGATAAACATGGACTTCATTTTGGTAGCATCAACATGAGGAAATTAAAGAGATCAAATGTTATTAATTACATACCATTAAAAATAAAACACATCCTCTAATTGAAGAAGTTTTGTTTTCATTGACCTTCTTCACTCCATTCAATAAAAACTGAAAACACCAGGTAGCCCAATTTTTAAATCTAATGGAGTGGACATCTTTCAATGCATGCATGTAATATGGGTTGATGTACGAGGCATGAGTAGGACATAGAATAATACTGATAGAAAACAAATAAAAAAAGATACAAAAATCATCATCTATAGTGGTAATAGTGCTTAATCTCTCAATCACAATTGCTATTGGGATGCCTTTCTTAGTAGTACAATACTGGGCTCTTAAATCAGTTATGTCTTTGTCTTCCCCGTAAGTCTCAAACTTAGAACCCCCATCCTCAATACCCATAAATGCAGCAAAAGTATCAACACTCAGACTGTATTTTGTTCTATTAAGTGTTATTGTCACTCTCTCCACGTCACATTGTTTAACCAACCATCTACATAGCTCTTGTCGCAATCTCCCACATCTGAGACCCAAGAGGCTTCCAAACCCAAGCTCTCTTACAACTTCTTCTTGTTCAACAGTAAATGTGAAAACTATTTTCGAGAATCGAGTGACACTACATCTTGATATTCCTCTATAATTAGCGTCTTTATCTTCTACCTTCTCCTCCACTGGATCGCCTAATAATCCACGAGGCCACCTTTCATGGTTGAAAGAGTCCTGATGATGCTTCTTCACAAAAGCTACTTTCTCTTCCAAGCTCATTTTCTTCCAATTAGTTCCTATGTGACCTTTTATCTATAACCAAATAATATAGTAAAGGTTAATAAATCAAACTATAAAATTAATTAACAAAGATAAGTTAAATGGTAGATTGCATACCTCTCTGGTCAGTTTAACACATTCTTCTTTCATCCGCTTTGATTCACATTTGCTGTCGAGACAAGTAAAATTAATTTTGTATGTACATCATCAAATAAACTTATTTCATTATTGAAATTATTTGGTTAACTAGTAACTTACTAGTAATAGCACCAGACGTGCTTGCCCGGTCCATGGAGCTGATCATTCGTTTCAGTCCTATTTCGTTTAGCCATTATGTTTACAACAAAGGAATAAATGATGAACTAGAAATACATCAACAAGGAAAATTATGTTGGTGTTTGCTAAGGTCCCAAGATCATTAAACAAGCATGAAACAAGTGCGAATACAAATCAACGAAGTTGCGAAATACTCACATCGATCGGTTGAGCGACGCGGGAGGCAACAAAAATCTGATTTTCTGCTCACTGGACTGCTCGGCAGTGAGGAGTGCTAGCTCTTGTGATTTTTGCCACAAAAATCACTACACTTGCTTCCCATCTTCTCGGTTTTTTTTTACAGAAACCAGTGAAGAAAGTTTGCCCACCATGGGCGTGAATGAAAGAGAGAAGAGAGAGGAGTGTAATGTGGTTTGATTCTAATTTGTGTATCTAATACACAAAATGTGACTTTCAAATTCATTTACCATGAATTTGGCTTTCAAAAAGTCAAGCCTTAATGGGTCCAACCATACACATCACTCCATCAATTCATCAATCAATGAATAGTGACTGGCGTCAATCACTCAAAGTGAAAGACATCTATCACTTGATTGACGAATGATGTGACGCAAGAAGCGACTAGCGATTTGACGCTTGATTTGACTTGCATGCCGCACTCGAATTCAAAATGCGAATGCGCTCGCAAATAATCTCGGGCTCGGGTTTGCTAATTCCAAATTAACAAATTTTCCGTTGCGACGTAATTAAATCTAATTTAATCAAATAATCATGCCTAGCATAATTACTATTCAAGTCGCTAACGAATTAATTCTAAATTAACTCATTCGCCCGAATTAAAATCTAATTTTAATTCCGAGTCGAAATCCAATTTCGTTTAATATATCTAATATATTAATTTATCGATTAATTCCAAATTAATCGTTATCTCTTTAATTGATATTTTATCACAGATAAAATATCTCTGCAATTAATCCCAGATTAATTTTCTCTCTCATCTAATTAATCCCAGATTAATTAAAAGTGCGAGTCATACGTCATCGGTGAATCTTTGGGAAGCGACCCATGAGATCCCCGAATATGTTGGCAGTAAATAAGGTCGTCGGAATATCCAAACACTTAAGTACCTAGTACTATGTTTGTAGCGATTTACAAGACAAGGTTGGCTTCTAGATACGCGCCATGCCTACCCAATTCTCCAGAAATATCCTTACAGGAATATAAGGATCTATATCAGGCGTAGTATACATGGTATTGCGTATTTCGATCCAGTATCGGATGATCACGTGCTAGGCCTGGGGCTGGAATTGTGTCTGCCCCGTACGAAGCTCATGTCGGATGTCTGGTAACTAGTCTCTATAATCAGATAAACATGACTTTGTCATTTTATCCCGATGACGGCAATACTTAAGAGAACCAGTACCGTATCCTATGCGACCATCATCTCCATATGACTGGAGTGACACTTCCGTCTTGACATCACACCCAACACACTACGATTCTCAATATACCCAGTATAGGCGTACACAGAACCTGTTAAAGCCCTGGACGACCGCAACCAAAGTATATTGATTGTCGCAAGTATTAGTGGTGCAAGTCTCAGGTTAAGACCAAATACACCTACCCTGATTTCGGACTTCCATAGACACATAGTCATACTACCAATGGAATTCCCAGGGGGTCTATCCAGAGCGAAGCTGTTTCCCGTACCATCGGTAAAACACAACCTCCTATTACACTTGCTTGAGTATCTTATACCCAAATATATGAGAACTATGCCGTTTGTGCCCTCACAACGCCCACAAGTGTAATACTAGTCTTTTACGTATTTATCGATGTCCAATCTCGATAATACTCTGACTAGGGATATTTAATGATTTATCCTTCATGGACTGATACTGTCTCATATCATTCTCAATCCAGGAACAAATCATAAGGACCTCCTATCATTTATACATCTAAGTGATCTAATCACAATGATGATAAGAGAGCAATCTCATTTGTCACGTAATTAATTTGTACAACAACACCATTATCTGTACAAATAGTGACGCTATGGGTCATAATTGTCCAACAATCTCCCACTTGGCCTATAGCCAGTCACTCGAGTGTCTTACACCCGAACTATATACGGTTGGCTCAAACTGCTGTGAGAAAAGGCTTTCGTCAGCGGATTTGCATGATTATCATCTGATGCGATTTATTCGATCATCACATCGCCACGATGTATGATCCGAACGAATCAGATGAATATTGAAGTATATATCTGGATCGTTGATGAGACCATTAATTCTTTAGCCTGCGCTGCAGCCTAGCTCAGCTGCTAACAAAATTATATCTAATCTAATTAGATTTGTTGTCGACCCAAATGGCTTCTATTGCTGCCTCAGCTGCAGTAATAACCCGTATTTGTTGTTTATTTGGTAACAGTATCTTGCTTGTAAGATTTCCAGTTCACTGTACCGTTATTCAAACTGTATAGTATCGTTGTTACGACTTATAGTTGTTTTATCGGTTAGGAAACTTGCTACAGTGATCCCAGTCACTTCAAGTTCTCATTCTCCACAGATTAAGACAGCATCCTTAGATCTCTCAGATACTAACGGATGTTCTTAACATCAATCCAGTGACTATCACTTGGATTGGCTGATTGTGAATCCATATGCTCAAAGCGTATGAGACACCAGGTCACGTACATTTTTCAAAGTACGAGTCTCAGAGAGTTTCTCGAAAGCCAAGCTTTCACCGATTGTTATTTGGAATATCATTTCCAAGAAAAAGAAATGACATGTATCATTATTATAGGACAAGGATTGTCAGTGCGCTCCCACTAACCTCTTATATACACAAGAATCATTCGTTTTGAATTAAATCATAAACCATTATGATTACATCAAAACGATAATTCCAAGAACCTATGCTTGCTTCAATCCAAACATGGATCGAATAACCTGCAAACCTTGTTTGCTAGTTATGTTACGTCAAAACCGACAGGATGTTGTAAACATCCTCCAAAAGTTTTCCTTTTAAGGAAAGCGATTTTCATGTTCAGCTGCCATATTTCATTAATGAAACATGCAGTATTAGCAAGCATTATCCAAATGTATTTACCGTGGCAACAGGTAAAAGGTTGAATCGTAATCAACACAATGTTGATAACGATACCTTTCTGCTACAAGCCTAGCTTAGTACGTTGGTATGTTGCCTTCCATGTATGTCTTCCTTGAAGACTTATACAGTACCAATAGGAACAATGCCTTGCGGTACATCAACTAGTATCCAAACTTGGTTGAGATACATGGAATCCATTTCGGATGTCATGGCACTCTGCCATAATAGGGAGTCGATACCTTGTATCACTTCCTCATACGTAGTCAGTTGGTATACCTCAATAATATATACATCTTTATGAGGTGAGATCAGAAACCCATACCCAAGTTGTTTTCTGACTCTCTCCGACATACGCGGTTCTTGTGTATTCGAAGATTATTGGCAATAGTTTCATCCTTGATGAACTATTTATGTTCCATTAAGATTCGGTGCCTTGAACAATATTACTCCAATTTTTATCGAGTTTTACTATCCTCCCACTTACCAATGTATATAGGTATTCCTCTTAGGAAAACCGCATGGTGAGCAACAATTACATTGTTCTCTAGTGAGTTGTATAAGTACTATACTTTGGTATCCCTAGGATAACCGACAATTGGCACTTATCCAATTTGGGTTTTAGTTTGGTATCATCCAAACGTATGCCTAGCATTCCCAAATTATCAGGAATGTGAAACCCGATTTCTTTCCTGTTCATATCTATTATGAAATCTGTCAAACAGATATTTATGGAACCTTATTCTAAATAAGTTCTGCACTGTTAATGTTTATCCGTTGAAGGAAATGGTAGCTCAGAGCGACTCACGATTAGCCTTATCATGTCTAACATAATTCAGTTTATCTGTTCGGACACACCGTCAAATTGATGTGTTCCAGGAGGAGTCCTCATTGAAAGAATACTATACTCTTTCAAGTATATTAGAAACTTATTGCTTAAGTATTGTCATCATGGTCTAACCGTGGTGTTTAATACTTTAGCCGATCTTTTTGTTTATTTTCGTGTCCAAACTCTAAAAGTTTCCGATTTGTGTTCTTCAAAAGAAACACACAACCATAACGCGATGCCATATCCGTAAAGGTCACGAAATATTCATATCCATATCTAGCCTTGCTAGACAAGGGCCCACTTGCTTCACTATGAACTATGGGTAACAGATTGGTGGCATTTACACTTTTACCAAGTAAATAGTGTTTTAGGCACTTTGCCCAATAAACTAGATTCGTAGACTTTATTTGATTGAAATCAAAACAGTCCTAGTACCCACTCTTCAAAAGTGCGGATATATGATTCTTGTTTGATTGTGTCCTAGACAACAATGCCACAACCAAGTTTCTTTTGATCAAATCAGTTTGAGCTATCTGTTTGTCATGTTATATGTTTGAGATATATTTATATTCAAAATATAAATGCTGTTATTCACATCTAATGTGTTTATCTCAATATCATCTTTATATACTGAAACACTTTAGTGTTCTAGAATATAAAGGTTCACCCGCAGCGGGTTAATCACTGATATAGAGATGATGTTTCTAGTCAAACTAGTCACATTATAACAGTTTCCTAATTTAAGTACACACCCGAAGGTAGTTCCTAAACTTAGGTATCTACGGTTGAAACAGCGACTTTCGTCCCGTTTCCAATTCGCAGATTAATCTCAATTGAAGTCAGTATCCTGTTCAAAACAGATTCTGAATATCAATACATATATTTTATGTTCCACACTAAGTATTTAAAATCTAATTTTAATACTAGTAGTGAACATAATGTTGACAAACATATTTGAAGTCAAAGCCTTGCTCGTCTTCAATTCCTTCATGTCTGCTTTGTCCAAACGGCAGTCACGCTTCCGCGATCCCGTTTGCCACATTTTAGGCAGACATTTTGGGATATGTCCTTTTATCTTCCTAGAAGATTATAATGATTTTGCCTTTGCCCTTTTCTACATTCAGAAGCGTTCGGCCTAGCCTTGAAATTCTGGAATGTCAAAGTAAAGTGCGCCTTGCGCTACTTGTCTTATTGCAAACTTTGACTTTGTCTCCTTGAGAATAGTCATTAACTCTCCAGGAGTTATTATTGCAATTCTAGTACTTCTAAAATCAATAATTAGATCTTTGAAGATCCTTCAATTTCATTATCATACTTTAAGGATCTAATCCTTAGTTCTGATTAAGAAATTAAGGAGTCTACTACGACAAGCTTAATGGATTAAGCACTTAAGTTGTCATCACATGAATCTTCCAAAGATCATGCTCTACTATTTACTTAACTTCGGGCTTAGGCATAATATGTTATTTTATCAAATAAAGTAACTTATTATTTTCCAGGACCATCCTGAAATTTTATTCCCAATTTTAAAATTAAGCCATTTAAATACATTTTCCCTAGGATTATGTATTAAACGTCAATTTTTCAATTACATCTTGATTCTAATAGTCCAACTACTTAATCAACGATTTAGGTACTGATTATTATAATGATTATTATAGTCCAACTATTTAATCAACTATAATTTAATAGATTAAAATCAATTATATTGATTACTATAATCCAATTATAAAATCAACCATAAATGAATAGTTTGAATACAGTCCAACTGTTAATTAAAACAACATTTTAAATATTAGTCCAACTAACATTTAATTTATTTGACGAATGATATTTGTTTGAGCGCGTATGGCAAGTAATTAAACGAATATTGCAAATTCAATTATTGCCTCCCACTATTTTTCGGCGAGCCTCTAACCCTCTGTCGAGTACTCGGGAAACCGTGTTTCCTAGTGGGCTAGGATCCCGTTAAATATCACACAATCTTGACTTTGGCCAACAAATTGTATGATAATTAACTAGGTAGATCTCTAAGATCAATTGGATCCAATCCAATTCCTAGATCCAGTAGGGGGACATCCAAGTCCGAAACATATATCTTATATATGCCAATACATCCAATGTATTACCTAACCTTTTCCTCTGAATCAACTAAGCCTTGGCTTTGGCACAACAAACTTAGTGATCCCAGTTAAGCGCGACCCATTGACCATGGAAAGCTTCGTAATCAATGTCGATGGACAAGAAGTGGTCTTGACTTTGGCCAACAAACCACAACTTGGACAAGACACCAATATGTAACAAAGCCTTCGTGATTAAAACACATCCTTGACGGACAAAGGCCTTGACTTTGGCCAACAAGCCAATGCCAGTCTCGGATCTTGAGTAAGAATCACTCAATGGAAGGAAAAAAGCTTAATATTTTGCGAGGGTTTTTCGAGTGCAAATTGGCAACCAATTTATTATCTTTGTTAAGGTTTCATCATCATACACCCTTAAACATGCATTCTAACACATAATAAAGCTCGTATAAATAAATAATAATGATATGCATATACTATACACATTGATCCTAGATCAAATCTCTCCCGCTCTCTCTCCCGCTAGCACATGTATTTACTTCTACCCGTTGCACTACACTTCTAAAGAAACCTCATTTACATTGAGGGGAATAGGTGAGAAGAGAATACAAAGAATAAGGAGGTAATAAGGCTGGACACACAGGTCCAATTAATAAATCAAATTTATTACAACAATTTCTAAAATTGCCCCACCCATCTAATATCCATCCGATATACATTATTCATGCATCGCAACCATGTATTCACACAAGCATGTTATCAATAAATCTAATCAAATTAATTAATCTGATAATTAGTGACCATCCAATGTTCAAACAACGATTTGATTTTGCTAGAGTCAAACTCATTTTGCGAATAAGTACTCAAAGTACGAATTCTCGAATTAAATTAAACTACATAATTAAATCCAATTTAATATGTATTTAATACTAACTCATTATTTAATTCCAAATTAAATATCACACTTTAATAATGAACTTTTACGACTTAAATTCCAAATTTAATCGTTACGGGTCTCAAAGCCCGATTAACGTCAAACTTCAATTCAATTAAAGTCCAATGGGCTTTTAATTAATTTCTAAAGGCGTGGACTTTTGGTCAACTCAAGTCAAACCGAATAACCAAAATCCAATCAAGGAGCTACCCCATAAGCCCAAAAATCAATTTAGGCCCATTAGGCCCAATTAAACTTTAAAGGTCCATTAGTCGCATTTGGGCTTTATGGATGCGGTTTTGGGCCCAATTGGATCCAACCATTTTGCCTAAACCCATCTTGGTACAACCAAGCCCAATAAGCCCATTTACAACATTACAAGCCCAAATCCAATTTAAGCCCAATTAATTAAATTCCAAAAATCCAATTTCCCAATTTAATTACACTAAAGTGTATAACACAATTAATCACCCAAATCAATATTTCCAAAATATTAATTTATACAATTAATCATGCTCAATTACAACAAAACATGTCCAACACATTTCATCAAAAATCAAACCCAATACGTGCTATATCATTCTCGGCAATCATAGGGAATTTTAAATCGATTTCGATTTCAATCCAATTGAATCCACAATCAATATTAAATCAACATTCCAAATTGATTCAAGTCATCCAATGATCAAAAATCAAAAAATTCCAAGACATAGGGCACATTGACATTCTCGGCCAGCAAGAAATTTTGGGGAAAAATGTTCCAAACACAATTTCATCAAATTGATCCAATCAATCATCCACAAAACATCAATTAAGCATATTAAATCATCCAATTTCATTATTCATGCTCAAAATCAATTTTACCCAAATTTTAACCCTAAACAATTTCATGATTAACCTTGCTCAAGATTCCATTGTTGGTGTTTGCTAAGGTCCCAAGATCATTAAACAAGCATGAAACAAGTGCGAATACAAATCAACGAAGTTGCAGAATACTCACATCGATCGGTTGAGCGACGCGGGAGGCAATAAAAATCTTATTTTCTGCTCACTGGACTACTCGGCAGTGAGCTGATGTCCTCCTCCATTTTCGGCCATCAATCTTTAAGAATCCAAGCTCCAAGCTTCGTCAAATGATTCCCGGCTCATGGGTGGACTTCCTTATCACCTTCGCATGTCTCTCGGAGAGCTAGCTCTTGTGATTTTTGCCACAAAAATCACTACACTTGCTTCCCATCTTCTCGGTTTTTGACAGAAACCAGTGAAGAAAGTTTGCCCACCATGGGCGTGAATGAAAGAGAGAATAGAGAGGAGTGTAGTGTGGTTTGATTCTAATTTGTGTATCTAATACACAAAATGTGAATTTCAAATTCATTTACCATGAATTTGGCTTTCAAAAAGTCAGGCCTTAATGGCTCCAACCACACACATCACTCCATCAATCCATCAATCAATGAATAGTGACTGGCGTCAATCACTCAAAGTGAAAGACATCTATCACTTGATTGATGAATGATGTGACGCTAGAAGCGATTAGCGATTTGACGCTTGATTTGACTTGCGTGCCGCACTCGAATTCGAAATGCGAATGCGCTCGCAAATAATCTCGGGCTCGGGTTCGCTAATTCCAAATTAATGAATTTTCCGTTGTGACGTAATTAAATCTAATTTAATCAAATAATCATGCCTAGCATAATTACTATTCACGTCGCTAACAAATTAATTCTAAATTAACTTGTTCGCTCGAATTAAAATCTAATTTTAATTCCGCGTCGAAATCAAATTTCGTTTAATATATCAAATATATTAATTTATCGATTAATTCCAAATTAATCGTTATCTCTTTTTAATTGATATTTTATCCCAAATAAAATTTCTCTGCAATTAATCCCATATTAATTTTCTCTCTCATCTAATTAATCCCAGATTAATTAAAAGTGCGAGTCATACGTCATCGGTGAATATTTGGGAAGCGACCCATGAGATCCCCGGATATGTTGGCAGTAAATACGGTCGTCGGACTATCCGAACACGTAAGTACCTAGTACTACGTTTGTACCGATTTACAAGACAATGTTGGCTTCTAGCAAAGCTCCATGCCTACCCAATTCTCCAGAAATATCCTTACATGAATATAAGGATCTATATCAGGCGTAGTATACATGGTATTGCGTATTTCGATCCAGTATCGGATTCATCACGTGCTAGGCCTGAGGCTGGAATTGTGTCTACCCCGTACGAAGCACATGTAGGATGTCCAGTAACTAGTCTCTTTAATCGGATAAACATGACCTTGTCATTTTATCCCGATGACTGCAGTACTTAAGGAAACCAGTATCGTATCCTACGCGACCATCATCTCCATATGACTGGAGTGACACTTCCGTCTTGACATCACACCCAACACACTATGATTCTCAATATACCCAACATAAGCGTACACAGAACCTGTTAAAGCCCTGGACGACCGCAACCAAAGTATATTGATTGTCGCAAGTATTAGCAGTGCAAGTCTCAGGTTAAGACCAAATACACCTACCCTGATTTCGGACTTCCATAGACACATAGTCATACTACCAATGGAATTCTGAGGGGGTCTATCCAGAGTGAAGCTGTTTCTCGTACCATCGGTAAAACACAACCTCCTATTACATTTGCATGAGTATCCTATACCCAAATATATGAGAACTATGTCGTTTGTGCCCTCACAACGCGCACAAGTGTAATACTAGTCTTTTACGTATTTATCGATGTCCAATCTCGATAATACTCTGAATATGGATATTTAATGATTTATCATTCGTGGACTGATACTGTCTCATATCATTCTCAATCCAGGAACAAATCATAAGGACCTCCTATCATTTATACATCTAG
Source organism: Zanthoxylum bungeanum (assembly GCA_019454045.1). Taxonomy (NCBI): domain Eukaryota; kingdom Viridiplantae; phylum Streptophyta; class Magnoliopsida; order Sapindales; family Rutaceae; genus Zanthoxylum; species Zanthoxylum bungeanum. The sequence continues at coordinate 198,883 of SKCR01006899.1, read as the reverse complement.
GTGATCTAATCACAAATGATAAGAGAGCAATCTCATTTGTCACATAGTTAATTTGTACAACAACACCATGATCTGTATAAATAGTGACGCTATGGGTCATAATTGTCCAACAAATTAAGCTAATTTAAAGTTGAAAAAAATCTTCACAAACATGAAAAATATCAAGAAACATGTATTTGTACACAACAAGAACTATCAACATCCAAATATTTAGAATTCAATAACACAATTATCACTAAGCAGCCAGTGACTAGCCCTCACACAAACGATTAAAAATACACGAAAAAAAGGATAAGTAAGCTAATTTCAATGTGCAATAAAAATTGTGCTTGATTTGGTTGTTATTTTATAGCTATTTCTACATGTAAAATTGGTTTTTATTTTCCAACAAAAGTACAAACTAGAAAACTTGTTGACAAATGTTTCTACAGGCGATAATTCACCACACTATACACGAAAGCTTGACAGACAACGACAAGCAATATAAAAGAATTTTAATGCCTAATTTAAAAATATATATAGTCCACTATGAAGCTTAACAATAATATAGTCCAATGTGTATACATTCTTAACTTTTTTCACAACATCATTATAATGTCTAATATGAAAATGTCCAAATCTTTACAAAATCATACCTTTCCTCGACGAAAAATGGAAAGAAACATTGTATTTGTATATAACAAGAACTATCAACATCCAAAGATTTATATTTCAATAACCAATAGTCACAAAATTTTGGTGAAGAAATTAAACATAACATGCTTTACTAGAAAAATCAGAATATGATTAACCAAAGAAGATAAACCAGAACAACTACAATATTCAACTCCAATATTTTAAAGATTATGAGTTATGAAGCCTACAAATGAACACTACAGAAAATCAATGTGCATGTGTGCATGTGTGTTTTGCGGTATATATATATGAAGAAAAATTAAATAAAAGATTAAGAGAAATGACTATTAATTAGAAATTTTTTAAATAAATGGTATTAATTTTAGAATGAGGTTAAAATTAAACAGGATATAATCATAATCACTGATTATTATTCAAAAATATTTTTTGAATGCTGAAAATAAATATTCTATCATAAATTTATCACCTGAACGAAAAAATTTAGATAATAAGCTACGAATTAATCAAAAGAAGAAGACGTATAAGGACTAAGAGAGAGAGTTTACCGTTAGGGTTTCGAGAGCAAAATGACAGAGTTTGGGAGGTTGATTCTTGCTTTGCAGCGGGACTTGCACAGCAACCTACAGTGCGGTGACAATTAGCAGCTTTTTTATCTAGAGCATGGCCTTACTGATTCAGTTTGATCATCTCTAGAGGATCATGAACCAATAACATGAGCTGTCTGATGAAATATGAAATTGCAAATCTAGGTGTGCTTGAATGACACAAAAAATCTCACAAATTGTTCTTGAATGGATACAAAAACAGCAACGGCGTGAGTAGAGCAGAAGAAGTGATGAGGTGAAAGAGGAAATAGGTCAAATAGAAAGAGGGAGAAGTGAGACTGATGAAGTGGGTATTGAGATGAACCAATTTATAATTGAAACCGGTTATGAAGGGTTTATCGGTTACTTTCTATTTTTTAACTATTTAATTTTTTTATTATTATTATCAAATCTGACAAAGTGAATCCAACGGTCAACAGGGTATATCATACCTAGGGGTATTATAGACAGGCCCCTACTTTTCCGAAAATTATATTATGTGCCGGGTGTATACACCTTCTCTCTCACAACAGGCGGGAGAGAAGGTGTATACACCCGGCACATGATATACCACCTCCTACTTTTCAGTGTTAATTTGCATGGACAGGACAATTATTGTGAACAAAATAATTCTCAATGGGTATCGATGAGACAAATGAATTTGATTACGTACCCAAAAAGATTATGTACGGACACACCACTTTTAATTATTGACTGGTTAAGTTTCTAATCAACCTCTCTAATCAATTACAACAAAATATTCTTCTCTCTTTTTTAATCCCAAATTCCTTTGGAGAATTAACCAATAGTAATTTTAGGATTTTTGTAATTTTAGTAGGAGGAATGATATAATGTATTGGCTCGGTGGAGATGGTTTAATCATAATTAGTTTAATCTTAAAGAGTTGCCTCAATGATAGGAATTTTGGGTTTGAGTGGTTTGTTATCTATAGTTCAAGATTCGAATTCCACTAAATATATTTCCTTGGGGACATGCCCCTGGTATAAAAAACCAGCGACTTACGCTGATCTGTGTTGATAAACTTCTAAGGGCACGGAACACAAGTCCCAGGAATTAGTCGATGTGTGTGTAAGCTATCCCGGACACCCCGGTTATCAAAACAAATTAGTATGAGCAATGACATTTCTCAAAATAATGATAAAACTGTCACAAAATAATATATAAAATAATATAATTTTGATTATTATTTTATAATTTTATTATGATTTCATGTTAAAGACTGAACTCAATAAATTTTTTATTTCAGTCTAAATTATTATAATTATAATGTAATGACCTTTGTATTTTGGTGGGGCCCTCTGGTCAATCATTGCACTTGCTTGTTCTGTTAATAATGCAGTCTTCTTCATATAATGTTTTCTCTTCATGGTGCATAGATCCTTCAAAACCTTCGCATATATGGGACCTTGTTAAATCACATGTAACAGAGGAAGGTTGATCTTTACTTGCTTTAAATGTTATAGGATCTCTTCATTAGGGTCTGTAGCTCTCGCAGTAGGCCTAAGAGCTTGAGGGAAAAGTACTCGAATTGGGCTCTGCACCACTCACTACAAGAAAACTGCCAAATAGCGACGGAAAAATCCGTAGCTAATTCGTCGTTAATTGACCATTAGCGACGGAAAAATTCCGTCTCTGTTTTGTTGGTCGCAAAAAAAATAGCGACGGAATATTTCATCCGTCGCTAAAGTTAGCGACGGAATTTCCGTCGCTAATTAGCGACGGTTAGTATTCCGTCGCTAAATAGCAATGGAAAATTTCGTTTCTATTTAGAGACGGAATTTCCATCTGTCTCTAAATAGTGACGGAAATTCGGTTTCTATTTAGCGACGGAATATTTCCGTAGCTATTCCGTAGCTATAGTTTTTTTTGAAAAAAAATTAAAAACTAAAATTTTAAAATTTTAGAGAGGCGGGAAATTTAAAATTTTAAAAATATTTAGCGACGGAATATCCGTAGCTATTAATTTTTTTTGAATGAAATTTAAAATTTTAGAGAGGCGGGAAATTTAAAATTTTAAAAATATTTAGCGACGGAATATTTCCGTAGCTATATTTTTTTTTTTTGAAAAAAAATTAAAAACGAAAATTTTAAAATTTTAGAGGCGGGAAATTTAAAATTTAAAAATATATGAAACTTTTAAAATTTTAGAAATGAAAAAATTTAAAATTTTAGAAAAAAAAAAAATTTAAAATTTTAGAAAGGAAATTTTTTTAAAATTTTGGAGGTGGGAAATTTTATAATTATATAGATATGAAAAATTTATAAATTGTAGAGATATGAAATTTTTAAATTTTAGATTAGGGAAAATTTTAAAAATTTTGAATGGTAAATTTTTTTAAAAAGTTGATATTTTAATTGTTATATATACATCTTCAATTATACAAGATACCGTAATGTCCACCGCGAGCTCCGACACACCACCATCTATTTACAAAATGTCCACCGTTTGTTTCTTAAGAAATTTTAAAAGAGGGGATAAGAAAAATGAGAGATTGATAATGAGAGTTGAGGTATGAAAAAATTTGGTGGTATATGAAATTGAGTAAGAAAATTTTGGATGGTGTATTGGAGTTGAGAGTTAAAAAGATTATGATGTATATATAGAGGAAAAAAAATAAGAGAAGCGAGAAGATTTGTAAATTTTGTAGACATTTGAAATTTTCACAAGGCGGAAATTTTTTGAAATTTTCACAAAAATTAGCGACGGAATAGATATTCCGTTACTATTTAGCGAAGGAAAATCCGTCTCTATTTTTTTTTTTTAAAAATGGCGCCGAAAGGAATAAATTTTGGGGGGATTGAAAATTTTAAAAATTAGCGACGGAATAGAAACGAAATAATTTTGTTTCTAAATATCAATAAAAATTAAAAATTAGCTACGGAATTGATATTCCGTTTCTAATTAGCTACGGAATTGAAATTTCGTTTCTAATTAGCGACATAATTTCAATTCCGTTTCTAATTAGTGACGGAACAATTCCGTTTCTAATTAACAAAAAAATTTAAAATAAAAATAAAAATTTAAGATTAGAAACGGAATTGAAATTCCGTTTCTAATTAGCGACGGAACAATTCCGTTTCTAATTAACAAAAAAAATAAAAATAAAAATAAAATTTAAAATTAGCGACGGAATTGAAATTCCGTTTCTAATTAGCGACAGAACAATTCTGTTTCTAATTAACAAAAAAAATTAAAATAAAAATCAAATTTAAAATTAGCGACGGAATTGAAATTTCGTTTCTAATTAGCGATGGAATTTGAATTCCGTTTCTAATTAGCGACAGAATTTGAATTCCGTTTTTAATAGCGACGAAATTTGAATTCCGTTTCTAATTGGTGACGAAACAATTCCGTTTCTAATTAACAAAAAAAAAAAATCAAATTTAAAATTAGCGACGGAATTTGAATTCCGTTTCTAATTAGCAATGGAATAATTCCGTTTCTACTTAACAAAAAAATAAAAATAAAAATAAAAATTTAACATTAGCTACGGAATTGAAATTCCGTTTCTAATTAGCGACCGAATTTGAATTCCGTTTCTTATTAGCGACAGAATAATTCCGTTTCTACTTAACAAAAAAATAAAAATAAAAATAAAAATTTAACATTAGCTACGGAATTGAAATTCCGTTTCTAATTAGCGACGAAATTTCAATTCCGTTTCTAATTAGCGACGGAACAATTCTGTTTCTAATTAACAAAAAAATTTAAAATAAAAATAAAAATTTAAGATTAGAAACGGAATTGAAATTTCGTTTCTAATTAGCGACGGAATTGAAATTGCGTTTCTAATTAGCGACGAAATTTGAATTCTGTTTCTAAGTAGCGACGGATTAGCGACGGAAAAATTCCGTTTATAAACAAAATTAGCGACGGAACAGTGATCCGTCTCTAATTAGCGACGGATTTGCATTTCCATCTCTAATTTAGAGATTGAATTTTTTTTGTCGCTAAATTTCGTCCCTAATTTCATTATCCGTTTCAATTCCGTCTCTATTCCGTCGTTAAATTTTGAAACGGAATAGTCTGTCGCTAAATTCCGTCGCTAAAACTGTAATTTCTTGTAGTGACTTGTTCTTCGTGAAGAATATCTGCATTACTACATGTGGTATCACCTTTAGTGTTGGAAGTGTCCTGCACATTTATCTCTCACTCCGATTGGTTATGACATTAAGATCCTTTACATTGGATGCATCATGGTCAGCCTGTGCCATGTGTTGTCCTCGCAGATTTGGTAGTGCCTGAGATGAGAATTTTCCTGACTCATGCACACTTAACACGTTAGTTAATTTAGAGACTTGACTCTTTATCTCTTTATTTTCTTCAACCACCTGAGCTATTAATGACTCAAACCTTTGATTAGTTTTGTTCTGGGCCTCTACAAATGCTTGCACAATGTCTTCTAAAGAATTTCTAGGAATGGCAGGTGTATGATACGAGAGGTCAGCGTAACCTTTAGTTTGTGGTGTTTGAGTAGGCTGTTGAGACTCATGTTTCCAACTAAAATTTGGATGATTTCACCAACTAGGATTATAAGTATCTGAATAAGGTGTATATGACTTCTTGTATATCCATAAGGCATAACATTGTTCCTCATACATTTCCCTCATCTCACCATATAAAAGACACACTTGGGCCAAATGGGCAATCCCCTTACACATAAAACATACCCCTTGAGGTTCTAACTGGGCTACCGCATGCATAGTTTTGCTATCTTTGGCTTTTAAAGCTCCTATCTCTCTAGTTAATAGCTCAACATGTGCTTTAAAACTATCCTCTTCCCTAAAGTGGTGTATGCCTCCGCTAGAAGGAGTGGAACGTGTCCAATTAGTGATATCCCTGACATTAGGTCCAGTCCAAGTGTGAGCTTTTTCGGCTAGGTCATTTAAATACTCTAGTGCCTTTTTAGGGTCTTTTGACATGGACTCACCATTGCACATCATCTCAATGAATTGGCGCTCCCTAGGGGTTAGACCGTCATAAAAATAACTCACTAAACGCCAACTCTCATACCCATGATGAGGGTATCTAGCTAACATCTCTTTAAACCTCTCCCAGGTTTGATAAAGGGTTTCACCGTCTTTCTAGGAGAAAGTAGAGATTTGTCTTTTCAAAGCATTAGTCTTTTGGTGTGGGAAGTATTTATTGAAAAATGCATGTGTCATCTCATCCCATGATCCTATTGAACGAGGTCTCAAAGAATACAACTAGCTTTTAGCTCTATCCTTAAGGACGAAATGGAAGATATTAAGTCTAATTGTGTCTGTAGTCCCAAATTGATCATGGAAGGTTGCTACAACCTCTTCAAACTCCCTAATATGCACATAAGGGTTCTCATTCTCCAAACCGTGAAAGCTTGTGAGATACTGTATCATTTCAGGTTTAAAGTCTATATGTTGCATTAGGAGGAAACATTATGCTTAATGGTGTAGCTCTGCGAGTGGGATGGAGGTACTCCTCAAGAATCCTAATGGGTTGCCTCTCGTAATCACTCATGTTGTGTGTGCTAGATCTAGGCGGTTGTGGCAAAAAGGTTTTCAAATAGATTTTCAGAATCTGAATCTTCCTTTTCTATTCTAACAAATCTACTAAAACGATCCCTAAGTCTAGGCATGCACTCAAGCACAAATAAAACAAGAAACATAAATAAAAGAATTAAAGCAAAAAAAATTAAAATTCTAAACTAAAACTAAAACTGAAAAAAAAAAAAGTAAAGATGGAACGAAGTTACCACTTTGCTGTTAACCAAGCAAACCTGCTCATTTTGATCGTACACCGTCTCCCCGGCAACGACACCAAAATTTAATTACGCCCAAAAAGTACTTGTTGTTATCACAGTATAGTTGGGGTGTCGATTCCTCAGAGAGATGGTTACGAAGGAACTGAATCACTTAATACGAATGTTAGAAATAACTTAATTAAAGGAAATGATTTAATTGGCAATGTAAAATAAAAACTATGAAAAATACGTAAGAATGATCAGTAGAGAAAAGCAGCAAAGTGTCAGGAATCCCTCTTATATCAAGTCCCTATATTCAGTAGTTGGTTCCTTTTATTACTCAATTGAGGGTTTCCCTTCCTAAACCAACAATCAGAAGATATTTCAATTTAAAACACATTACAATCTAAGGTAATCGATGAATTACTTTCTCTATGTTAACAGCATACTATGTTATCATTATGACCTATCTAACGTTGACAATATACCCACAGACAATACTGCAGCAGAAGATTAATTCATAAAACAACAATACCGATTACAACTGGGTCCCCCAATCACAAATATAAAAAGCATGACTATTCCTATATGAAAATTAGTAAAACACAATCTTTGGATTATCAATCAAAAGATAAAAGAGAATAACGAAACATCAATTGTATAAAACGTTGAAGATCATTCAGGAATCAAAAACATGATTATAGAAAGTTAATTATAAGAGTCCATCTCTAGCTTTGCCTAGGAGATTAGTTCTCCATAGAAAAGAAAGACATAGCCTGAAGGGATCGGAGAGACATCCTGTCTGGTCTGAAGCTTCCTCGTTCTTCTCTAGATCAAATATGTGATTTGAACTCTTTATTGTGTATTTCTTCTCTTTTTTAGGGTTTTGGACGAGCTTGGGTATTTATAGGGAAGTCTCGGAGTCCTTGTACATGTAAAACACAACTGAATTAAGCTTTTGGAGATCCGCCGGGGTGCCGAAAAGTGGCGTCGCGGTGCCAATCTCTCGGGAAATGTGTATGCAACTTTGCTGATGACTTGTTGCGACACTAGAAAGTGGCCGTCGCGACGCGCGGTAATTTTTTGGAATGCTGTTTCTGCATTTCTGTTCTTCTCATGTGCTTCCTAATAACAAAACATAAAATAAACTACAATTAAGATTAAATACTCAATAATAAAGCTGAATTAGTGATGTTTAAAGTATATTTTCATGCACTTATCACGCATACTACAAATAAACATAAAAATCAAGTATATTAGAGGTTTTTCAGGATTACCAAGTTATTACGAGTCCAGAATCATCAGCTTTCTATTATCTTCTACTTTTTACACATGTCAAATCCTCATATTTACATATTTACATATTGTCAATGTAATAGCCAAATATCCAAAGCACACAAGGCATGAATTCGAATATCATAATGTAAGCATCTTTGAAATATCATCAAATCGGTAAGTCTAACAAATTTTCTTCAATTCGATACAAACTTTCTTCAATTCGATACAAACTTTCTTCAATTTCCGATAGTCTTACGATAGCTTAACATTCGTGACTTATATACATTCACATATACCAGTTCAGAAATTATAGCCCACTTCAATTCTTACTTAGAGACATGTCTAGTACCAGAAGATTACAAACACATTTAGTGTCTTTCATGTATACATACAAATAATAACAAACTTAGCAAACATACTTTTATAACATCTTATACTCACATCTGTTTTCAAGTCATTCATTCATTTCACGTAAACATACACAGTCCATATATATCACAGATTTTATTATACACACACATACACTCAAACATACATACAATCATCGAGCAACGAATCATACATAATAGTCAATACATCAGAGAACACATAACCCAAACAACATATACATATACGCTGGCTTATACAAATAATGTTCATACGACACTCATTACCTATTTTAGAATAGGTATGAGATGAACGTCGTCCGAACGGATTCCTAACCAGCTCGGCTACAACACCACCAAATTATCATCCAATTAAACATACACATATTCCCAAATATCACGTAACAGAAACTCATCGCATGATTTCTCATACACAAGCATATACATGTCAAACACTATCTAATCATCAGAATAGCCATACACATACGTATATACATCAAACATACGAATATACACATTACTTTGAATTTAGATACTGTAGCCTTTAATAGTCCTCATGTCCTTTACTTATCAATCAAAAATACTTTTTTTTTTCAGAATTCTTAGCTTAAAGCATTTATACAGTATCTTACCAAATAAACATAACCATTCATATACACATTCTATCAATTACGTATCTTTATCACTCAGGAAGGACTTAACTTATACCACCCCCAACCTCTATAAGGATAAATCACATGCATTAATCAATAACAAACTTACTCCATTTACCAATCATATATACTCAAATTATCCATAACATATCATCAAATACATATACAAATACAAATACATGTATATATGCTTATACATATATTTGTTCATTTACATATACATATAATACCATTACATGTTCAAACACTTACGTACATCCATATATACACATAGATAATAAGCTCAACACATACATCACTTAATATAATAACAATAGCAAAAATTCATACCTGTGATGGTCGATTAGCTTAACTATCCATAACCTTGAACTTCGTTCTCTAAACCATCTCTTACTATCTTCATTTTACCCTAAATATTTCAATCATTTATACATATATATATTTAAACACGGATCAATATTTCAAGTACTCATCGCATGGATTACTTACCTGGCTTCGCGAGCATTCCATGTCCTAGTCAAGTCTGTCAAAATAGATGGTAAAATACCGTCTGTAGGACACATAAATCAGCAATATTATTCCAGGCTCACGGCCCGGTCAGGAGTACGGAGTAGCCCGCGGGGGACTAAACCGAAGAATAAAAGAGTCGCCACCCAGCATGAACTGGGAAATGATTTAAGGCCGGACTCACCCCTCGCAAGGGAAGACCTCAAACCGTTGGGTTCGGAATGGTCCCTTACTTATGCCTCTTGTAATGAACGGATTTAAGCGATAATATAACCAAGTCTACGCAACATACATGCGCAAGAATAACCTACATCTAAGTTTGCATACAACCTATATCTAAGTTTGCATACAACCTATATCTAAGTTTGCATGCATAAAAGTAAATCGACATAACGGTAAGCACATAATTTCATGAACATATTAAATAAATAAATGCGGAAAGATAAATAAACAATAACGGTAAAAGCATAAATATTAAAGAGAGATAACTAAGCATATGATGGGGAAATGAATAACTAAGGAGACAAACATGCATAAAACATGATGAAGGAATCTTTCCAGTGTGCGCGCGTTCGTGTAGCGTTTGTAAACGCGTTCGAATGGTAAACAAAATGCACGTGTTCGAGTAGCGTTTGATAACATGTTCGAATGGGCTGAGGCAGAATATATACGTTCGTGTGGCGTTTGATAACGCATTCGAACGGGATCACAAAAACGACATCTATAATCACATAAACACATGCACGAGTGTTTTCCCAAGCGGTACGTGGAGTTGTATCTCAAGTACATACCGCACTACCGTCCATTCGGAATCGGCTACGGAATTTACGTATGGGTTTCCATCCGATATACCACAAGGGATATCACAAAATCATTCATCCAACAATAATAACATACATGAACCAACAATATGCAAGCGAAGAAATACTAATAAATAATTGAAAAAGATGAACGAGAGTAAATAAAAGGGTGCCCTCAGGTCTTACCTTTTAAGTCACCTCATGGAAGTGCGTTACACGGCCGTCGTAAGGGTTAATGCTCCGCAACTCCTCCGGTTCACTGGTTCATTTTTTTCCTTCATTGCCTCGCTGTTTTGGGATGCTATTTTCTCTATTTTGCTGCTGTTTCTGGTCGTTGTATTTGGTTACTGTTTGCGGTATTTAGGGGTTTTAGGGGTGACTGTTTTGGGGCTGTTTTGTGGTGGTTAAAGGCTATTTTTCAGGGTGTGTTTTACGGTAGTCAGTTTTTCAGGGTGTATTTTGCAGTAGTCCATGGCAGTTTTCGGTGGTCTATTTTATAGTAGTAGGGCAGTTCAGGGGCTGTGATTTACGTTTAAAGGTGCCATTCAGGGCTGTGATTTTCAGTGGTTTAAGGCAGTTTTTTGTGTGTAGTTTTTCTTTGGTGGTTTGAGGGGTTTCAAGGCTACAAGTTCACGACAATGCATGGGGCCTTTTAGAGATGCTATGTTTCAGGACAATGGAAGGCTATTCTTTTGTCTTGGGCGTGAATGTGCTATGGTCTTAAGGCTTGGTTTATGTCTATTTTTATATGAGAGGGTTGGGGGTTTTCCTTGTATGAGTAGGGAAAAAGATAATGCAATAATTGGGGAATATTTAATTAGTTTGTTATAAGGAAAAGATTTCTTTAGTTTAGGAAGGTGATTTATTTAGTTTAGGAAAGAGATTTTTTTTTAATTTAGGAATGTGATTTGATTTGATTTAGGCATGTGATTTATTTAAAATAGGAAGGTGATTTATTTGGATTTTAACATGTGTTTAATGTGTTGGATATTTTTGGAGGGGATTAGGTGGGCTTGGGTGTGTGTGGGCTTGGGCGTGTGGCTTGGTGTGGGATGCTGGGACTTTTGGGCCGATGATAAATTTTAAAACAGAGGTCCATCGAGCGAACTCGAGGCTAAGCAAACGAATGAAATCTAGGAATGTATTGAGTTTTCCCTTCCGACGTCCGTTTCCCGCGACTTCTGTAACTTAAAGGGTAGTGCCTCCATACGAGGCTCATCATCGGGTCTTATGCAAAAATACAGTGCCTAAAGTCGCCCCCACTTTGATGGGACTTGTCCAGGGTGTGACAGTGATAATCCTATCAAAGTCATGCATGAATTTTTACTTACATGGCTCGCCAGTTGCTGCTAGACTTACCTGTTGCTTCGAACTGAGTTGATATGGTGGCGAGGTGCTTCGACCCCAAGGTTCATCCCTGCAAGATGCTGCGATCTCTAGGAATCACTACCGAACTGAGTTGATATGATGACGAGGTGCTTCGACCCCAAGGTTCATCCCTGCAAGATGCTGCGATATCTAGGAATCACTACCGAACTGAGCTGATAAGAGGTGGTCCATTCCCGAACTGTTACTGCGAGTTGAGTTGATGGCGAGGCCCTTTGACCCCTGGGCTTTGTTCCCGAACCACCGAGTGTGGGCTTTGTTCCTGAGTTATGTTGAGAGTGGGCTTTATTCCCGAACTGTGTTGAGAGTGGGCTTTGTTCCCTGGGCTTTATTCCTGAATTGCACTGAATGTGATGGTGAGGTGCTTTTGACCCCTGGGCTTTGTTCCCGAACCACATGTGGGCTTTGTTCCCGAACTATGCTCCATTCCCAGAGCGCCATTCCCGGCATGCTAGACCTCATTCCCGAGGTGTCGCTGATGTGATAGTTTTGGTCCCCTTCTGAACCATGCTCCATTCCCGGCATGCTAAACCTCATTCCCGAGACGTCACGGTTGTGATAGTTGTGGTCCCCTTCCGAACCTTGCTCCATTCCCGGAGCGTCATTCCCGGCATGCTAAACCTTATTCCCGAGGCGTCGCGGTTTTGATAGTTGTGGTCCCTTTCCGAACCTTGCTCCATTCCCGGAACGCCATTCCCGGCATGCTAAACCTCATTCCCGAGGAGTTATTGATGATGTGGGCATCGACCCATGCTCCATCCTGGAGCGCCATTCCCAGCATGCCTAAACCTCATTCCCGAGGCATCGCTGATGTTGTGGGCCTCGACCCATGCTCCATTCCCGGATCGCCATTCCTGTCATGGTAAACCTCATTCCCGAGGCGTCGCTGATGATGTGGGCCTCGACCCATGCTCCATTCCCGGAGTGCCATTCCCGGCTTTCTAATCCTCATTCCCGAGGAGTTGCTGATAATGTGGGCATTGACCCTGGGATTCATTCCCGAAACTGCTGATAATGTGGGCCTCGACCCTGAGATTCATTCCCGATACTGCATATAATGTGGGCCTCGACTCTGAGATTCATTCCCGAAACTGCTGATAATGTGGGCTTCGACCCTGAGATTCATTCCCGAAACTGCTGGTGATGTGGGCCTCGACCCTGGGAATCATTCCCGAAATTGCTGATAATGTGGGCCTCGACCCAGGGATTCATTCCTCAAACTACTTGTCTTTGCCGCTTTTTCCTTTTCTTCAAAACCTGCGAACAAAACAAAGAATGTTTGTATGTGACGTGTATGCGTGGATGTATTTCCTATTCCGATGGGTTAGGTCTTCTTTGTGCTCCTCGGTGCTTCTCGCCTACAAAAGTCTTTGATCGCCCCATGGGTCAGCTTATAATTTCCTTATGTCGGTTCTTTTCTGGTGATTGCTCAGTTCTCTTTATTCTCATTGCTCAAGTTCTCGATATATCCCTTATTCGTGGGGTGGTAGACTGGTCGCCCCCAAACTTGGCTTAACTTTATACTCTCTACTATTTACACTAGGTCAAGGTGGACTACATGATGTGGCATTCCATATCATCATACTATATCACTTGCTACGAAATAGTCCCAATAGTTACAAATATTATTGCCCTCAAATAATTCCCAGTATTGAAACCAAAGAACCTTCAAAACATTCAACACAACTCAAATCCAAGTCTTTGAAAAAATTATCTAAGCCAGATTCAAAGTGTGTGTGTTCAAAGGTTCCTTTGCAGATTCATCCCCAGGTAAGCCAACTCAATGATTTCGTCAAAAAATTGGGATCGATGGGTCAAACCAATTTAGATGTCTTAATTATGCTTGCAGTTGATTTTCTGTGCTCAATGTGGTATGGTTTTCTTTCTCTTTTGTCTCTATCTTTTTTCTTTTTCTTTTTTTTTTTTCCTTTTTTTTTTCAACACACCTACCCTTTAAGGTAGCATTTCTCCTCATGGTGGTCCTAATACTCGCTCATGGGTAGATTCACGCTTATCGGTTATAGATGGTTTATTTTTCATCTTCATAGACTTTTCCTTCGTTTCCAACCATATCACATATCATAACACAAGTAACCCAGGATGGACATCTAAGCAAACAGTCATTCATTGATCTGCCATCTCTTCAACTAGTCATCTCGCCGACTACTCAGGCTTCTACTGCTAAGATCTTGTAATTAAGTGCCCGCGAGTCTAGCTGAGATCAACCACTCAAAATGCCGGATGAGAGCACCTCTCGCACTTATCGTTTCTAAGGTTCACCCTACAGAAAACGAGTTCATCACCGGACATATGCCTAACCATCAATGAATTTTTTTTAACACACTGGAATCTTCATTTCAGTCGCTGATAATGTGGGCTTTGCCCCCTGAGATTCATTCCCAAAACTGATACTGGTGTGGTGACATGGGCATCGACCCTGGGATTCATTCCCGAAATTATTGCTGTGTGGGCCTCAACCCTGGGATTCATTCCCGAAACTGGTACTGGTGTGGGCCTCAACCCTAGGATTCCTTCCCGAAACTGATACTGGTATGGTGACGTGGGCCTCGACCCTGGGATTCATTCCCGAAACTGTTGCTGGTGTGGGCCTCAACCCTGGGATTCCTTCCCGAAACTGATACTGATATGGGCCTCAACCTTGGGATTCCTTCCCGAAACTGATACTGATGATGTTATGTCGCTGCTTTTGGTTGGCTTACATTTGCCACTTTCTCTTTTTCTTTGTTGAAACCTGTGAATACAAAACGAAACAAAACACAAAAAAGAATGCAAGTAGGTTACGTGTATGTATGCATGTATGAATGAATTTCCTATTCCGTTGGGTTAGGTCTTCCGCCAGTTCCTCTGGTGACTGCTCGGTCTTCTCTTCCTCAGGCAAAATATTGCTTCAATCTGTCCACGTTGATCGGCTCGATGAACTCGTTTCCTTCTAAATCTGACAGTCTCACTGCCCCATTTCCCATCACTTTCTTGACTATGTAGGGTCATTCCCAGTTGGGTCTGAACTTTCCTTTCGGGTCGGTTGTCGACGGCTTTGACTGCTTAAGTACCAGAGATAGCCATTTCTGATCTTAGTAGGACGCACATTCTTATTGAATGCTCAGCTAATCTCTTCTGATATAACTGCATATGATGTAAGGACTTCATTCTCTTCTCATCTAGCAATGACAATGTTCAAATCTCTGCGAGGCCCATTCTTGTTCAGGTACTCTACTTCTGCTAATACCCGCATGGACTGTATCTCAACTTCCACCGGTAATACTGCCTCCAATCTGTTGGAATGTATGCCCTAGAGCTACATGTGATGTAAATGATTTTATATGTTTTGAAATAAAACGATGCATTATTCATTTATCAAATTGTTTGTTTAATTTTCGCATATTATATATCATCTTAAATACCCTAGATTACTTATGTGCCTTTAGACTTAGTGTATGAGTGTCATACACAAGAGGATTTAAGTCTGAAGTTAGTAATCTTAAATAGTTCATAGAGAGCAAACAAAGCGGGTACTTTGTTTGTGTTTTATCTATAGCTGCGGTCCATTCTATATTTATATGGCAATCCTGATCCGGATCGTCTATGTAGAGACATGAGAATGGAGGCACCTTGTATGATGCGATCATATAGGACTGCACCCAGATGGAAATGACATTCTTATAATATCCGTTAAACTAAGAGAGTCATTTCGATCTACTAGATGGTCATTTATAGATTGATCTTAATCCTGAGTGTACTACGAACTCCTACATGGCAGGCTATGTCCTTTGATTTACAAAGGTGAGGTTGGTGTAGCAGTCCCGACCAATAGCTACGTACTTTGGGGGCATGGTCTGTTGTGTAGCTGGGAACGTTTTACATAGACATGGAGTTCACTCATTCTTGCGAGAAGTAGAGGAGTATCTTTCGTAAGGGTTGATTCGGTGCTTGAACGATTTGAGCGCTCAAGTCTTTCTATTACAAATAGAAAGATTAAAATTCAAGTTATAATAAATCGTTCATTAGAGAATCAATGATACTTAAGGTAAAAATAATTAGAGGGGTATAACGGACATTATGACCCGACTCTAATTACTAGATACTCGTGAAGGGTCATTCGTATGTAGTGACTATATCAATGGACACCGACTTGGTTCGGCTTAATATATCATCTGCGGCAACGAGAGTGCAACTTCAGGTTTTTAGTGGAATAACCCGGAGTTAATAATTCGAAATATTTAATTAAGAGCTTAATTAATATTTCGAGATTGTTGGAGCTCGGAACCGTAGGTCCATTTGGTCCCCGTGCTAGCTCGATATACTATAGCGGATTTAGTATAATTGGATAGTCCAATTATATACTTACAAAAGAATAAATTATTAATATGATTAATAATATTAATTAAGTCACAATTGTTACTATATATTAAAAGTTAATATATGATTAATATAATAAATGATTATATGATAATTATTTATTGTTAATAATTAAATTATATATGATATAATTTAATGAAGGATAAAGTTGTAATTTCCAAATTAAAAGGTTTTGGAAACCCTTGGCATTATTTTGGAAGTCACACCATTTAATTGGATGTCAAATATTCAATTTTGTAACATATATTTTTTTATGGAAAGTTAATATAATTGTTACCAAAATAATGAAAAGAATTATGCCATTGCCGATTTTGTCAAGGAATTAAAGGGAAGTTTTGATGGCTTTGGAAGTTATCAAAATTTGAAAAGGAAAATTACTTAGTTAATATTTGTAATTGATTTTGTCATTTAATACTTGATTGATGTTACACAAAAAATTAATATTGACTTCCTACCTTGGCCGATTATTGCACTAAAGGGGAGGGATTGGTTGTTTTGTTTCAGAAACTATTAAACTAAGTATAAAAAGAAAATTTGATTTTCTTTTGTGAAGAACTCTCTCATTCTTGGAACCCTAGCCACCTTCTTCTTCTTCTCTACCATTCTCTCAAAAGTTGAGAAACTCCATTGAAGAACAAAAAGAAGAAAAATAAAATACTAATGTGTGTGATTGAATCTCTAAATCGTTTAGGGATTTGTTTTGTGAGTGTAGCCCACACTACTTTCCGTTGGTACGAGTCATAGCACGAAAGACTTTTTGGTGACGAACAAATCATCTTCTTCCTCTATTCTCTTAGGTCACGACAGTGAGGCTTTGTATTACCTTATTGCCACACCTTGGTTGTTTGATTAGGGACTTGTTTTGTTTTAATTCGGGTTTTTGGGAAACACTCTGGGGATATTTTGGGGTTGATTTGAGATTGTTTTTAGTGGAAAAATCAGATCTAAATCACCCTTGCATTTCACGTAAATTATGGGCTGATTTGTGTGCAGTTCCGTTGTGTAACGGGTCCAAAACAGTCCGGTTTTTCACTGCAGTTCGGGGGCTGTTTGGGGACTATTTCGGGGGTATTCCGGGGCTGAAATCTAGTCCGAAACAGAAGCAAAATTTCAGTATACCTGCTCTTCATATTCGGCAAAAGGAAAGGGAAAGCAGAAAAAATTTTCAAGTCCGATCCGTGTGCATAATCGCTTCCGCTGCGCGAGGAAAGCGTTTCCTACAACTAGCATCAAGAGCGAGGTTGAAAAGTGTTCTTAATCCTTTTCTTTTTCATTTAAAGTTTCTGTTTTTAATATATTTATATGAGTTATAAATATTATATCATGTTTAGATGAGTGGGCACATTGTGATATTCATATGATGAATGTTTTTGTTATTTCATGTGATGAATGGATTTTGCATTGGTCGTAAATTTTTCAGGCTCTTATTTTTGTAGTTGGTTTTGTTTTTGGGATATAAGGCCATAAGGCCATTGTTTACATTTGTTGTAATTTTATTTTTCAATGTAAAATTTCAATTTTCGTAATTTGGAGCACCGAAGTCGCAAAAGGAGCCAACACCACTTTGAAGCGGGATTTGAAGACCAAGGAATGCCTTGGTGAATCATATGTACTAATTAGATTAGTATAGGAAAAATAAGAGCCCGGTCAATGCAAAATATTTTTTATTTTATATGTATGTTTATTTCGAATTATTTGAATAACATGTCATATAGCTTAGGATGCCCACTCTTGCATTTTACATGCCATAACATGTCATAGATGCATTATCATTGTACACATAAAAATATGTTTTATGTTATTTAAAATGTTTAATTAAAATATGATATGCATAGAAATCAATTAATTAGATTAATTGGATTTATGGTTTTAAATTTTGAATTCTAATATATTGGGCTTAATTGGTGCATAATAAATTCCATTGGTATATAAGATGGAAACCCGTATATAAATTCCATAGCCGAATCCGAATGGACGGTAATATGGTCTGCACTCGGGATACAATTTCACGTACCATTGGATTTTATAACGCACTAAGATTTATTAAAATGTTTAATTAAAATTTTGACCTTTTAGAATTCCATAATTTTTAAACTTATTAGTGTCTAGTATTTTAAGAGTTAAAATATAACAGCTCACTAATACCACTCTAATTAAATTAGTTTAATTGAGTAAAACTATTAGTAGAGACTAATGAAATATTAGTGATACAATTTTAATAGTTAAAATTGATTAGCTCACTTATGACAAACTAGTGTAAATAAAAATTATGATTTAGCCGCCATAAATTTATCCACACTAGTTGAAAAATAAAATATTAGATATTTTAGATAGAAATCTTAATTTTTAAAATAGTGAGTGGGATAGGGATATACAACAGCATATCCCGCGATCTCTATTGTTAGTCCAAAAACGTGAGATTCAAAAGGTGCCTCGAGACTGCTTTGTTTTCGTCCCCCTATGGATGGTGTCCATTTGAGTCAATATCAGGTTTGGGTTCCGAGAGGATAGGATTCTAGATGTATCTTGTGAACTGACCTACCCAACGGCGGCACTTCACTCGTTAAGTCCAAGAATCCCGAAACAACGGGTTACACTCATAAAGGAATAATTAACTGTTAATAAAATTCCTTGATCGAATGAAACAGTAGTTGGTTAATATAGGAATAAGAGTTGTTCCCGTATATATTAAATTGATTGAGATTATCTTGATCTATCATGCAAGTTACTTGACCTACCCTACGGCGGCACTTACTTGGGGATGACAGTTTTCCGTGGCATAGTAATTCTTTTAGGTTTCTAATTCATTATTCATGGTTCATGCATCATCTTTAATTTTATGCTAAATTATTTGATGATTTTATATGCGATGAATGAATGTTAAATGCATGTTTATTTTATTTTTCAGCCATGGTTTCTCCAATTATTTCCATACTCTCAAACGACAAACTAACGGGAGAAAACTATGTTAATGGAAAAGTAACATGAACGCTATCCTGGTATGTGAAGACCTAAAATTTGTCATGACGAGGAGAGTCCTCCCGAGCCGGCCAGAAATGCTGGCCAAGTTGTGCGCGATATCTACCAGAAATGGGTCGCAGCAAATGAGAAAGCCCGCTGCTACTTGCTAGCAGGGATGTCTGAGGTTCTTGCTGCAAAGCATGAACCTATGGCTCTAGCATCTCAGATGATTGAGTCATTGCAGGGCATGTTTGGACAGCCTTCAGAGCGTCAATTCCATGAGGCCATGGTCTCAGCGATGACTGCTAGGATGAAGCATGGGACATCAGTCTGAGAGCACGTCTTGAGGATGATGACCTATCTCAACACTGCTGAAACCCATGGAGCTTGTATTGACGAGTGTAGCCAGGTGACCATGATCATGGAAACTCTTCGAAGAGTTTCTTGCAGTTTAAAAGTAACTATGTTATGAAAAAGTTGATTTTTACTTTGACCCAATTGCTTAATGAGCTCACCCATTACGAGTCCATGCTTGTGAATCCTCGTAAGTCCGGTGCAGGTGCAGAGGCAAATGTTGCCGAGAGTCTTCCAAATCTGCAAGATAAAGAAGAAAAGAAAAGCTTGGGAAGGCTAAAGGAAAGCCCATTAGAAGAAGAAAAAAAAAAAGAAAGGCTCCAAGGATACCAAGCCCAAAGGAAAATGTTTCCACTGCAACAAGAATGGGCATTGGAAAAAGGAATTGTCGTAAAAACCTTGCCGAGCTGAAGGAGAAAAAGGAAACAGGTAAATATGATTTACTAGTTATTGAATCTCTATTAGGAAGGATGATAAATCCACTTGGATTGTTGATTCTGGAGCCATTAACCATATTTGTTCTTCTTTGCAGCTACTTGATTCATGGAGGGACCTTGCTGAAGGTGACTACACCATGAGGGTCGGGACATGGGATGCCGTTTAAGCATGAGCAGTGGGATTTTCTAGTTTAAATTTCATGAATAATAGTTATTTAAATTTGAACAATGTGTTATTCATTCCTGGTTTTCGCAGGAATTTAATTATTGTTATTAAACTTTTGGATGATTGTTATTCGGTTTGTTTTAATAGCAACTTGGTTATTATTGGTAGAAATGGATTAACTATATGCACAGGAAACTCAGAAAGAAAATAACTTGTATGTGTTAAGACCGTTAACACATAGGTCACTGCTCAATGCTGAAATGTTTAAGGTTGAGAAACCTAAAACTAAACGGCCAAAGATTGATGACACATATCTATGGCATCTTAGGCTCGGTCATATCAATCTTGACCGGATAAATAGATTGATAAAGAACGGAGCCTTAAACCAGTTAAAGCTCGTGACTTTACCAGTTTGTGAATCCTGTTTAGAAGGAAAAATGACCAAGAGACCTTTTACTGGAAAATGTATAAGATCCAGTCAACCACTTGAGCTAATACATTCGGACGTTTGCAGACCGATGAATGTAAGAGCCCGAGGTGGTTATGAATACTTCGTCACATTCATTGACGATTATTCAAGATATGGGTATGTCTACCTAATGCATCACAAATCAGATACCTTTGAAAAGTTCAAAGAATATCGTGCTGAGGTTGAGAACCAATTAGGTAAGACAATCAAAGCTCTACGATCGGATCGTGGAGGGGAATACCTCGACAGAGATTTCGAGGAATTCTTAGTTGAACATGGGATAGTATCCCAGCTCACAGCGCCTGGAACACTACAGTAAAATGGTGTTGCAGAGAGGAGAAATCAGACCCTACTAGACATGATGAAGATCTATGTTTAGTTATAGCTCACAACCTAGTTTGTTCTAGGGATATGCACTGCAAACTGCAATGCACATCCTTAATGTAGTTCCATCTAAGTCTGTTTCTAAGACTCCCTTAGAGTTGTGGAATGATCGTAAAACTAGTTTACGATATTTCTGCATATAGGGGTGTCCAGCACATGTGCTGAAGAATAAGACCACAAAGTTAGAGCCACGTTCTCAGATGTGCCTATTTGTAGGCTATCCTAAGGAGACTAGGGGTGGATTCTTCTACAGTCTTGATGATAACAAAGTATTTGTATTGAAAAATGCTACGTTTCTAGAGGAGGACTTTATGAGGGAGTTCAAGCCTAGAAGTAAAGTGTTACTCGAGGAGTTACTTACTGGTTCGACCAGCACGCCATCGTCAACGAAAGTTGACAAATACATAGCGCCTTCGACATCTGAGAGTCAGATGCAAGCTCTTCAGAATGATCTACCCCTTGACGCAGTGGGAGGGTTGTACGACAACCTGATCGCTACCTTGGGGTTGGAGAGGCATAATTTGTCGCATCAAGCGATGGCGTAGATGATCCATTGACCTATCGTAGTGCAATGGATGATTCTGACAAAGAGGAATGGCTCAAAGCCATGAACCTAGAGATGGAGTCCATGTACTCTAACTCAGTCTGGGAACTTGTAGACCAACCTGATGGAGTGAAACCCATAGGTTACAAGTGGATCTATAAGAGGAAGAGGGGATCAGATGGGAAGGTACAGACCTTCAAGGCTAGACTAGTGGCCAATGGTTATACCCAGAAAGAGGGAGTTGACTATGAGAAAACTTTCTCGCCAGTAGCCATGCTTAAATCCATCCGCACTATTCTATCCATTGCCGCATATTATGAATATGAAATTTGGCAAATGGATGTCAAGATTGCATTCTTGAATGGAAATCTTGATGAGAGAATCTATATGATACAACCAGAGGGGTTCATTGCCCAAGGTCAAGAGCAAAAGGTTTGCAAGCTGCAAATGTCCATCTATGGACTCAAGCAGGCATCTCGATCTTGGAATATTAGATTTGATACCACGATCAGGTCTTATGACTTTGAGCAGAATGTTGATGAGCCTTGTGTATACAAGCACGTCATTGACGGGAAGGTGGTTTTTCTTATATTATACGTCGATGATATTTTACTCATTGGGAATGATATAAAGATATTATCAGACGTGAAAACCTGGCTAGCTATTCAATTCCAAATGAAAGATTTGGGAGAGGCCAGTTATATTCTTGGGATTCAGATACTTCGGGATCGCAAGAAACGACTGTTAGCTATGTTTAAGACATCCTATATCGACAAGATCCTTGTGCGATTTGGGATGCAGAATTCCAAGAAAGGCAATCTGCCTTATCGGCATGGAATTCATTTGTCAAAGGAACAGTCTCCTAAGACACCTCAAGATATTGAGGAAATGAGACATATCTCATACGCCTCAGCAGTTGGTAGTCTCATGTATGTTATGTTATGCACGAGACTTTACATCTGTTTTGCAGTGGGAGTAGTCAGTAGGTTTCAATCAACCCAGGATTGGATCACTGGGTGGCTGTGAAACACATTCTCAAGTATCTTAAGAGAACGAGAGATTATATGCTCGTGTATTCCGATGAGGATATGATCCTAAGGGGATATACAGACTCTGATTTTCAGACAGATGTCGATTCTAGGAAATCTACATCTGGATCAGTGTTCACCCTATATGGTGGGGCCATAGTATGGCGGAGTATAAAGCAATCTTGTATTGCTGACTCCACCCTGGAGGCTAAATATGTAGCAGCTTGTGAAGCAGCTAAGGAAGCAGTCTGGCTGCGTAAATTCTTGGGAGATCTGGAAGTTGTTCTAGATATGGATAGACCACTCACACTCTATTGCGATAATAGTGGTGAGGTGGCAAACTCCAAAGAACCAAGAAGCCACAAGAGGGGAAAGCATATAGAGGGAGATAGTGCAAAGATGAGACGTTACTGTCACAAAGATTGCATCCGCAGATAACCTGGCTGATCCGTTTACAAAGACCTTACCAGCTAAGGTTTTTGAAGGTCACCTAGATGGTCTGGGATTACGTGACATGACCCATTTACTCTAGTGCAAGTGGGATATTGTTGGAATGTATGTCCTAGAGCTACATGTGATGTAAACGATTTTATATGTTTTGAAATAAAACGATGCATTATTCATTTATCAAATTGTTTGTTTAATTTTCACATATTATATATCATCTTAAATACCCTAGATTACTTATGTGCCTTCAGACTTAGTGTATGGGTGTCATACACAAGAGGATTTAAGTCTGAAGTTAGTAATCTTAAATAGTCCATAGAGAGCAAACAAAGCGGGTACTTTGTTTGTGTTTTATCTATAGCTGCGGTCCATTCTATATTTGTATGGCAATCCTGATCCGGATCGTCCATGTAGAGACATGAGAATGGAGGCACCTTGTATGATGCGATCATATAGGACTGCACCCAGTTGGAAATGACATTCTTATAATATCCGTTAAACTAAGAGAGTCATTTCGATCTACTAGATGGTCATATATAGATTGATCTTAATCCTGAGTGTACTACGAACTCCTGCATGGCAGGCTATGTCCTTTGATTTACAAAGGTGAGGTTGGTGTAGCTGTCCCGACCAATAGCTACGTAGTTTGGGGACATGGTCTATTGTGTAGCTGGGAACGTTTTACATAGACATGGAGTTCACTCCTTCTTGCGAGAAGTAGAGGAGTATCTTTCGTAAGGGTTGATTCGGTGCTTGAACGATTTGAGCGCTCAAGTCTTTCTATTACGAATAGAAAGATTAAAATTCATAATAGTTATGAATAAATCGTTCATTAGAGAATCAATAGTACTTAAGGTAAAAAATAATTAGAGAGGTCTAACGGACATTATGACCCGACTCTAATTACGAGATACTCGTGAAGGGTCAATTCGTATGTAATGACTATATCAATGGACACCGACTTGGTTCGACTTAATATATCATCTGCGGCAATGAGAGTGCAACTTCAGGTTTTTAGTGGAATAACCCGGAGTTAATAATTCGGAATATTTAATTAGGAGCTTAATTAATATTTCGAGATTATTGGAGCTCGGAACCGTAGGTCCATTTCGTCCCCGTGCTAGCTCGATATACTATAGCGGATTTAGTATAATTGGATAGTCCAATTATATACTTACAAAAGAATAAATATTATTAATATGATTAATAATATTAATTAAGTCACACTTGTAACTATATATTAAAAGTTAATATATGATTAATATAATAAATGATTATATGATAATTATTTATTATTAATAATTAAATTATATATGATATAATTTAATGAAGGCTAAAGTTGTAATTTCCAAATTAAAAGGTTTTGGAAACCCTTGGCATTATTTTGGAAGTCACACCATTTAATTGGATGTCAAATATTCAATTTTGTAACATATATTTTCTTTATGGAAAGTTAATATAATTGTTACAAAATTAATGAAAAGAATTATGCCATTGCTGATTTTGTCAAGAAATTAAAGGGAAGTTTTGATGGCTTTGGAAGTTATCAAAATTTGAAAAGGAAAATTACTTAGTTAATATTTGTAATTGATTTTTTCATTCAATACTTGATTGATGTTACAAAAAAATTAATATTGACTTCCTACCTTGGCCGATTATTGCACTCAAGGGGATGAGATTGGTTGTTTTGTTTTGGAAACAATTAACCTAAGTATAAAAAGAAAATTTGATTTTCTTTTGTGAAGAACTCTCTCATTCTTGGAACCCTCGCCACCTTCTTCTTCTTCTCTACCATTCTCTCAAAAGTTTAGAAACTCCATTGAAGAACAAAAGGAAGAAAAATAAAATACTAAGTGTGTGATTGAATCTCTAAATCATTTAGGGATTTGTTTTGTGAGTGTAGCCCACACTACTTTCCGTTGGTTACGAGTCATAGCACGTAAGACTTTTTGGTGACGAACAAATCATCTTCTTCCTCTATTCTCTTAGGTCACGGCAGTGAGGCTTTGTATTACCTCATTGCCGCACATTGGTTGTTTGATTCGGGACTTGTTTTATTTTGTTTTAATTCGGGTTTTTGGGAAACACTTTGGGGATATTTTGGGGCTGAGTTGAGATTGTTTTTTAGTGGAAAAATCAGATCTAAATCACCCTTGCAGTTTACGCAAATTAGGGGCTGATTTGTGTGAAGTTCCGTTGTGTAACGGGTCCAAAACAGTCTGGTTTTCACTGCAGTTCGGGGGCCGTTCGGGGGTATTCCGGGGTTGAAATCTTGTCCGAAATAGAAGCAAAATTTCAGTATACCTGCTGGACAGATTCGGCAAAAGGAAAGGGAAAGCAGAAAAATTTTTCAAGTCCGATCCGTGTGCCTAATCGCTTCCGCTGCGCGAGGATAGCGTTTCCTACACATTCCGTAGACCAACGAATATGGCGTGGCTCCCGTTACCATTCTCACAGAAGTTCTGTACCCCCACAGGGTGTACGGTAGTTTGTCCGCCCAATCTCTGTAACTTTCCGTCATCTCGGCTAATATCTTATTTATTGTCTTATTGGCTGCCTCGACTGCCCCATTTGCCTGCGGTCTGTATGGTGACGACTTATGATGTCATATCCCGTACTTCTGTAGCATTGTCTTTGTTGCCCCTTGAAACTGGACTATGTTGTCTGTTACTACGTGATGCGGCATTCCGTATCGACTTATGATGTTCCGGGCTATGAACTTTGCCATCTGCTTTGCTGTAACGTTACGAAATGACTCGGTTTCCACCCATTTCGAAAAGTAGTCTAATGCCACTACTATGAAACGATTTCCATTCAATGCGTGCGGTCGAATTTCTCCGATCATGTCAATTCCCCATGCTGAGAAAGGCCACGGCTCTGATAGCCCATGCAACTCTGTGTGCGGCAAACAGTTCAAGTTACTGTGCGCTTGACAATCATGATAATGCTTTACCAGCTTCGCGCAGTCAGCTTTCATGGTCGACCAGTAGAAGCTTTGTCTTACTATCTTGCGAGACAAATTCAATCCGTTCATGTGTGGTCCACATACTCCGGTATGTACTTCTTCCATTTCCTTCTGAGCCTCTTCTTTTCTTAAACACTTCAGCTGAATGCCATTCGCTTGTCTCTTGTACAGTTCTCCCTTCAAATTCACATACTGAGAATCTAACTTCTAAATGGCTATCCTGTCTTTCATACTTACTTCTTCCGGGAATTCCCCGCGTTCCAAGTATCGCTGTATATCGTGGTACCAGGGTTTCATATCGTTGACCTCCACTTCCAAGACCCTTTCTATCTCGTAAACAGGTCTGCTTGTTGTTGTCAACACTAGAGGTCTCATCACCAACTTCTCCGGATTTTCCCAAGTTGTAGCTAGGATAGCCAACGCGTCTGCCATTTGATTCTCTTCTCGCGGCAAGTGTTGGAATTTTCAATCAGGGAGGGCCTGTGCCAGATTCCTAAGGTGGAATAGGTAGGGTTTCAACTGTTCTTCCTTCAATTCCCATTCTCCTTGCATCTGTCGGACTACCAACATTGAGTCTCTGTAGATCTCCACGTTCTTAGCCTTCAAGGTTATCAATGCCGTCAGTCTGAAGGCGCATGCTTCATACTCAGCTATGTTGTTGGTCACTCTGAACGTCAACCTCTTGGCCATAGGCAAGGTTTCTCCCTCGGGGGTTACTATCACGATTCCTATTCCGGCTCCTTTGTAGTTCACTGCTCCATCGAAGTACATCTTCCTTCCTTGGACCGCTATTGCCTGGATTTCCTCGTCTGGGAATTCAAACTTGTATTGATCTCATTCTATAGGTTATAGTGCCAGGAACTCCGCCACGGCTCGACCCTTGATTACTTTAGAAGTGAGATACTCAACATCAAACTCTGTCAGCAACACCAACCATCTGCCTAACTTCCCTACTAGAGAAGACACCAAATGCAGATACTTCAAGGGATTCTCATTTGCTACTACCTGGATCTTGTAAGATTGGAAGTAATGACGCAATTTTCTGGACCCCCACACTACTACCAAATAGATCTTCTCTACTTCTTGATAGCGGGCTTCATACGGAAGCATCTTCTTACTGAGGTAGTAGACTATATGCTCTACCCCTGTCTCATCTGCTTGTACCATCATCGCCCCCAGCGCTTCGGGTTCTATGGCCAATTAAAGTACTAAGGGTTTTCCTGGTTTTGGAGACTTCAAGACATGAGGTTTCACCAAGTATTCTTTGATCTTGTCGAAAGCTTCTTGGCATTGCTCATCCCATTTCACTGGCTGGTCCTTCCTTAGCAGTTTGAAGATAGGCTCGCATACTGACGTCAACTTGGCGATGAACCGACTGATGTACTGGATTTTCCTGAGGAATGCTCTAACTTCTTTCTCTGTCTTCTGCGGGGACATCTCGGTAATCGCTTTGATCTTCTCAGGGTCTACTTCTATCCCTCCCATTCCTACCGTGTGCCCTAGCAGCTTGCCTGATGTTACCCCAAACATACACTTCTTGGGATTTAGTCGCAGGTTGTATTTGTCGACTCGTTCAAGGAACTTCTCCAGTGCTTCTATGTGTCTGCTTCTTGTCTCTGACTTCATCATCATGTCATCCACATATACTTCAATTTCTTTATGCATCAAGTCGTGGAATAATATAGTGGCCATCCGTTGATAAGTAGCTCATGCATTCTTAAGTCCAAATGGCATCACCTTGTAGCAACAAGTACCCCACTCCGTGACAAAGGCAGTCTTATGTTTATCTTCTTCAGCCATAAGAACCTGATTATATCCCGAGAACCCATCTGCGAACGAGTACATGGCAGATAACGCCACACTATCAACCAATACGTCTATATGGGGTATAGGAAAATCATCATTCGGGCAAGCTTTGTTAAGGTCTCTATAATCCACGCACATTCTGACCTTCCCATCTTTCTTCGGTACTGACACAATGTTTGCCAACCACTCGGGGTACTTCACTACTTCTTGAAATCCCATATCTATTTACTTCTTGACTTCTTCTCTAACTTTCTCGGCCCACTCGGGTCTCATCCTTCGGAGCTTCTGTTTTACCAGCCTTATGTTCTGATAAGTCGGTATCGTGTGCTGGGCGATACTTCTGTCTACTCCGGGCATGTCCTCGTAGGACCAAGTGAATACTTTAGCATATTTGACTAACATCCCCTTTAATTTTTTCTGCTGCTCAGGGGTAACCTCACTCGCAATTAGAATTTCCTTGGGGCTTTCAGGCGTACCAAGGTTAAATACGTTTGTTTTGGTTGAGTTGATGTCAAATATACTCAAGTCATGCAATTTGAAAGGAAGAGACTCGGGCAAGTAAGTGAAATGAATGTCTTT
The DNA here is from genome assembly GCA_019454045.1 of Zanthoxylum bungeanum. Taxonomy (NCBI): domain Eukaryota; kingdom Viridiplantae; phylum Streptophyta; class Magnoliopsida; order Sapindales; family Rutaceae; genus Zanthoxylum; species Zanthoxylum bungeanum. The sequence continues at coordinate 170,416 of SKCR01006899.1, read as the reverse complement.
ATTATTATCGAGAGTCAGACTCTCCAGCTGCATCAACTCCTCCTCATATTTGTCTTCCTACTTTGCAACTTCTACTGCTAGTGGTTTCTTACCCATCACATCCCGGAAGATTTCAAATCTCGGTATCATGATCCCATTGACTTCCACTAGTTCAGGCTCTCCTTGATACCATGTTGCTTTTTCGAAGTATTCTGTCAGCTTCAGTCATTTCTTTTTGGTCTTCGGCTTATCCTCGTTGGACTTGTATCCCAAACCTCTCATGGTGGCCTGCCCCTTGAAATCGGGCAATGCTCCTCCAACACCCGAACCTGTACCCGGCTCGAACTTCATCTTCTCCATGATCCTAGCCACCTTAGGATCCACCCACTCCTCAAAGGTTTCCGACACTTGGAACCTTGTGAAAGGTTGTATCTCCAAGGCAGCCACATCATTGTCTACCTTAGCTTTAATAGTAACAATTTCTCCCCCGTACGGAAACTTAATGACCTGATGCAAAGTGGAGGGCACGCCCCTAAGCTTGTGAAACCATTGCCTCCCCAATAGCAAAGCAAAAGTGGCCGGGATATCAAGCACCGTGAACTCGACCTCATCTTCAATTGGGCCTACTCTGACTACGGCAGCAAAAGTGCCCTCTACTCCCCGTTTACTATCATCATACGCCTTGATAGTCATGTTGGAGGGACTCAAATCTTTCGCCTTCATACCCAACCTCGATAGAATCTTCAAAGGGCACACATTGATGGATGAGCCATCATCCACCATCACACAAGATGTCTTCTTGCCCCTCACTTCCGCTATTATGAATAGTGGCCTATTTTGATTCCTTCCTTCCACCGGAAGCACCTCCTCAGAAAAGGTTATCATCTGCAAAGCTTCATTCTGCACCGATCCTATGAACATTGTAGGGTTGGCATCCTCCGATACTATGATCTTGCTTAAGGCCTCAACCATGGCACGCCTATGCTCCTGAGATGCACACAACAACGCCCATATGCTTATATATGCTCGTGTCTTTTTCAACTGACGCAACACCACATCTCTTTCGGCATTATCAATGTTCTCTGCTACTTCTCTTCCTTCTGCCAACACTTCCTTGCCTTTCTCCGCTGTATCATTGTAAAAATGCCCATTGTGTGTCATTCTTTTCACCTCTTCTTCATCACTGCTTGAGAAGTCCTCCTAGAAATTCTTCCACTACTCCGTTTCATCTTCACTATTGCTATCCCAAATTCCCAGGCAAAAGGCCTGGTGGTCAAAGGTTTGGAGGACAAGGTTTTAAGGTAGGCCAGAGCTAATCATGTAGGTAGGTGGTGGGACAGAGTGATAGTTAGGTAGGGGGTTTCGATGTGTGTTGGGTTGCTCTTTTTATGGGTCGGGTATTTTGTGGGAGTCTATGAGGTCCTGGATTTCATGTCTGAGGCGGGCACATCTGTCGGTGTCATGGCCTTTTTGCTGGTGATAGTTACAGTAAAGGTCCAGGTTGAGGTGTGATGGTGGAGGGTGTGGAAGTGGTTTAGCTTCCAAGGGTTTTAGGAGTCCTTGTCTCACCAACTTCTCGAGCACCTAAGACAAAGTCCTACCTAGGTTAGAAAAACGCCGGTTCCTGATGGCAGCAACCTCGGCAGAAACGGGCTTGGTCCCTGATGGTCCTCCAACAGTCCTCTTGTTCAGGCCATAAAACTTCTTATTCTCCGTTTCTTCTTCCTCAATGTCTATAACAGTCTCCCTCAACTATCAAAAATCGGTAATCATAGAGGTCATCCTCCTCAGCTTGCCATAAATAGAAGGTTTGGTGCCCTTAATGATCATCTTGATCTGATCCTTCTCCGAGGGCCGAGTTTGTATCTTCAGAAGCTAGCTTCTCCAGCGATCTACATAATCCTTGAAGCTCTCCTCCGGCTTCTATTTGGTATTCTCCAAGTCGTGAAGCAACAAGTCGATCTCCAAATCTGTGACATACTGATTCAGAAAGGCCTCTGCCAATGCTCTCCAATCATCATTGACTTTCCTCTCAAGGCCGTGATACCATACCACAGATGCCTCCTCTAGCGACATCCCAAACATCTTTTGAATCGGACGCTTTGACAGACCCACTGAACTCATCACAGAAACATAATGTCGAAGATGGACCCTCGGATCCCCGTTTCCGTTGAACTTAGCTATGTCAGGCATCTTGAATTGAGCCGGCAGCTGCTCCTCAAAAGTCATCACCTCATAGTCTAGCAAATCTTCATGCTTACCCCTCATTTTGCGGGTAACTGACTCTACATGATCCCTGAGTTTCTGTAACTATGCCTGAGACCGGCTATCCTTCCCGCGGTATACTCAGCCACGTCATCATCAAAAACAGAGATATCATCACTCAACCTGTTCGGAGGCTCTTCACGCTTCACATTCTCAGAGCCTCCCCCAGCACGGGGCACAACCATATTGGCCATAGCGGTGGTCAAAGCTTACAACTTCTCGGTAACCTTAGTGAGACTAGTCTCCAGCTGATCCATAAGAGATCCCTCATTCTCTGACTCGCTTATGTTTTCTAACGGCCTTTTGACAAGTCTTCCCTCTTCTCTAACCCAATGGGTATCTATGGTGTCTTTTAAAACCGCAAGTTAGCATGTATGCGTGCAATGCATGGAATATATAAGCCCGTCAAGTTTTTTCGTGCAATTTGGCCTATTATCATTTTAAAGCATTCAATCATACTATTGCGAGGTATAAACTTGTCCCAGTTGAAAAAGGCCCAACAGGTTTACACTTTCGCGATAACGTGGCTAAATAACTTCAAATGATACGGGGCCCAAGCACAAAGTGGCCCATCAGCATTTTAGAAGCTTTTGGCCCAATTATCATAAGACACGGACTCGTCCCAGTTTAAATGGCCCGTCAAGTTCACAGCTCATGATGAAAGGTCCAACAGAATCCAAATGATGGTAGTCCCAAACACAAGCACAAAATGATGGTTTCTATTGGTCATACAACTACGGTTCACATGTGGGTTTATGGGAGTGTAGACAAAGGCTCCCGCTGGCAAAGGATTGCCTACAGCTAGGTCTCCTCACTTAAGGGTTCGAACGACCAAGTGAGGGCACCTTTTTTTTATACGCTAAGGTACGTGCCAATGAGTGATGATACATGACTGAATGTCAAATGGATTTCTTATTGAAGATTCCCCAGAGGGACGGTGGAGCGAACTCTCTTAAATACCCTTGCCTCTTAGGCTCTTATCGCCATGGTGACAGGAATAAACAATAGGTCCTCCAAATTAGTCCATCATGGTAAGCTTCGAGTAAATGATTATCTTGGTGCCTTCACAGCTTTTCCTTATAGAAAGATAGTGAATAAAGGAATACACCAAACCATTACCTAGCTCTAATAGTGCCTTTGATTAAACCCCTTCAACCCATTGTAGACACGGTAAACTAAAATAAAAATCACAAACATTACAAGGTATTATTTCGGGGCCGATTCTTTATCCCCAGTGGAGTCGCCAGACTGTAGGACACAGAAATCGGTGACGTAATTCCAGGCTCACGGCCCGGTCGGGAGTACGGATTAGCCCACGGGGGACTAAACCGGAGAATAAAAGAGTCGCCACCCAGCGTGAACTGGGAAATTATTTAAGGCCGCACTCACCCCTCGCAAGGGAAGACCTCAAACCGTTGGGTTCGGAATGGTCCCTTACTTATGCCTCTTGTAATGAACGAATTTAAGCGATAATATAACCAAGTCAACACAACATACATACGCAAGAATAACATATATCTAAGTTTGCATACAACCTATATCTAAGTTTGCGTACAACCAATATCTAAGTTTGCATGCATAAAAGTAAATCGACATAACGGTAATCACACAATTTTATGAACATATTAAATAAATAAATGCGGAAAGATAAATAAACAATAACGGTAAAAGCATAAATATTAAAGAGAGATAACTAAGCATATGATGGGGAAAGGAATAACTAATGAGACAAACATGCATAAAACATTATGAAGGAATCTGTCCAGTGTGCTCGCGTTCGTGTAGCGTTCGTAAACGCCTTCGAACGGTAAACAGAATGTACGCGTTTGAGTAGAATTTGATAACGTGTTTGAACGGGCTGAGGCAGAATGCATACATTCGTGTGGCGTTTGATAACGCATTCGAACGTGATCACAAAAATGACATCTATAATCACATAGACATATGCACGAGTGTTTTCCCAAGCGGTACGTGAAGTTGTATCCCTAGTACAGACTACACTACCGTCTATTCGGATTCGGCTACGGAATTTAAGTCTAGGTTTCCATCCGATATACCATAAGGGATAGTACAAAATCATTCATCCAACAACAATAACATACATGAACCAACAATATGCATGCGAAGAAATACTAATAAATAATTGAAAAAGATGAACGAGAGTAAATAAAAAGGTGCCCTCAAGTCTTACCTTTTAAGTCGCCTCTTGGAAGTGCGTTACGCGGCCGTCGGAAGGGTTAATGCTCCGCAAATCCTCTGGTTCACTGGTTCACTATTTTCCTTCGTTGCCTTGCTATTTTGGGCTGCTGTTTTCTCTGTTTTTACTGCTATTCTGGTCGTTGTATTTGGTTACTGTTTGCGGTATTTAGGGGTTTCAGGGGTGACTGTTTTGGTGCTGTTTTGTGGTGGTTAAAGGCTATTTTTCAGGGTGTATTTTGTGGTAGTGCAGGGCAGTTTTCGGTATTCTGTTTTGTGGTAGTGGGTGCAGTTCAGGGGCTGTGATTTGCGATTTAAAGGTGACATTCAGGGGCTGTGATTTTTAGTGGTTTAAGGCAGTTTTTGGGTGCAGTTTTTCTTCGTTGGTTTGAAGGGTTTCTAGGCTGTAGGTTCACGGCAATGCAAGGGGCTTTTAGAGATGCTATGTTTCATGACAATGGAAGGCTATTCTTTTGGCTTTGGGCGTGAATGTGCTAGGGTCTTAAGGCTTGGTTTATGTCTCTTTTTATAAGAGAGGGTTGGGGGTTTTCCTTGTATGAGTAGGGAAAAATATTGTGCAATAATTGGGGAATATTTAATTAGTTTGTTATAAGGAAATGATTTCTTTAGTTTAGGAAGGTGATTTATTTAGTTTAGGAAAATGATTTGTTTAATTTAGGAAGGTGATTTGATTTTATTTATTTAATTTAGGCATGTGATTTATTTAAATTAGGAAGGTGATTTATTTGAATTTTAACATTTGTTTAATTTGTTGGATATTTTTGGAGGGGATTAGGTGGGCTTGGGCGTGTGGAGCTTGGTGTGTGCGTGGGCTTGGGCGTGTGGCTTGGTGTGGGATGCGGGTACTTTTGGGCCGAGGATAAATTTGAAAACAGAGGTCCATCGAGCGAACCCGAGGCTAAGCAAACGAATGAAATCTAGCAAGGTATTGAGTTTTCCTTTTTGACGTCCGTTTCCCGCGACTTCCGCAACTGAAAGGGTAGTGCTCATCATCGGGTCTTATGCAAAAATGCAGTGCCTACACCGTCAAAATCGTGACTTTCTAAAATTCTCAACTTAACTTTGATAAAATTTCGGATCTTTCCGGAACAACCAAATCAAGTCCAATTTTAATCATTTTAGTTCCATTAATCTTAAAATATCATTACAAACTAATCCAGGTCATTAGTTAACTTAAATCCTTCCATGTTTTTTGGAAAATCTTCAAAAAAACAATTCCGCAAACGCTACAGAAGGATCCCGAACCCTCTGAACCTACCCAAATTTATCTAAATATTATCGTATCATCATATTGATGAGTGGTATTTATATCACTTATTCCCACTCATTTAACCTAATATTTTGTATAGTTTCTTGAGTTTTGTGAACGTTTTGATGTATTTTGTGTTATTTTGCAGATAAATAAAGTTTGGAAAGCATTGGAGGCAATTTGGGGCAAAAACGGACAAAAATACGTCAACAGGGATATTTTGGTCTTAAGCGCGTCGCGACGCCAAGACTTCCGCGTCGCGACGTCTAAAATGCACCGAACAGTGCTAACGTGCGCCGGGTCCACAAATCAGAATCTAAGAAAAGTTTGACTTTGCTAAAATACGCCGTGCCACGTGTCACCATCACAGCCGATCTGCTAACATGCGCCGTGCCACGTGTCAGCATCCTACGGTGCCGACAGTCATCATCGCCACGTGTCGCCATGTCGTCACCGCCATGTCATCAGCCACGTCAGCAAGTCAACAAGTCAAATTGCCACGTGTCGTGCCACATCATCATCAGCCAATCAGGAAGTGACACCTGTAGCAATTCTATGGTGCCGACAGTCTCTTTCCCACGTGTCGCCATGTCGTCGCCACTTCACCGCCACGTCAGCGCCACGTCAGCATCAATTATTGGATATCTTATCCTTATCTGACACGTGGCGGATAAGAATCTCAACGACCAATCAGAAGCCGCCACGTGTCACAATAATTGAAGCCCAACCACTCTGCCACGTGTCACCTTATCAGCTTATCCAGAATCTTCAAACCAGCGAACCAGAGCGTGCCACGTCGACAAATCCAGCGTCGCGACGCTGATACCTGGCGTCGCGACGCTGGATCCTACCGAGGCCTATAAATTGAGCTCGAGATTTCAGAATTCATTGGATCTTCCTCTCTCTTCAATTCTTTCTAAAGAGAGAGTTTATCTCTCTAGATTCTTTAGTTTTTAGTTTTTTTTTTTATTTTTAGTTTTTAGTTTTGTAAATAATTTTAATTACGTTTTGTAATAATAGTAATTTAATTTTACTTTTTACTTTTTACAGTTTTTACTATTTACCACGAGGAGGTAACTTCCCCAGCTAGGGTGAAAGGTAATTCTTTTACTGTTACTATTTAGATTAATCTCCCTTAAAAATAATATATTCACTATTAAAATATTGACTTAAAAAGGATACCGCCAGATTGGTCGGTTGGTAATTCATTTTAATCTGGTTTAAACCTGACTAATAAAGGATACCGCCAGATTGGTCGGTTGGTAATTTAATTTTGGTTCCGCCTTATGGCTGGTTGGACTTAATTTGACTTAATCAGGATACCGCCAGACTGGTCGGTTGGTAATATAATCACAAGTTTATATATTATTTTATGGGAGATATCTAAATTAGTAGTAGTAAAAGTAATTCTTTTTACCTTAGCATTTTATTTTATTTTACTTTTCAGTTTTACTTTATGTCTTTTACTTTTCAGTATTTTTACTTTATGTCTTTTACTTTTAAGTTGTTACTAGCCCTAATTATGTGTTAGTTATCTGGGGTTGTGATGAATTCTAATATCACCGGTTATAAGGGGTTATTTTATAGTTTGAGTAATTTAAAGGTTTACTTATTAAGTCTTAAGCTTAATGCTTCTTGTTGTCTGATCACCAATAAGATTGATGTGGTAAATCTAAAATGAACTAGACATAGGGATTTTAGGTTTCAGCCTTAGACTTAATAGCCCACGATCTTCCTTGAGGATAGATAACCCTTTAATAGATTTCCTTACAGGATAGGAATATACCTGTCGGGCGGGGGTAGCCATAATTGGAACTTAAACTTAATGAATCCAGATAATTTGGTTGACATAGACATATGGTTCAATTGGGTTAAACTGGGTATTTGCGTCTGACCATCGACAGAGGCTTTTGCATAATTTAGTGTTCCAGGTTAGTAAACTGATTTATTACACAACATAAAATAATCACTTCATCTTTTAAAAGATATTAGAAGGATTCACAACCCTAGATCTTTGTGTCTTTTGTTATTTTCCTTAGTATTTTCTTTTGTATTTTTATTTATTTATTTATTTTGTAAAACCACTTTCAACCAATCAAACAATCATTCTCTTCTTCATTTAATTAGATATCTGTAAATAAATAGATTCAATAATTAATAACAATAGTAGGAATTAAGTCCTCGTGGGATCGATATTTTTATACTACTTGAACGATACGTGCGCTTGCGTTATACGTGTGTGTTTACGCCAGTCACATATATATCTCATATCTAACATTACAATCAAAACAAATCAACACTCGTAAAAATCCATTTTTACCGGAAACTTGCATAATCTATAAGATTGATTCAATTAGTTCCGTTTTCACTCAGATTCTACCAAATACACATATTCAATATACTCATACACAGACAATTCAATTTATATAAATACGGTAATCTATGAAGATACTGGATATATCCGAACATATAATGGCAAACTTGAGATAAGCGAGTTTTTACCGGGAGGTCTTACCATGATTTCGATGGCATATACGGACTCAAAATAATCCCACGAACACTCTGGAATCGATGAAATTTTGATCGAAGCTACTGTTCATTAGTGGGTCATTGTTCACCCCACTTATCCTCTTGTTTTACGTGCAGCTGTGCATGGAATGGAAAATCTGTCACTGTCAACTTGTAGTACTCTCCGAGAGCTTCGATTTGGTAAGTGGTTCGGGATGTGAAATGAAACGATGAGTCTAAATTGAGAAACCCACTCACACATATTTTTCCTCTTCTTCTTGTTGTTTCCGGCCACCACAAGATGTAGGGGTGGCCGGCGCACCCCTCTGGACCGTCGGGTAGACCGGCTATGGCCGTCTGGCCACAAGCGCGATTTGTTCTCTTCAAATGTGAATTTTGGGGATGGGGGTTGTGTGTAGGAGTTTGAAATGTTAATATTTTTTGCAATTACAAGAAACTATGAGGTATTTATAGAAAAGTTTCTGAAAATTATATTTGACCCCTGTAAAATTGTAGTCAGTTCCATGTCATTGTGCTTTCTCGAAAATTCGCATTTTGGAAGCCCTTGTGATGAAAATATTAAAAAGTATTCAACATGAAAATTGTTCGTCTCGGAAAATAGAATCCAATGGTTTAAAAATCAGTTTAATACGAGTTCATTTTCTAGTTTTACAGCTGTAACAAAAAACTTTCCGCGTATAGCGATATAAACTGGAATTGCGTAATCGGTTTTCGAAACCATGTGTTTTCCAACGCGACGAAAATTAACTTTAAAACATTCTGACCTATTTTCCAATACATAATCTCTTATTTTCAAACATCATCCAATTCCAAAGCCAAACTTTATTTTAGAAACCTTCTAGAAGTATTCTGAAAAATTCGGGATATTACAATATAGCTCGGAGATGTAGAACAAAATTATGTTTATTTGCATCAAGCTTTCGCAGGGCTCTTTCAAGACTTATTCGAATAATTACTCAACATAAAATAAGATCTTTGGTTTTGAGTCATCGTTATAGAGATAGGAAAAAAAATGGATCTTTGTCGTTTGCGGATCACTCGAATAAATGCAGTAATTCGCGGAAATAGGATATCCTATATTTATATTAGATTAATAAGCAATCCATATAAGGCGCAGTTGGTTCATAATCATAAGTTACTTGAACAAATAGCTATATCAAATAGGAATCGTCTTTATATGATTTCCAATGAGATTATAAAATAAGGAAATTGGAAGGAATCCATTAGAATTTTTAAATTGAGTTCTCTGAAGAATGAACTCCGGGAGGCAGATGCAGATTACTTCAAAATTTATTATTTTTATCAAAATAATAAATTAATAAATAATATAGCTTCAACCCCCGTATGCTATTCATATTACAGTTTTAAAATATAAAAAAAATCTCAAAAATTAAGATATTATTGTTTTTGACAATGTAAAAGAACATTGTCAGGAAACATAGTTAAAATGGGAATAAAAGATTACGATTGACACACTCACAAAGTGGTTCTTTATTCCCAAGTATAAGAGTGTCGAAGTAATAAAATAACCCGGTAAGTCCGAGGTCGATCCGCAGGGAGTGGATTTAGTAAAATAAAATAATAATTTGATTGAAAATAAAAAGACTGAATTATTTGAAGTGGTGGGCAATTTTAAATTGGACTGCGATAATAAAATAAAATACTAGGGCTACGAGATCCACTCTTAATATTTCAAATATAGAGAAATCTTGCTTTTTCTAATAAATAAATTATCATTATTACCTATTTATTTTACTTTAGGAATTAATTATGTCAAAACATATAAAATAAGCCATAAAGACAGTGATAACATTTGTCTATAACAAGTTCAGTTAGGTACACAATTATGCCAAATAAATAAAACCAGCCATAAAGACGGTGATAATATTTATCAATAATTAATCCAGATTTACATTACTTTCATTTAATATGAGGTAAAGTATTAACTGTACCAACCAATATTTAATTGTCTAGATAGAATCAAGACACTCGTAAATATAAGAGAATATTAAATATTAGTCTTTAGATTACAATTAACATATTATAATATAAATAAGATTAATTTATATTCTCATATTTAGAATTTCACCTTTTACCCCAGCATAATGAAATAGCTACTCATGATTTGAATAAAAATATATATAATTTTATTTCTGAAAGGAAAAAAATTACAAGAAAATAAAACACATAAGACAATTCTTACAAATTCTTCAAGAGAGAAAATGAAAGAAGCATTGAGAAAATGAGAGTTGAGCACCTCTATTTATAATAGAAGTGATCATATCTCAATTATCAATTACAACTTTCCAAATCAAATACAAAAAATAAACTTTTACTAATTTATTTTTTTCTTTTTCATTATTTCATTATTTCATTTTTTGACTTTTTATTTTTATTTTTATTGATCATTTTGCAAATATTTGTCAGAATCCACCTAAAGGTGGATTGTGACATTTTAACCTTTATTTTTTTTTTTTTTTTACTTTATTTTATAGTAATTTAAATAAAATGCAACACACATTGACTTCTTCACCAATTTCAATATTGAAAATCTCCGAATTAGAACATCTTGTAAGAGAACAGTTGTAGATATTTGAGTTTTCTTTCATCTGGAACTAGAATCACCTCAATCCGATATAGGAGTAAGATGTTATGGATAAATTACGAATATTGCGCAAAATTCGAATTTTCGAAATTGTACATTGTTAGAACGCACTTTAAGTTTATGGCCTCCAAAATCCAGATGTCATGTCCATTTTTCTAGTTATGTATCCAAAGTATTATTTTACATACATAATAAATAAAAATCACAATAAAAATATATAAGAAATAAATTTAAATATTATTTCAAAAATGTGCTAAATTAAGAGAATTAATGAACCTACATGTAAAATGATTAATTTTCTTTTTAATAAATGTATATTTTTTTATTTTTCATCACACCCCCAAACCAGCTTATTACAAGTCCCTAGTAATTTAAACGAAAACTAAAAATTCTTATGCAAGTTAATAACTATTTTATTTCATCTAAATTATCAAACAAGCAAATTCTCATGCACTTTTTACCCTTCTTTCATACACCAATAAGAGAAAATATCAATCGATTCATTTTGCACACAATATTCACAAGTCTTGTTGAAAAAAGAGTAATATTTTTATCCTAAATTTATATCAAAATTAACACCTTTGGGCAATGACAGTTTATTTACATATAAAAAATAATTATTTTTTTTAATAATAATAATACATCTTTAACCTTTGTAACGAGCGTTGGGCCAGTGACTCCCAAACCAGTTGGTTTTAGAGCACCGGATGTTAAGACACCCCTACAGACTTAATTTCTCGGATCCCAGATGTCAAAAAGAAGACGTGTTTGATTTCCTTAAGCTTTCTCTTTAACCTATGTAACGAGCTTTGGGCCACTGACTCCCAGACCAGTTGGTCTTAGGGAAAAAATTGTTAAAACACCTATATAGACTTAATTTCTCGAGTTAGAGAGGCTACAAAATTGAACTTATTCACACACACACATTTTTTTTAATTAGAACAACTCAAGCCCTATCGTTTACGCAAACAATCACTGCTTGCTGAGACAAGATGTCCAATTACTAAGTAAAAACTTGATTATTATCATTTTTTTAAACTAACTCAAGTCCTACCATTTTACGCGAACAATCACTGCTTGATCAGGCAAAATGTACGGTTACTAAGTAAAAGCTTGGTTAGATTTTTTTTTTCTTTTTTTAAATAAAAACAAAATTTCATTGCCTTTAGGTGCTATTTCTAACAAACTAGAGAATTGAATATTATAAAATTTTCACTTACAACCCACTATCATATGTTACCGTATATGATGATAATACTTGTCAAATGAGCATATGGAAATTAAACTTTAAATAATATTATGGGTAATTCAGAAATTTGAATGATTCAAATAGAAAGGAACAAAAAATAACTTGTTATGAATTACATTGAGATGTGTCTCAGGAGCGAAAACTCCTTACATTGCCATCTTTGGACAACAATTCCACTTGATTAGTCAAAAAATTATTGTTGGTTTGTTTGTAGCTACAAAGAAAATCAGCACAAAAATATTTTTTTTACACTTAAATAACAACAATAAAAAACAACATAATTTTTTTTTTAAAAAAAACAACAACACAAAAATAAAAATAATTTTTTTTTACAAAAAGGAAAACACACAAACGGAAACTATCTAGTCAACTATCCGCTTCCATCAACCAAATTGGGACATTGTCTCCAATGTCTGAATATGAAGAAGTAGAGTTTAGAAGACATTACCTGGTTAGTGTGAAATTGACAATTGAATCTACAACTATTTAAAAAAAAAAATGAAAGGTTACAAATTAAGATTAAAGTCCACTCTACGCTTTTTGCCATGATCGTTATTTGACCAGACTAACTTGGAAAGAATGTGGTCGATTTTTGGTTCATAAGCTAAGAGTTGGTCAATTAATTCATAAATTTTTCTTGTAGTTAGAACGATATCTTTTACTGGTTTCAAAATGAACCCATGTCTTTTGACATCCTCGAGAAATACAAAAAGAAAATCGAAAAATGATCAACATTAAGTGGTCCAATGAGTTTTTGATGAATGTTCAAGTTTGTCCACGACGCAACTGTGAATATTTCTTCCAACATGTCTAGCCCACCTAGTAAAGCAATAAAAGCGTCAGCATGATTAATCATTTCAATAAGCCGTTCAGACATACCTGAGACAATGTATTCTTCTCCATTTGATTTTCCAATGAGGTTTTCTTCAGCCAAAGTTTTTGGCATAATCCCCAAAACTTGACTATCACCCTCGTGCACGTCCTTTAAAAACTGTCATAAAAAATTACGCTAGAAAGAAGACGGTTATTACAAAAATCGTCATTTTTTTTTACTAACAAAAGATGATGATTATTATAAAAACGTCATATTTTACCATATATAAAAAATTATGACAGTTTTATGGAAAAATCATCATAAATTTACAAAAAAAATTACAGTTTTTATAAAAACTGTCATCTTTTATTTTTAATGACAGTTTTTACTAAAACCGTCATAAATTCCACATCATTAAAAACAAGTTTTGTAGTAGTGTCTTAAACATTTTTATTTGCAAGTGTTTTCTTAAATTAGAAGTGACAATTTAAATTGACTTATCCTTAAGAGGTGTGGCTTGGTGGAAAATCACTTAGAATTTGATTGTCAAGTCCCGAGTTTGAGTTCAGGGGTGCATTTCTTGTAAGAACCTATGATAGCTGAGGGTTTTTCATACTCCGCTTAAATTCGGATCGGATAATTTGACGGCGTGGTTTCCCAAAAAAAATAATTTAAATTGACTTATTGTTATCTTATAATTTATGTCGCGTCTCATCACCCTTTTAACACACACCACACACAACTTGTTAACATGATTTCAATATATTTTCTAAAATTTTATTGTATTAGCTACTAAAACTCTTAACCTTATTAGCTACTAAAACTCTTAATCCTTTTTTTTAATCTAAATATAACTTAAATAATTTTTTTAAATACGGTAAATATAACCTAGTTCTATTTTAAAAGACAAGTCAATCATATAATGAAATAATTAATTGTATTGTAAGCGAATTCTCGTGGTAGGACCTCAAAATCCGAACTCGATAATCAATAAACAAGTGATACAGATTTCAGATCGTTTATTAATCATATAATTTTGTTAGTAGCAAGCATCCTTACATAATTAAGCATGTTGTTAGGAAGGTAGGGAAATATCTTATTATTGTTTTAGAGAAGAATGGGATGGTTAATAATATTTAGACTTTTAGACTTTAGGCAATTAATATTTATATGGTCAGGGTTGGTGCTCGGAGCGTTAATCCGGAACGTATTTATGTCTGGTCATGAATACGAAACAATTCATTTTCATAATATTACATATTATGATAGCAACCTCTTGTCTTATATATATATATATATTCTATCTAATTTGATTATAATAAAACTAAATCTGGTTTAGTCATATGTATATATTAGACAAAGACCTCAGGATTTACAACGTAGTACGCAGTTACAACATAAGTTGTAATTGACATTGCAATGTGTCACTATAAGTTGTATATTCTCAAATAAAGCTCATGATCAAGATTTACTAACACGGGTCGATTAGTAAAATCAGTTGAGTCCAGTACATATCATATATTGAGACTTGGTCTGATGGTTATCCTAGTGAGCCACGAGTCTTCGGAGGCTAGGAGAAAAAAAAAGTTGGGGTAAAAAAAATTATTTTATTCTGTGTTAGAATTATCGGCTTTATCCAACTAGAGAGTGATCCATCTCTTCCTTTCTCCTTACTGCTTTTAAAAAGACGTTACCCTATTTTATTCCAGAGATTTCATCTTTTAGACTTTAGGCAATTAATATTTATATGATCAATATATTACTAGGGTTGGTGCTAGGAGCGTCAATCCGGATCGTATTTATGTCCGGTTCATGAATACGAACAATTTATTTTCATAATATTACATATTATGATAACACCTCTTGTCTCTATATATATTATATATATATATATTCGATCTAATTTGATTAGAATAAAACTAAATTTGGTTTAGTCATATGTATATATTAGACAAAGACCTGAGGATTTACAACGTAGTGCACAGTTATAACATAAGTTGTATAACATCCCCGATCCGGAGATGTTACCGACATGGATAGGCCGTACTATTCCCCTAAGCCTCTGACATACTAACTGTATACTTTGCTACTGTCTTAATTTAACTTTAACCTGAACATGAGACCATTGCCAAAACTTATTAACATAAATTACAAATTCTCATAAACTTAATGTTACATACATTTCGACTCAACACTTAGTACTGAAATACAACTTTACTTATACACTTTTCTGAAACTAAATTTTGTTTGACTTGACTGAATTTTACTCTGACTGAACTCTTATACTCTCTGACTCTGAACTGGTAGACTCAGACCCACTAGTGATTGCCATCAGTATCCGTCCTTCTGAGTTCGTCCTCCAAGAAAACCTGTAAAACTTAAAGACTAGAGTGGGGGTTAGATCGTTATACGATCTAAGTGAGTGGACTAAAAATGAAAAACTGTTATAATAACATCTGGTTCTAAAACCGAAAGCTCATAAAATAGATTTATAAGAAAACTAGTGTATTTTTAAAAACTCTGAACTTCTTTCTAAAATTCTCTTATAAAACTGTGGTTTTAGAAAACTTTCTTTTCTAAAAGCCCTTTTGAAAACTGTAATTGAAAACTGAAATCTCTTTCTGAAAACTATGTGTAGGCACTGCATTTTTGCTTATAAGTCCCGATGATGAGTCTCACACGGAGACATTACCTCTTAAATCGTGGAAGTCTCGGGAAACGGACGTCGGAAGGGAAGAGTCAGAAATTGACACCTTGTTGGATTTATTTCTTGTTTGGCTTCGGGTTGCTTGTTAGACCGCTGTTTTAAAACACATCCTTGAACCCAAACCCCCGCAAGACAAACACACCAAGCCCACACACCACCAAAACATACACCAAGCCCACCAAAATAAGCCAAGCCCATCAAATCACATCCAATAATAATTAAAACATTTAAAACACATGTCAAAAATTAAATTAAATCAAATCCAATTAAATCAAAACAAATCTCATTCCTAAATTAAATAAATCAAATCAAATCTCATAAATCACATTCCTAAATAAATTAAATCACATGCCTAAACTAAATGAAATCAAATCAAATCCCAATAATCATCTTCCTAACTAAAACAAATTACCTCCATAATTAAAGATATCATTTCCTTATACAAATTAAATATTCCCCTCATAATTACAATATTCTTTCCCTACCTATATAAGGATAACCCCAACCCTCTCATATAAAAGAAAACACAAGCCAAACCCTTGAAACCCCTAGCTCATTCACACCCCTCCTCTCTCTCCCTAAGAACCTCACGGCCTTCTCCCCTTTCTCTCTCTCGACCGTAACCAAAGAAACAAAAAAAAACCCTAAACAAAGCACTTGCCCATCTCTCTTCTCTCTAGACAGCTCGCATCTCTCTCCCCTATTCTCCCATTCTCTCGGCATCAACCATCATCACCCCTAGACCGAAAACAACTGCCCCTCACTAGCTCCTATATTCTTCACACATCAACAATAATAACCCCTCCATCAAACCAAACTTAGCCAACTCACAAAGCAACAACCATAAACGTTAACTGCCCATCAAACCCTTCTCAAATCAGCCACGCTTCTCACTACTCTCAAAACCTGAAGCCATTCACAACCTTCACGCACACACTCATCACACACAGCCCTCACAGCACCCCCTTCAGCACGCCACAGCAGCCCCTTCAACACGCACCAAATAGCCCTCACAGCACCCCCTTCATCACACACCAAAGAGCCCTCAAAACACCCCCTTCATCACGCACCAAATAGCCCTCATAGCACCCCCACTAACGCCACAAACAATACAAAAAAGCCAGTTCACGTGCCCTCCAAATCAACTTCTACTTCACGCCTCTGACCCTTCAAATCAGCCTCTACTTCACGCCTCTGACCCAACAAATCAGCCTCAACTTCACGCATAACCACACAAATTTAGCCCAAACTGCACCTTGAATTCACGCCAATTACCACACAAAATCAGCCCCAAACCGCACCTTACATTCACGCCAACTACCACACAAAATCAGCCCAGAAATTGCCTCCCAATCCAAGTCCAAACTGCCTCCAAATCCACGACCAAACTGCCTTCAAATTCTGCCCAGAACAGCCCCCTGAAACCACCGAAAAAAGTCCCTGAAAAACTTCACTTTTAAACCCGCAAACCAGTCCAGAAAAACTGCACATCCACCGCATAAAACAGAGCAAAACAGCAGCCCAAACAGCGAGGCAGCAAAGGAAAATCACGAACCAGTAAATCGGAAAAGTTGCGGAGCACCAACCCTTCCGACGACCGCGAACGCACTTCCAAGAGACGACTTAAGAGGTTAGACCTAAGGGCACACTTTTTATTATTTCCCGCACTTTCTTTCCGTTATTTATTTTATTTCTTCGCATGTATATTGTGGATTCATGAATGTTGTGGCAGTGGTATGAATGCAATATGTGTTATCTCTTGTGGTATATCGGATGGAAACCCGAACGTAAATTCTGTAGCCGAATCCGAATGGACGGTAGTGCGGTCTGCACTCGGGATATAATGCCACGTACCACTTGAGAGACACACATGTTTCGTTTCATCCAAGTTTATGTTTATCCGTTGTTTATTAGAAATAGTGTATTATTTTTATGCATGATTAGGTTGTTTAGTACGTTATTTTTTGTGCATGATTTAGTTGATTGTTTCCAAGCATGATTTATTTATTTATTTTGCATTAGGAACTTGATTATGTCTCTTTTAAGTTTATGTTTAGATTATTATTTATTTATATTGCCATGCTTAGCGATTTAATGTATGCATGAGATTGTGTGCTTACCGTTATTCCGACTTAATTTTATGCATGTAAACTTAGATATATGTTGCATGCAAACTTAGATATAGGTCGTATGCAAACTTAGATGTAGGTTGTTGTTGCATAGACTCGGTTAAAATATTGCACAAATCTTTTCATTAAAAGTGGCATAAGTAAGGGACCATTCTGAACCCAACGGTTTGAGGTCTTCCCTTGCGAGGGGTGAGTGCGGCCTTAAATCATTTTCCCAGTTCACACTGGGTGGCGACTCCATGTTATTTCTCCGGTTTAGTTCCCCCGTGGGCTATTTCGTACTCCCAACAAGGTCGTGAGCCTGGAACAGCGTCACCGATTTATGTGTCCTACCCTATGTCTCTGTCTGAAAAAACTTGACGTATGACGGTATTAAGTATCGCCGTCCCCCCATACGCCTAACTGTAGCCACCAGTGAAAATCCATGACTTTGGGGCGTTACGTATCGCCGTCCCCCAAAGCATGCCACTATTGTCTCTGAATCTGGTGGTCTTGTGACGTTACGTATCCCCGTCCCCAAAGCCACAAACTAGAACGGGGGATGCGGATCTATCCTCCCCCACCAAGCTCTGAACTAGAGTCCAGGTACACGAACCTATGCCGTCATCATCATCTGGCTCTGAAACTAGGATCTATGGGCGTTACATATCACCGTCCCCCTAGTCCTCTACATATGAACATGGTCCTCTTTATCCGTCAATTCCAACTGTATCTCAAGTTACATACTAGGGTGAGTTTTTCCCTCATACCCCGAAAAACCATAAACTCATGCTTTAAAACTTTTCTGTCTAAAACATAACTTAAAGCTTAAGTTAATGAAATAACAGTGATAAAAGAAATCTAATGCCCTAAGGCATAAAAAAAAAGTTTGATATCAAAACTTAATAAATAAAACCAGTTAAAGAAAATAGGTCCACTCATAGTGCTTGGAAACTGGCTGGAACTATACTGCTTTGTCGAAGGAGATCGCAATTCCTGCAATGGTTTAAAGGTGATAGCTGGATCAGACTAAAAGTTATGAGATGAATTCTAGAATTAGGCTAAACCACAAGTTTTAAATATGTAAAGTCGTAATTCAGTATATCATGTGTACTAGAATGTATTGTGAGCATAAAACTGATTTGAGATCTTAAGGGTGGTCTCTAATACGCTGGGGTGGAACCTGGAATGGTTTAAAATCAATTTGGCCAAATTTTGTTTTCGCGTCGCGACGACGTAAGGGTCATGCGCGTCGCGACACTCATCACCAAAACACTTTCCATAATTCCAACACGCGTCGCGAAGCAAGGGTATTCCTGCGTCGCGACGTAGACCAGCTTCCCAGTTTTCTGCATTTTCTTTCCTTATGCGATTTTGACCCAATTTCATCCCTAATGCAAATATAATCAATCAAATACACCATCCATCACTTCATATCAATTCTACACATACTAAACTACCATTTTATCATCATTACTTACTCATTTTATCATAAATCCATTATTCCTAAATCAAACTTTAAACTTTTCAAACTCAACACTTAACTTCATAACTCATCTCTTTTACTAATTAATCACTAATATGCAACACATAATCATGCCTCTACAACATCCATATCATTAATTTGTCAAAATCTCATAACTTAGAATTTGGGTTTAGTTTTATTACCGACCTCATTTTTTGTTGAATCTTCATCTATTCCATTAAGTTCCATGGTACCAAGGCTCATTTGCTTCTCTCTCTCTCTTCCCTTCTTTCTTTCTTTCTTTCTTCTTCTTTTCTTTCTCTTTTCTTCCTCCTCCTCATTCTTCTTATTCTTTCCCTCATGTTTATTCCTTCTCTTTGTTTTCCAAATTTTGTGATGAGTGAATAGTGAACCCTTTATATAGTAGGGGGGTCATATGATATTTGGAAATATGGAGAAAAGTGTAGAAAAATCTAGAAAGTTTATGATTTCTCCATTTAACCCCAAATTCACTATTCATCCGAATTTTGACTTGCATTTTTTTACCATCTTTTGGTCCGAATTGGGGACAATGTTCTACGTTGAAGTTGTAGAATCGATCTCAGCTTTCTGACGATATAAAATTCATAAACATCGGAGTTCAATATGAAAAGGTTACGCCCCAAATACCATGGGCTTTCCAAAGAGGATAATGTACCGTCTCATCCCGGGACTTCGAGGAAATTCTCCGATCGTCCCTAAAGTCATTCCATGAGTATTTTGAGTCCCAACATAACTTATTTTATGTGTCTCCATCTCGTATGTAAAAGTACAGTCGTATACATTAGTAAAAACTATCGGCCGTTATAAATTATCCCCTCATTATATAGGATTCGTCCTCGAATCCTTTCTAAACTTGAGATTTTACTACAGACCTCCAGGTACACTGTCACTCTCTAGATCATCAGTCTTAACTGGCTTTATACTCAAAACCATCTTGTTTCACTTACTATAACTCTTATTTCACTGTAAACTAACTCATGCTCGCTTTAGTCTTTCGTTTGACTTGGTTTCTATTTCATACCTTGTACTTCTAAATTTTTTAATCGAGGTGGGGAATCTTCATTCCGTTCCTATAACTTTTGCTGATTACTTTACACTACGGCCATCCTGAAATCCTTACCAAGCAGCCTCATTCCTAAATCTTTCATTATACTCTGTTTATTCTAGCCCATTACAGCATGAGCTAACAGTTCTAAATGACAGTAGATTTGTGGTTTACGTCCACTCCTTCTATTTCTTGACTGTTTAGACTTCTTATATCCATCTGCAAGGAGAGAGATTCTAAGAGGTTTCTTACTAAGAACTCGTTGCTTCCTCAACTTATTCCACACAATTATTGGATAAAGCTTGTCCAACTTTACTTACAGATATTTTATCTCTGTAGGTATTTACGCTTCTTGTAACTGAGCTCTTTTACTTTGGCTTTGACCCTGGAAGGTACATACGTACATATGTTTATACTAGGCTGCTTACCAGTTTCTCTCTATAACTTCTTGTCTCTGCTTATCTCTATAACTTAGAACTTTGTAATACATGGTCTGACTCCTTATGTACCTTTATCCCCTATTATTGTCCACTTAATGGGTTGTACTAAGAAATTTGGATCTGGTGGTTTTGCTGAAAGCTGAACTGTATGAACATTTCTACTTAAACTGTGCTCTTCCTATAGATAAGGATGTTAGCTATTCAGTTCTGACTATAGTCCATTGTTTTCTTCTTTCTCTTATTTTCACTGCTACTGCAAGTCTGGTTTCGATGCTCCTCACTGACTTGTTCTCCAAAGTCTAATGCTATCAAGGGTCAATACTCAAATATACGTACACATATCATACCTTAAAGATTCACTCCACATACTAGTTGCAACTCTGCAGCAACTATTCTCCTTGATTCCTTACTATTCTGCACATCTACCAAACCACCCATACTCGTGGCTTAGGCCATCCCAAACCCGTAGTGGTTTGGTCAACTAAGTCTGGGGCTGGGTACATAATGTCTCTGTCTTCCTTTCTGAGAAATATCCTATTTCTTTACATACTCACCATTTCATCAGACCTTGGTTCCTTAAAATCGCAGCCATTGCTTGTCTACTACTTTATTTCTATAGCACTCCGTCTTATCAACTTATTCCTTAACTCTTTTACTCAGAACTATCTCTTACTTTATTTCATTCTTAAACTGCATCTGAAGGTCTTATGCTATACTAAGAACTCATGTGGTCTATGCCTCTGGTTTCTTATCCGAAGGATATCTTTTCCTTTCTCTATCCATTACTGTGTCTAACAATGGTTCTTTTTTATCTCAGTCTTCACTTGACTGCTTCTTATCTCTGTACCATTTCGTTATACAACTTTTATGATTCCTTAACTTGGGGCTGTCTCGTACTTTTACTCTGGCCTCATACTAAGTTTGAAGATCTTCTTCTACTATACCTTAACTTATTTCTGAGAGTATCTTGAGGCAATCATCATTATCCACCTCTACTGCTGTTGTCCATCGAGGGTTGGGAGGGTGGGACCTTGTTCTATAATCTTTCCATTTATGGTGATCTAGTTGTACAAATGGCTGAATTATAAGCCTAAAACTCTCAGGCATATATTTCTGGTAACATTTCCTATACTAGGGTACTATTGCTAAAACCGTCTTGTTGTCTCTTCCACTTTACTTTTGAATATCTTTGACTATTGAACCCACTACCTCTTTTGAAAATTCCTTCTAAGATCGTGCTCTCTAAAAACTTCCCCGTACTACTCTATACTTTTTCTTGTCTTATATCTGTTATTTATCCTTCTAAAGTCTTTACTTCCTTCTCTGGGTACCACTATTCTCTCTTTACTATCTTTCCTAAAGAAACTCACCATGCAGCTTAGGTTTCTTTCTTATCTCAATCCCTTGAATTTCTTTCATCATTACTCTCCTAAGATCTCTATCAGCTTTACTTACTTAGGACGACCTCTACTAAACTCTTTGGTTCAGATGTCACTCTTACCTAGTCCTTCTACCCAACACCATGCAATTCTTCATATGTTGTTGCTATATTCTTAAGATTTATTGTCCCTGGTTTCTTTCTACATTTAAGTCTTTAATTTTTCTTAAGGGCCTATTATATCCCCTCTTGTTATTCTTCCTTATAATCCCCATATATGTTTACCTCATCCTGACTTAGACTATCATATCTCGTTTTTCTTATCTACGTTCTGTTTAACTTATCAACTTGACTATCTAGCCATCTCGTGATTGGTCTGATCTATTCAATGCTCTTCTCTACTATTTCTATTTCTTCTCTTTACTAAATTCTAGGTTGAAGGGTGAGCATAATGTATTCCATAGGGATCATGTGGTCTGCATTATATTTGACACTTAGGCTCTGTGACGATCTGGTTTGTGTTTGCACTAGGGGTGGCAAAACGAATCAACGAATCGAATTTGTATCGAATCCTAAAGAATCGAATGAAATGTGATGGATTCATATTCGATTCATTTTGTTAAATGAATCTTAATATCAGGATTCATATTCGATTCGTTTATTAAACGAATCGAATACGAATATCCGTTTATTCGTTTAGTCAATGATATTATTTAATAAAATAATTTACTACACTTGATTTACTATTTCTTCATAAATATATACATATGAAATATGTAATTAATATACTTACTAAAAATTACCTCACAAAATATCGAAAATATTACTTTTTCTATGATAATTAGTTATAATTTCTCAAATCTTAATTCAAAATTAACAAGAACTAGTAAATAAAAATAATAAAACGAATAAACGAATCAATGAGCTTAAATTCGTATTCGATTCGTTTAATAAACGAATCGAATCGAATTGACCCATTTATTAAATGAATCTATTTTTTCAAACCTGTATTCGCTTTAAAGCGAATCGAATCGAACGAATAAACGAATTCTGACCCAAATTTCCACCCCTAGTTTGAACGCTTTCTAGAATCGGTATTTCTAGAAGGGAGGGTTGTCATTGGTTTTGCAGGGACCTGGTCAACTACTCCATGTTTTAACTCTTCATTGATTTCTCAGAGGTTCTTCACTTATCTTATTGTCTCCAAACTTCTTTCTTACTTCACTGTTTATACTAAATCTTCTTGCCATTTCTGTTTCCTTTTTACTGTCTCCATATCCTATTCCTTGGCTCTACGCCACGCTACTGAGTCTATTGGTGGTTCGCTCTTCTGGTTATTTCCTAAATCTATGCTCTTTACTCTTGCCACAATTACTACTATTGCAGTTTGTTCTATGGTCCATACTAGTACCTTCATCATTTCTAAATATCCCCAACCTCACGGGTCAGGTATTTATACTTCTATGGTCTTCTACTGGCTGGTGGCATGATCTTTAGGTTCTACAGTATTGGTCTATCCGTGGAGTTTTTCTATTGCTGCAGACCTTATGCTTACTTGTTTTGTCCTCTGGGCTACATTGGGTTTTCGTTCTAATATCCTCAAAACTTTCTTAATCTTTTTCTGAGTGATATACCTTCCAAGATCCTACGTGAACTCTCATCAAATTTCTTATGTTCATTTGTGCCAATGCTGATAGGGACTAGGGTAAACATCTTATATCTTAACGGGTTTCGGTATCCTTGTTCTGGTGCTCTGTGTCCTGGTAGAGTCTATTTCTCTTATAAGGTAGGTATAAGGTAGGCTCTGTCAGGGCATCTTTCTTATCTGGTGTCATTGGAGGGTTCGAAGACTAGATGGTTTAAGGTCTCGTCTCTATCGGATTGTTGGGGGTAAAGTAACTAACTGTTTCTATTTCTTACTTGGGGATCGGGTTTGGGGTTCGGGTTTGGGGTTCGGGTATATGGAGTTCTCTAAATCCTTTTTACCATCTAGGTCCATTAGGGCTCTCAAGACTTATCTGGGTTTCTTACTTCTGTTATCTTTCTAGCTATTCTTCGTTACTCGGGGAGCTCACTATCTATAAGAAGATCTCGAGGGCTATTAATATTTATTGGAAGAATTTCCTGAAGAGGAAAGGAATCTTATTTCTACTAGGCAACGCCAATACTTGCTGGGGGCTTTCTCTATTCTCTTGGCTACTATAGGATCTTGTACTTTCTTACTGATCTGGTCATGTATCTCTATATTTTCTAACTTCTGGCTACTTAATCATCTTTACACTTTCCTTACTTCTATTCTAACTTTCTCTTTCTCTTTTACTTTCTTGGATAACTTTCTTTTGGAACTTACTATATGGTTCCATATCTTGTGCTGAACTTTGAGGAGTAATCTAGAATCATTACGGAATGATTTCCTATCTAGAGTAAGGAAAAAAGATTCAAAAGACTTATAAATACTTGCTAACCTGTCTGAGGATCTTGAGGACATACTCAAGAATCGAATACTGGAGAGGTAATGCCCCGCATACTAGTATCTCGGACATACTAAGTATACAAGACCCCAACACTCTACCCACTGCAGTCACTGACTCCCTAGACCATGCTCTAATACCATCTTTGTAACATCCTCGATCTGGAGATGTTACCGGCGGGGAATAGGCCGTACTATTCCCCTGAGCCTTTGACATACTTGTTGGACAATTATGACCCATAGCATCACTATTTGTAAAGAACATTGTGTTTTTGTACAAATTATCTATGTGACAAAAGAAAATTGCTATTTTATCATTATTGTAATTAGATTACTTGGATATATATTAATGATAAAAGTCCATATGGTTAAATCGGATTAATAAGATATGAGACAGTATTAATCCATGAACGGTTTAATCATTAAATATCCCTAGTCGAAGTATTATCGAGACTGGATATTAATAATACGGAATAGACTAGTATTACACTTGTGCGCGTTATGGAAGCTTAATGGCATATTTATCATATATTTAGGTATTGGATACTTATGAAAGTGTAATAAGAGGCCGTTGGACCGGGAACAGTTCGCTCTGGATAGACCCACTCGGAATCCCATTGGTAATATGACTATGTGTCTATAGGAATCTGAATCAGGGTAGGTGTATGTGATCTTTAACCTGAGACTTACGTCGCTATTACTTGTAATAATCAGTTTACTTTAGTATTAGTCGTCTGGAGCTTTAACATGTTATGTGTACGCCTGTATTAGGTTTACTGAGAATTGTAGTGTATTGGATGTGATGTCAAGATAGGAGTATCATTTCAGTCATATGGAGATGATGGTCACATTGGATACGAAACTAGTACTCTTAAAACTGCAGCTATCGGGATAGTATATGCTTCGTATGGGGCAACCACAAAGCCAGCCCTAGGCCTGACTTTTGACATCTGATACTGGATCGTATTACATATTACATAATATTAGTATTACTACGCCTGATACAGATGATATTCCTCGATGAATATTTCTGGAGAATTGGGTAGGCACGGTACTTTGTTAGATGCCAATCATGTCTTGTAAATCGGTGAGAATATGGTACGGGGTACGCACATGTTCGGATAGTCCGATAACTGTATTTACTGCCAACATATCCAAGAATCTCTTGGGTCGCTTCCCAAAGATTCATCAATGATATTTGACTCAGATAGAATTAATCTGGGATTAATTATGAGAAAGAAAATTAATATGGGATTAATTACGGCAAGAATTAATCTGGGATTAACTTTAAATAGAAGAGAGACCGCGATTAATTTAGAATTAATCGATAAAATAAATTTAATAGTTAAATTGGATTTTTCTATTTAATTTATTTATTTGTGGCTAAAATAATATATCAGATATATTAATGAAATCAGATTTCAATACGAAATTAAAATTGGATTTTAATTCAGGCGAACGAATTAATTTAGAATTAATTCGAAAGCGACTATCGTAATAATTTTGCGAGGCATATTATTTAATTAAATTGGATTTAATTATGACGCGATGGAAAATTCATTTAATCGATATTAAACGAACCCTATAAAATTGCCCGTGACTTTGCGTGTGTCTTTTTGTGTTTTGGGAACACAAAATATCTTTGACTTTGGTGGGACCAAGTCAAGTTGTGTGTTGAAGAAGCCAACTCAAATTTTGAATTTAAAATTTGGTGGGACTACATGACTTACATCAAAGGTCAAAACTTGATAGAAGTAGTTGGCTTAATTTATTAAATGCATTTTTAACACAACAACCACCAAGTCTTGAATTTTTACACACTCTCTCTTTCTCTCTTTGCTTGGCCTAATGCCTCTCAAAATGGTTGTGAAATTTTTGCTTCAAAATTTCAACAAAGCTAGCACTTGGAGGAGTCAAATGAGGTGATAGGCAAACTCACCCAAGGAATTAACAACAAACAACAAGCTTGGAGCTTCATCCAAGAGGAAATTTTGAAAGTCCTTCCTTTAACAATGTAAGTGATTCTGCCACTTTTCACACACATAGAATCATAATTAGGATCTTGTGGCATGTCTTAGAGACTAACAATACTAACTGTATACTTTTTTACTGTCTTAATTTAACTATAACCTGAACATGGGACCATTGCCAAAACTTATTAACATAAATTACAAATTCTCATAAACTTAATGTTACATACCTTTCAACTCAACACTTAGTACTAAAATACAACTTTACTTATACACTTTTCTGAAACTAAATTTTGTTTGACTTGACTGAACTTTTACTCTGATTGAACTCTTATGCTCTCTGACTCTGAACTAGTGGACTCAGACCAACTAGTGACTGCCATCAATATCCGTCCTTCTTAGCTCGTCCTCCAAGAAAACCTACAAAACATACAGACTGGAGTGTGGGTTAGATCGTTATACGATCTAAGTGAGTGGACTAAAAACAAAAAAATGTTATAATAACATCTGGTTCTAAAATCGAAAGCTCATAAAATAGCTTTATAAGAAAACTGGTTTATGTTTTAAAACTCTGAACTTCTTTCTAAAATTCTCTTATAAAACTGTGGTTTTGCAAAACTTTCTTTTCAAAAGCTCTTTTGAAAACTGTAACTGAAAACTGAAATCTCTTTCTGAAAACTATGTCTTTGTCTGAAAAACTTGACGTATGAGGGCGTTACATATCGACGTCCCCCATACGTCTAACTGTAGCCAGCAGTGCAAATCCATGACTTTGGAGCATTACGTATCACCGTCCCCCAATGCATGCCACTACTGTCTGTGAATCTGATGGTCTTGGGGCGTAACGTATCCCCGTCCCCAAGCCACAAACTAGAACTGGGGGTGTAGATCTATCCTCCCACCGAAGATCTAAACTAGAGTCCAGGTACACGAACCTATGCCGTCATCCTGACTTTGAAACTAGGATCTAGGGGCTTTACGTATCGTCGTCCCTTTAGTCCTCTACATGTGCACATGTCTTCTATATCCGCCAATTGAAACTGTATCTCAAGTTACATACTGGGGTGAGTTTTTCCCTCATGCCCCGAAAAACCATAAACTCATGCTTTAAAAATTTTCTGTCTAAAACATAACTAAAACATAACTTAAAGCATAAGTTTCATGAAATAACAATGATAAAAGAAATCTAATGGCCTAAGGCATAAAAAAAAAGTCTGATATCAAACTTAATAAATAAAACCAGTTAAAGAAAAGAGTTCCACTCACAGTGCTTGGAAACTGGCTGGAACTATACCGCTTTGTCAAAGGAGATCGCAATTCCTGCAATGGTCTAAAGGTGATAGCTTGATCATACTAAAAGTTACGAGATGAATTCTAGAATTAGGCTAAACTACTAGTTTCAAATACGTAAAGTCGTAATTCAATATATCATGTTGTACTAGAATGTATTGTGAGCATATGAACTGATTCGAGATCTTAAGGGTGGTCTCTAATATGCTGGGGTGGAACTGGAATGGTTTAAAATCAATTTGGCCAAATTTTGTCTTCGTGTCACGACGTAGGGGTCCTGCGCGTCGCGACGCGCATCACCTAGAAACTTTCCACAATTCCAGCAAGCGTCGCGATGCAAGAGTCTTCATGCGTCGCGACGCAGACTAGCTTCCCAGTTTTCTGCATTTTCTTCCCTTATACGATTTTTTACCTAATTTCATCCCCAATGCAAATGTAATCAATCAAATACACCATCCATCACTTCATATCAATTCTACACATACTAAACTACCATTTATCATCATTAATTACTCATTTAATCATTAATCAATTATCCTAAATCAAACTTTAAAACTTTTCAAACTCAACACTTAACTCCATAACACATCTCTTTACTAATTAATCACTAATATGCAACACATAATCATGCCTCTACAACATCCATGTCATCAATTTTTCAAAATCTCATAACTTAGAATTTGGATTTAGTTTTATTACCTTATTTTTTGTTGAATCTTCATCTCTTCCATTAAGTTCCATGGGTACCAAGGCTCATTTTCTTCTCTCTCTCTCTTCTTTATTTATTTCTTTTTCTTCTTTTTCTCTTTTTCTTCCTCTCATCCTCCTTCTTCTTCTTCTTCTTCTTTCCCTCTCTTTCCCTCACGTTTATTCCTTCTCTTTGTTTTCCAAATTTTGTGATGAGTGAATAGTGAACCCTTTATATAGTGGGGGGGTCATATGATATTTGAAAATATAGAGAAAAGTGTAGAAAAATCTAGAAAGTTTGAGATTTCTCAATTTAACCCCGAATTCACTATTCATCCAAATTTTGACTTGCATTTTTTACCAGCTTCTGGTCCGAATCCGGGAAAAAATTCAACGCATAAGTTGTAGATCTCGATCTTAGTGTTCCAAAGATATAAAATTCATAAAAATTGGAGATCATACGAAAAAGTTCCGCCCAAAATACCATGGGCTATCCAAAGAGGACATTGTACAGTCTCGTCCCGGGACTTCGAGGAAATTATCTGATCATCCCTAAAGTCATTCCATGAGTATTTTGAGTCCCAACATAACTTATTTTATGTGTCTCCATTCCATATGTAATAATACAGTCGTATACAGTAGTAAAAACTGACGGTCGTTACAAGTTGTAATTGACATTGCGAAGCGTCACTATCAGTTGTATATTCTCAAATAAAGCTCCTGATCAAGATTTACTGACACGGGTCGATTAATAAAATCAGCTGAGTCCAGTACATGCCATATATCGAGACTTGGTCTGATGGTTTATCCTAGTGAGCTATGAGTATTCGAAGACTCGTATAGACATGTATGTGTTAGGGTTGGTGCTCGGAGTGCCAATCCGGATCGTATTTATGTCCGATTCATAAATACGAGTAATTATATTTTCCTTCATATTACTAATTTTAATGGTAGCACCATTGTCTTTTATACACTTATTTGATCTAATCACGATTAGATATCTGATTATGATTAGATCGAACCTGAATCTGATTCAGTGATACGTGTATATTAGAGAAAGACCCTAGGATTTACAGTATAGTGCACAGTTACAACGTAGTTTGTAATTGACATTGGGAAGCGCACTATTAGTTGTATTTGACATTGGGAAGCGCACTATTAGTTGTATATCCTTAAATAAAGTTCATGGTTAAGATTTGCTAACACGGGTCGGTTAGTAAAATCCGCTGAGACCAGTACATGTCGTATATCGCGACTTGGTCCGATGGTTTATCCCGGTGAACCATGAGTCTCGGGAGACTCGTATAGACCTGTAGGTTTTTATTTGATAAGACACTGAACGACTCACGGAAGGTTTCCTAATAGATGGTACACCAACGTCAATATGAACCTTCTCGAGTTGAGCGAGCATAGTGGTCATTCGACTTGAGATACCACCGTGGATATATGAGCTATCCTCCACACTTTGATGGCAGTCACGTCAATGATCTAGTCATGATCAGACCTCCGTTTGTTCGTTGGGTGTGGACTAATGCTCATGATATCCTGTGCGTATCAAGATGGGATCCGTCAGTCCTTTGTACATGGCATATCATCCTCACGTGTTTACAATCTAGTAAATCCATGGCCGTGGTATAACTTCTGAAATCAGTTCCGAGTGTTATTTAGAGATCATAAATTGAAATTCGACTGTATTGTACCGAACAGATTTGACGTTCTGATCTATATCCCAAGTATAATTCGGATAGCCTGTGACGGATGGATTATACGTATGCATTGACCTCGACTTGCATAGTTTAGCGAGATTATCTGTGGTCATCATAATCCATGAGTGGGTGGATTATGGACACGAAATTGGATTTCGTGACGGATAAACATAAACTTAGAGAGTCCCACAATATGAAGTGTACTCGTTGAGCACTTGGGCAACTCGATATGAATAATATGGATTATTCATAACACTTCACCGGATTAAGTGAGTTAGTTCGGATCATTTAATCGGTTAAACGATAACACATGTATTATGGGATTTTGTTTGCTAATAATTATTGTGTATTTGTATTTGATACATAATACGATTAGATACACATTAATTATTTATCAAATGAGATTTTGACACATGCCATAAATATATGTATTTATTATTTAATGTAAATAAAAATACATATATATGTGTAAATTGATTGTTTAATTATTTAATTGTTAAATAATTAAATAATTAATTTTTAGCCTTATTCTTTTTGTCATAATCGTTATGACATATGGTGAGTTATAATTGGTACACTTGACATATCAGGAGAGAGGAGCTCAGGGTTCCAAGGTCAAGATTTTCTCTATCTTTATCGTTTTATGAAGTCTTCATATTCCTTTTTTTTCTCCTCTTTCTTGGTCTCTTCTCATTTCAATTTTTTTTTATTATTTCCTTTGTGTTTTTCATGTTTATGACTGAATCTTGGATGTTATTATAATTTTCTTGCATGGTAATAGCATATAGGATTCAATTATTGGAGTTTTTGAGTCAATTAGGGTCGAATTTATCTATAATTTTCGGATCAGTTCGGTCAGAAGTTTTCAGCCGCGCATTGATTTTAAAACGGCTGTAACTTTTGATCTAGAAGGAGTTACGAGACCCATAATATATCGATTTATAAGTACTCGAGGAGAGGAATTCGTTAGTCGTTGTCCACACTCTTTCCGTTTAAGTTTTGAGTCTCAAAATCGCTTTCAAACAATAGTTACGAATTCTGTCCAGTTTCAGTTCAGTTGTGTTCTTGTTTTACTTTTGGTGTTTTTTTTTAGTCATTTTCTTTATGTTTGTTTTCATATTTTCTTAGTGATTCTTATGTGTCTTTCCTCATTATTGGTGTCTTTCAAGTAAGGTGTTGATTTATATAAATAATTTGATGGACAAAAGAGTATTTATCTTTCGCACGAGATGTTTTATCAATAGTAAAGTGTGTAGTATGATTATTAATAGAGGAAATCACACAAATTTAGCTAGCACTACCCTTGTGGAAAAATTGGGATTACCATTGATACCTCTTGATAGACCTTATAAGTGGATGAGTGATTTTGGAGAGTTCGAGGTTGCTAAACAGGTTGTGGTAAATTTTGCAATTGGGAAGTATGTTGACCAAGTAGTTTGTGACGTGGTTCCTATGTGTCATACACATATTTTATTGGGTAAGCCTTGATATAAATTCAATAAAGTAGCTTTTGATATGGATGAGAATATGTACAAATTTAGGTATAATGGAAAAATTATCAAGCTTGCTCCTTTAACCCTACAAGAGGTCTATAACGAAGAATTGTACATGCAGAGGAGTGAATAAGAGTGGGCTAAAAAGAAAAGTGCGATTGCAGAGTTTGGAATGTTACTAGGAGAGCTTCCAGAATTGATAGAGAAAAAGACATTAGCAAAATGTGAGTTAAAGAAATATATGAGCGTAGCCTTGAGTAATGAAATGAAACATGTTGATGTTTCAATAAATAAGAGTGAGGTGGTTGATGGTGTCGATGATAGTGATGATATTGATGTGCGTGATAACATTAGTGATCATGATTTGGTTGTTCATGATGCCAATGAGCTGCTTGATGTTACTGTTAAGGGTGAATATCATATGGAGCAATCTGATGTTGGTTGTGAGGACATGAGGACAAAAAATCATTCATTGGCTTTATTGACTTTTGCTCACCTTAACCATTTTTTCCTTGTGATTTTTTTTATTCCAGGATTCTCGTCACATTGATCTTGTCATTTTTATCTATGACCAGGGTTCAGATTCGAGGTCAAATCCTTTTCAAGAGAGGGAGAATGATGTGATCCAGAATGAGCTCTGTTTGTTGGGCCAAGTTAACTTGAAGTTGTAGCTGATTGCATGGCTTGATCAAATTGGCGTATTTGGGCCATTTTGGTGGATTTGGAAGATTCCTTGGGTTTTGGATTTTGGTCCATGCATGAGACTTTATGTGAAGGCTTTATTATGTCTAAAGCAATATTGGAATGGGTCTTTAACGTGCATGGGCTGCCTTGATTGATTTTGGGCTTTATTTCCGAATGGTGCATTAGCAGTGGCGGGATTTGCACAGTCTTTGTATTTTGGACGTAACTTTCTCATCTGATGTCTGATTTTGGTGATTCAAGTTGTATTGGAAAGAGAACTCATATTTCTACAACTTTGTAGCTTATATCAAAGTCTAGTTCGGATGTCTTCTTGGTCAAAATGAGGATGCAAGATATCCCTACGGTTTTTATATTTTTTTATATTTTTTTAAGGTTATGTGTTGTTTAAGTGATGGGCTGAACTTTAATTATATAACAAAGCCCATGCACGAAATTTTAAAGTATTTTATGTGTTATTGGGTATATTTTACTAGGGTTTTATTATATTTGGGTATAATTAGGGTTAACCACCTATTTAAAGTGGCATTATTCATTGTAATTGGGAATTAACTAAGAACATTTTTTTTTACAAAACAAAGTGACTTCTGTCATCTTGAAGGAGTGGATTCTTCCTTGGTTCTATGGAAAAAAAGCTTATCCACGTGTGGCAAGTGTTGTGGCGCTGTATCGCTGTTCAAGATTCTCCAAAGAAATAAAGAAAGGTTCTTAAGGGCAAAGTTCTGGTTAGACATCTTGGAAGGATTTTGTTATTACAAAATCAAGATTAGCGGTTCTTGGGGCTTAGAACACGTGGAGTGGTTTGCTTAGCTTTGTTGCAGGCAGGTTTCTATCAGTAACGACCACTCTTGTTATGCCTAAAACTATTCTAGAGTTCTTTATTAGTGGTGACTTTGATTTGGTGTAAGATTAATTTATTAGTCTTGAGAAAATTGGATTTAAAACATGAAAAATGATAATTTTAAAAGAAAAATCACATTTTCCTTTTTATACTTAGGGTTTAATTTTACAAAATAAAATAAATCCTTTCCCCTCCCACCATATGGAATTTTTGGCCAAGCATGTGTGAAAATAAAAATTCTGTAACAACAATCTTAATTACCATAATGAGAAAATGTTACAAAATTAAATATTCAATTAACCTTTTGAAAAAATATAACTTCCAAATTTAATCAAGGGTTTCCAAAACCCAATGCTTGAAATTCCAATAATGGCCTTATTAAATTATATCTAATATAATTTAATTTTATACATTTAATAATTATCATATAATTATTAAACCAAATATTAACTTTTAATATACAGTTTCAAGTGTGACAAATAATATCATTAATTATATTAATAATATTTATACATCTGTGAGTATATAATTAGACTATCCAATTATGCTAAATACGCTCTAGTATATCGAGCTAGCACAGGGACCAAATGGACCTCAGTTCCGAGCTCTAATAATCTCGAAATATTAATTAAGCTCTTAATTAAATATTCTGAATTATTAACTCCAGATTATTCCACTAAAAACCCAAAGTTGTACTCTCGTTGCCTCAGATGATATATTAAACCGAACCAAGTCGGTGTCCATCGATATAGTCACTACATATAGATTAACCCTTCACGAGTATCTCGTAATTCGAGTTGAGTCATAATGTCCGCTATACCCCTTTAATTATTTTTACCTTAAGTATCATTGATTCTCTAATAAACGATTTATTCATAACCATTATGAATTTTAATCTTTCTATTCGTAATAGAAAGACTTGAGCGCTCAAACCGTTCAAGTACCAAATCAACCCTTAAGGAATATACTCATATACTTCTCGCAATAAGGAGTGAACTCCATATCTATGTAAAATGTTCCCAGCTACACAACAGACCGTGGCCCCAAAGTACGTAGCTATTGGTCGGGACTGCTACACCAACCTCACATTTGTAAATCAAAGGACATAGCCTGCCATGCAGGAGTTCGTAGTACACTCAGGATTAAGATCAATCCATATATGACCATCTAATACTTTGAAATGACTTTCTTTGTTTAACGGATGTTATGAAAATGTCATTTCCATCTAAGTCCAGTCCTATATGATCACATCATACAAGGTGCCTCCATTCTCATGTCTCTACATGGACGATCTCAGATTAAGGTCGCCATACAAATATAGAATGGACCGCAGCTATAGATAAACCATAAACAAAGTACCCGTTTTGTTTGCTCTCTATGGACTATTTAAGATTACTAACTTCAGACTTAAATCCTCTTGTGTATGACACTCATACACTAAGTCTGAAGGTACATAAGTAATCTAGGGTAATCTAGATAATTTATAATATGCGAAAATTAAACAAACACTTTGATAAATGAATAATGCATCATTTTATTTGAAAACAAATAAAGTCGTTTACATTACATATAGCTCTAGGGCATACATCCCAACAATCTCCCACTTGCAGTAGAGCAAACGAGACATGTCACGTAATCCTAGACCATCTAAGTGACCTTCAAACACTTTAACCGACAAGGTCTTTGTAGACGAATCAGCCAGGTTCTCTGCGGATGCAATCTTTGTGACAATAACGTCTATTCTCTACACTATCTCCCTGATGAGATGATATTTCCTCTCTATATGTTTTCCCCTCTTGTGGCTTCTTGGTTCTTTTGAATTTGCCACTGCACCACTATTATCACAATAAAGTGTGAGTAGTCTATCCATATCAGGAACAACTTCCAGATCTCCCAAGAATTTACGGAGCCAGACTGCTTCTTTAGCTGCTACATATTCAGTCTCCATGGTGGAGTCAGAAATGCAAGATTTCTTTATACTCCGCTATACTATAGCCCCACCACCTAGGGTAAATACTGATCCAAATGTTGATTTCCTACAATCGATATATGTCTGAAAGTTAGAGTCCGTATATCTCCTTAAGATCATATCCTCACCGGAATATACAAGCATATAATCTCTTGTTCTCTTAAGATAATTGAGAATATGTTTCACAGCCACCCAATGATCCAATCATAGGTTAGACTGAAACCTGCCGACTACTCCCACTACAAAACAAATGTTCGGTCTCGTGCATAGCATAACATACATGAGACTACCAACTGCTGATGCATATGGGATATGTCTCATTTCCTCAACATCTTGAGGTGTCTTAGGAGATTGTTCCTTTGACAAATGAATTCCATGCCGATAAGGCAGATTACATTTCTTAAAATTCTGCATCCCAAATCACACAAGGATCTCGTCGATATAAGATGCCTGAGACATAACTAACAGTCGTTTATTGTAATCCTGAAGTATCTAAATCACAAGAACATAACTGG
Organism: Zanthoxylum bungeanum; assembly: GCA_019454045.1. Taxonomy (NCBI): domain Eukaryota; kingdom Viridiplantae; phylum Streptophyta; class Magnoliopsida; order Sapindales; family Rutaceae; genus Zanthoxylum; species Zanthoxylum bungeanum. The sequence goes on along the minus strand of SKCR01006899.1, from coordinate 134,681 downwards.
CCTCTCCCAAATCTTTCATTTGGAATTGGTTAGCTATCCAGGTTTTCACGTCCGATAATATATGTACATTATTCCCAATGAGTAAAATATCATCGACGTGTAAAATAAGAAAAACCACATTCCCGTCAATGATGCACGTGTATACACAAGGCTCATCAATATTTTGCTCAAAATCATAAGACTTGATCGTGGTATCAAATCTTATATTCCAAGATCGAGATGCTTTCTTAAGTTCATAAATGGACCTTTGCAGCTTGCAAACCTTTTGCTCTTGACCTTGGGCTATGAACCCATTTGGTTGTACTATATAGATACTCTCATCAAGATTGTCATTCAAGAATGTAGTATTGACGTCCATTTGCCAAATTCCATAGTCATAATATGCGGCAATGGATAGAAGAGTACGGATGGGTTTGAGCATGGCTACTGGCGAGAAAGATTCCTATAGTCAACTCCCTCTTTCTGGGTATAACCTTTGGCCACTAGCCTAGCCTTGGAGGTCTGTACCTTCCCATTTGCTCCCCTCTTCCTATGTAGATCCACTTGCAACGTATGAGTTTCACCCCCATCAGGTTGGTCTACAAGTTCTCAGACTGAGTTGGAGTACATAAACTTCATCTCTAGGTTCATGGCTTTGAGCCATTCCTCTTTATCAGAATCATCCATTGCACTACGATAGGTCAATGGATCATCTATACCATCACTGGATACGATAACTTGTGCCTCTCCAACTCCAAGATAGTGATCAGGTTGTCATAGAACCCTCCCACTACGTTTAGGTTGCAGATCATTCTGATGAGCTTGCATCTGACGTTCAGATATCGAAGGTGCTATGTATTTGTCAACTATCGTTGATGATGGTGTGCTGGTCGAACCGGCAAGTAACTCTTAGAGTAACACTTTACTTCGAGGTTTGAACTCCCTCATATAGTCATCCTCTAGAAACGTAGCATTTGTCGATACAAACACTTTGTTATCTTTAGGGCTATAGAAGAATCCACCCATAGTCTCCTTAGGATAGCCTACAAATAGGCACACCTGAGAACGTGGCTCCAACTTTGTAGTCTTATTCTTCAGCACATATGGTGGACACCCCATATACAGAAATTTCATAAACTAATTTTACGACCACTCCACAACTCTAAGGGAGTCTTAGGAACAGACTTAGATGGAACTACATTAAGGATATGCATTGCAGTTTGTAACGCATATCCCCAGAACGAACTAGGTATTGAGGTATAACTAAACATAGATCTCATCATGTCTAGTAGGGTCCGATTTCTCCTTTCTGCAATACCATTTTATTGTGGTGTTCCAGATGCTGTGAGTTGGGATACTATCCCATGCTCAACCAAGAATTCCTCAAAATCTCTGTCAAGGTATTCTCATCCACGATCTGATCATAGAGTATTGATTGTTTTAGCTAATTGGTTCTCAACCTCAGCACGATACTCATTGAACTTTTCAAAAGTATCTGACTTGTGCTGCATTAGGTAAATTTACCCATATCTAGAATAATCGTCAATGAATGTGACGAAGTATTTATAACCACCTCGGGCTCTTACATTAATCGGTCCACAGACGTCCAAATGTATTAGCTCAAGTGGTTGACTAGCTCTTATACCTTTCTCAGTAAAAGGTCTCTTGGTCATTTTTCCTTATAAACAAGATTCGTAGACTGGTCAAGTTCCGAGCTTTAACTGATTTAAGGCTTCATTCTTTATCAATCTGTCTATTCGGTCAAGGTTGATATGAACAAGTCTAAAATGCCAAAGATATATGTCATCGTGAGAAATCTTTTGACGTTTAGTTTTAGGTTTCTCAACCTTAAATATTTCAGAGTTGAGCAGTGACCTATGTGATAATGGTCTTAACACATACAAGTTATTTTCTTAGTTTCCTGTGCATATGGTTAATCCATTTCTACCAATAATAACCAAACTACTATTAAAAGAAACTGAGTAACCATCATCCAAAAGTTTAGAAATAGAAATCAAATTCCTGCGAAAACCAGGAATGAATAACACATTGTTCAAAATTAAATAACTATTATTTGTAAAATTTAAACTAGAAACTCCCACTATTTTGGCTGAAACGACATCCCATGTCTCGACCCTCATGGTGTAGTCACCTTTAACAAGGTGAAACGGTATCCCCTGCAATGACTCTATCATCTGAGATGCTGAAGCCATAGGTTCATGCTTTGCAGCAAGAACCTCAGACATCCTTGTTAGCAAGTAGCAGCAGGCTTTCTCATTAACTGCGACCCATTTCTGGTAGGTATCGCGCACAGCTTGGCCAGTATTTCTGGCCGGTTCGGGAGGACACTCCTCCGTCAAGACAAACTTTAGGTCTTCACAGACCAGGATAGCGTTCATGTTACTTTTCCACTTAACATAATTTTCTCCCGTTAATTTGTCATTTGAGAGTATTGAAATAATTGGAGAAACCATGGCTGAAAAATGAAATAAACATGCATTTAACATTCATCACATATTAAAATCATCAAACAATTTTGGCATAAAATTAAACATGATGCATGAACAATGAAAAACGAATTAGAAACCTAAGAGAATTACTATGCCATGGAAATCTATCATCCCGCAAGTAAGTGCTGCCATAGGGTAGGCCAAGTACTTTCATGATAGATCGAGACAATCTCAGTCGATTATTATATATGGGAATAACTCTTATTCCTATATTAAACAACTACCGTTTGATTCAATCAAGGAATTTTATTAATAGTTAATTATTCATTTGTGAGTGTGACCCGCCGTTTTGGGATCATTGTGTTGGAGATTATCTAGGTCCCAATGATCACAAATCAAGCATGAACATGTGTGAATACATTCGAGGAAGTTGCGAAATACTTACATCGATCGGTTGAGCGACGCGGAGGCAACAAAAAACGAAATCTGCTCGGCAGTGGACTGCTCACGGCAGTGCAGTGAATTTCCTCACTGGTTTCGGTTTTGATCACCAAGAATCAAGCTCCAAGCTTTGCGAAATGATTCTCGACTCATGGGTGGACTTCCCTATCACCTTCGCATTGATCCCGGAGTGTGCTAGCACTCTCGATTTTGCCATAAAATCACACTTTGCTTCCCTTCTTGTTCGGTTTTCTGCCTAGAAAAAAAAACAGAACAAAAATGGCCCAAATGGGCGTGAGAGTGAAGAGAAATTAGAGAGAGAGAGATGTGTAAATGTGTTATCTATTTTGATTTCCAAAATCCAATAATAACATATACCAAAATTTGTTAAATGGCTTTCAAAAAGTCAACAAATTTTGGTGGGAAAAATGCATTAAATGCATTCAACAACCCACATCCATCAATCCATCTTATCAAGTGACAAGTTGTCACATCACTCAAAGTGACTAGTGATTTGACGCTTGATGCGACTAATGATTTGATGCTTGATTTGACTTGCGTGCCGCACTCGAATTTGAAATGCGAATGCACTCGCAAATAATCTCGGGCTCGGGTTTGCTAATTCCAAATTAACGAATTTTCCATTGCGACGTAATTAAATGATTACGCCTAGCGAAATCACTATTCACATCGCTAACGAATTAATTCTAAATTAATTCGCTCGCTCGAATTAAAATCAAATTTTAATTCTGCGTCGAAATCCAATTTCGTTTAATATATCAAATATATTAATTTATCGATTAATTCCAAATTAACCGTTATCTCTCTTTAAATGATATTTTATCCCAGATAAAATATTTCCGTAATTAATCCCAGATTAATTTTCTCTCTCATCTAATTAATCCCAGATTAATTTAGAGTGCGAGTTATACGTCATCGGTGCATCTTTGGGAAGTGACCCATGAGATCCCCGGATATGTTGGCAGTAAATTCGGTCGTCGGACTATCCGAACACGTTAATACCTCGTACTACGTTTATACCAAATTACAAGACAAGGTTGGCTTCTAGCAAAGCGCCATGCCTACCCAATTCTCCGGAAATATCCTTACAGGAATAAAGGATCTGTATCAGGCGTAGTTTACGTAGTATTGCGTATTTCTGTCCAGTATCGGATGATCACATGCGAGGCATGGGGCTGGTATAGTGTCTGCCCCGTACGAAGCATATATCGGATTACGAGCAACTAGTCTCTTTAATATCGGATAAATCATGACCAAGTCATATTATCCCGACGGTTACAACCTTATATAGAGAACCAGTTCTGTATCCCTGCGTGATCATCAACTCCATATGACTGGTGTGACATTTCCGTCTTGACATCACACCTAACACACTACGATTCTCGATATACCCAGAATTGGCGTACACAGAAACCGGTTAAAGCCTTGGACGACCTCAACCAAAGTATATTGATTGTCGCATACATTAGCGGTGCAAGTCTCAGGTTAAGACAAAATACACCTACCCTGATTTCAGATTTCCATAGACACATAGTCATACTACCAATGGAATTCCGAGGGGGTCTTATCTAGAGCGAAGCTGTTTCCCGTACCATCGGTGAAACACAACTTCCTATTACACTTGTATGAGTATCCTATACCCAAATATATGAGAACTATGTCGTTGTGCCCTCACAACGCGCACAAGTGTAATACTAGTCTTTTACGCATTCATCGATGTCCAATCTCGATAATGCTCTGACTATGGATATTTAATGATTTATCCTTCGTGGACTGATACTGTCTCATATCATTCTCAATCCAGAAACAAATCACACGGACCTCCTATCATTTATACATATAGGTGATCTAATCACAAATGATAAGAGTGCAATCTCCTTTGTCACATAGTTAATTTGTACAACAACACCGTGATCTGTACAAATAGTGACGCTATGGGTCATAATTGTCCAACAATCTCCCACTTGGCCTATAGCCAGTCACTCGAGTGCTTGACACCCGAACTATGTACTGTTGGCTCAAATTGCCGATAAAAGACTTTCGCCAGTGGATTTTCATGATTATAATCTGATGCGATTTATTCGATCATCACATCGCCACGATGTATGATCCGAACGAATCAGATGAATAGTCGAAGTATGTATCTGGATCATTGATGAGACCATTAATTCTTTAGCCTGTGCTCGTGCCTAGCTCAACTGCTAACAGAACTATATCTAATCTAATTAGATTTGTTATCGACCCAGAAGGCTTCTATTGCCGCTTCAGCTACAGCAATAACCCGTATTTGTTGTTTATTCGGTAACAATACATTGCTTGGAAGATTTCCAGCTCACTGTACCGTTATTCAAACTGTATAGTACCGTTTGCGACTTATAGTCGTCTTTATCGGTTAGGAAACTTGCTACAGTGATCCCAGTCACTTCAAGTTCTCATTCTACAGATACTAAGACAGCATCCTTAGTTCTCTAAGATACTAACGGATCAATCCAGTGACTATCACTCGGATTGGCCTATTTGTGAATCCATATGCTCAAAGCGTATGAGACACCAGGTAGCGTACATTTTTCAATGTACGAATTCTCGGAGATTTTTATCGAAAGCCAAGCCTTCGCCGATTATATTATGGGAATATCATTTCCAAGAAATGACATATTATCATTATTTTATAGGACATCGATTGGCAGTGCGCTCCCACTAACCCTCTTATATACACAAGAATTATTTCGTTTTGAATTAAATCATAAACAATTATGATTACATCAAAATGGTAATTCCAAGAACCTATGCTTGCTTCAATCCAAACATGGATCGAACAACCCGCAAACCTTGTTTGCTAGTTTTATACGACAAAATCGACATGATGTTTTAAACATCCTCCAAAAGGTTTCCTTTTCAGGAAAGCGATTTTCCCATAAAGCTGACATATTTCATAAATGAAATACTCAGCTTTAGCAAGCATTATCCAAAAGGATTTACCGTGGCAACAGGTAAAAGGTTGAATCGTAATCAACACAATGTTGATAACGATACCTTTCCGTTAAAAGCCTAGCTTTATACGTTGGTATGTTGCCTTCCATGTATGTCTTCCTTGAAGACTTATACAGTTCCAATAGGCACAATGCCTTGCGGTACATCAACTAGTATCCAAACATAGTTGATATACATGGATCCATTTCAGATTATATGGCACTTTGCCATAATAGGGAGTCGATATCCTGTATCACTTCCTCATACGTAGTCAGTTGGTATACCTCAATAAGATAAACATCTTTATGAGGTGAGATCAGAAACCCATACCCCAGGTTGTTTTCCGACTCTCTCCAACTTACGCGGTTCTTGTGTATTCGAAGATTAATAGTATAGTTTCATCCTTGATGAAATATTTGTGTTCCATTAGGAATCAGTGCCTTGAATAGTATTACTCTGATTTTCATCGAGTTTTACTATCCTCCCACTTACCAATGCATATAGGTATTCCTCTTAGGAAAACGGCATGGTGAGCAACAATCTAATTGTTCTCTTTGTGAGTTGTATAAGTACTATACTTTGGTATCCCTAGGATAACCTACAATTGGCACTTATCCAATTTGGGTTTTAGTTTTTTTATCATCCAAACATATGCATGGCATACCCAAATTATCAGGAATGTGAAACCTGGTTTCTTTCATGTTCATATCTAATATGATATCTGTCAAACAGATTATTATGGAACCTTATTCTAAATAAGTTCTGCACTGATTATGCTTATCCGTTGAAGGAATGGTAGCTCAGAGCGATTCATGATTAACCTTATCATGTGCAACAAAATTTGGTTTATCCGTTCGGACACACAGTCACAATGACGTGTTCCGAGAGGAGTCCTCGTTTGAAAGAATACTATACTCTTTCAAGTATATGAGAAACTTATTGCTTAAGTATTTTCCATTACGGTCTTACCGTGACGGTATAATACTATAGCCGATCTGTTTGTCTATTTCGTGTCGAAACTTTAAAAGTTTCTAATTTGTGTTCTTCAAAAGAAACACATAACCACAACGCGATGCCACATCCGTAAAGGTCACGAAATATTCATATCCACCTCTAGCCTAGCTAGACATGGGCCCACTTGCTTCACTATGAACTAGGGCTAACAGATCAGTGCCATTTACACTTTTACCAAGTAAATAGTGTTTTAGGCAGTTTGCCCAATAAACTAGATTCATATACTTTATTTGATTGGGATCAAATTAGTCCTAGTACCCACACTTCAAAAGTGCAGATATACGAGTCTTGTTTGATTGTGTCCCTGACAATAATGCCACAATTAGTTTCTTCTGATCAAATCAGTTTGAGCTATTTGTTTGTCATTATATACGTTTTGAGATTTATTTATATTCAAAATACAAATTCAGTTATTCACATCTAATGTGTTTATCTCAATATCATCTTTATATAATGAAACACTTTAGTGTTCTAAAATATAAAGGTTCACCCACAGCGGGTTAAACACAGATACATAGATAATGTTTCTAGTCAAACTAGTTACATTATAACAGTTTCCTAATCCTGCTCATAGCAGATTCTGAACATCAGTATATATTTATGTACCACACTAAGTATTTAAAATCCAATTTCAATACTAGTAGTGAACATAATCTTGACAAACATATTTGAAGTCGGAGCCTTGCACCGTCTTCAATTCCTTCATGTCTGCTTTGTTCAAACAGCAGTCACGCTTCCGTGATCCCGTTTGCCACAGTTAGGCAGACATTTTGGGATATGTCCTTTTTCTTTCTAAAAGATTATAATGATTTTGCCTTTGCCATTTTTCCACATTCCAGTAGCCTTTGGCCAAGCCTCGGGTTTCTAGAATATCGAAGTGAGGTGCGGCTTGCGCCTTGCGGTACTTGCCTAATTGCAAAGTTTGACTTTATCTCCTTGAGAATAGCCATTAATTCTCCAAGAATTATTGCAATTTAGTACTTCTAAAATCTAAACATAGATTTATGAAGATCCTTCAATTTCAGTATCAAACTTTAAGGATCTAATCCTTAGTTCTGATTCAGAAATTAAGGAGTCTACTACGACAAACTTAATGGATTAAGAACTTAAGTTATCATTACATGATCTTTCAAAGATTATGCTCTACTGTTTGCTTAACTCCGAGATTAGGCCTAATATATTATTTTTTTAAATAAGATAACTTATTATTTTCCAGGACCATCCTGAAAATTATTCCCAATTTGAAAATTAAACCATTTAAAACATTTTCCCTAGGATTATGTATTAAACGTCAATCTTTCAACTTATATCTTGATTCTAATAGTCCAACTATTTAATCAACGATTTAGGTACTATTTATTATAATGATTACAATAGTCCAACTATTTAATCAACTATAATTTAATAGATTAAAATCAATTATATTGATTATTATAATCCAATTATAAAATCAACTATAAATGAATAGTTTGAATATAGTCCAACTATTTATTAAAACAACAATTTAAATATTAGTCCAACTAAAATTTAATTTATTTGACGAATGATATTGTTTGAGCGCGTATGGCGAGTAATTGAACGAATATTGCAAATTCAATTCTTGCCTCCCACTATTTTTCGGCGAGCCTCTAATCCTCTGTCGAGTACTCGGGAAACCGTGTTTCCTAGTGGGCTAGGATTCCGTTAAATATCATACAATCTTGACTTTGGCCAACAAATTGTATGATATTAACTAGGTAGATCTCTAAGATCGATTGGATTCAATCCAATCCTAGATCCGGTAGGGGGACATCCAAGTCCGAAACATATATCTTATATATGCCAATAAATCCAATGTATTACCTAACCTTTTTCCTCTGAATCAACTAAGCCTTGGCTTTGGCACAACAAACTTAGTGATCCCAGTCAAGCGTGACCCATTGACCATGGAAAGCTTCGTAATCAATGTCGATGGACAAGAAGTGGTCTTGACTTTGGCCAACAAACCACAACTTGGACAAGACACTGACATGTAACAAAGCTCTCGTGATTCAAACACATCCTCGACAGACAAAGGCCTTGACTTTGGCCAACAAACCAATGCCGTCTTAGATCTTGAGTGAGAATCACTCAATGGAAGGAAAAACGCTTAATATTTGTGAGGGTTTTTCGAGTGCAAATTGGCAACCAATTTATTATCTTTGTTAAGGTCTCATCATCATACACCCTTAAACATCCATTCTAAACACATAATAAAGCGCATATGAAAAATAATAATGATATGCGGATGGATACTTTACACATTGATCCTAGATCAAATCTCTCTCTTTCTCTCTCCCGCTAGCACAAATATTTCTTCTACCCGTTACACTACACTTCTAAAGAAACCTCATTTACATTGAGGGGAATAGGTGAGAAGAGAATACAAAGAATAGAAGGTGATAAGGCTGGACACGCAGGTCCAATTAATAAATCAAATTTATAACACAATTTCTAAAATTGTCCCACTGATCTAATATCCATCCGATATACATTATTCATGCATCGCAACCATGTATTCACACAATCATGTTATAAATCAATCTAATCAAATTAATTAATCTGATAATTAGTGATCATCCAATGTTCAAACAACGATTTGATTTTGCTCGAGTCAAACTCGTTTTGCGAATAAGTACTCAAAGTACGAATTCTCGAATTAAATTAAACTACATCATTAAATCCAATTTAATATGCATTAAATTCTAATTCATTATTTAATTCCAAATTAAATATCACACTTTATTTACGAACTTTTACGACTTAAATTCCAAATTTAATCGCAACGGGTCTCAAAGCCCGATTAACGTCCAACGTTAATTTAATTAAAGTCTAATGGGCTTTTAATTAATTTCTTAAGGCGTGGACTTTTGGTCAACTCGGGTCAAACCCGTAACCAAAGTCCAATCCGGGAGTTACCCCAGAAGCCTAGAAACCAATCTTGGCCCATTAGGCCCAATTAAACTTTAAAGGTCCATTAAGTCGCATTTGGGCTTTATGGATGCGGTTTTGAGCCCAATTGGATCCAATCCAACTTGCCTTAACCCAACTTTGTACAACAAAGCCCATTTAGCCCATTTACAACAATTCAAGCCCAATTTCCAAAATTAGCCCAATTAACTAAATTACTAAAATCCAATTTTATAATTTAATTAATCAAAGTGCATTAACATAATTAATCACCCAAATCAATATTTCCAAAACACAAATTAGGCTAATTAATCATGCTCATCTACATCAATTAGTGTCCAACACAAATTAACAAAAAATCAAACCCAATCATGCTTCTGACTCTCGGCTATTTGGGGAATTTTGTCCGATTCGGTTTCAATCCAATTAAACGCACAATCAACATTAAATTATCATCCCGAATGATTTCCAACACATCCAATTGTCAAAAATAAAAAATCCCAAGACATCAAATAGGGCATCAAATTCGGCCATGACCAAAATATTGGGGAAATTTATTCCAAACACAATTTCAACAATTGATCCAATCAATCCTTAATTCAAACAAATTTAAACATACTAATCGATCCAATTTGATTAATCATGCTCAAAATCAAGTTTGCCCAATTTTAAGCCCTAAATAAATTTCATGCTTTTAACCAAGCTCTGATACCATTGTTGGAGATTCTCTAGGGTCCCAATGATCACAAATCAAGCATGAAATATAAGTGAATACATTCGAGAAGTCGCGGAATACTTACATTGATCGGTTGAGCGACGCGGAGGCAACAAAAAATGAAATCTGCTCGGCAGTGGACTGCTCACGGCAGTGCAGTGAATTCCCTCACTGGTTTCGGTTTTGATCAACAAGAATCAAGCTCCAAGCTTTACGAAATGATTCCCGGCTCATGGGTGGACTTCCCTATCACCTTCGCATTGATCCCGGAGTGTGCTAGCACTCTCGATTTTGCCACAAAATCACACTTTGCTTCCCTTCTTGTTTGGTTTTCTGCCAAAAAAAAAAACAGAACAAAAATGGCCCAAATGGGCGTGAGAGTGAAGAGAAATTAGAGAGAGAGAGATGTGTAAATGTGTTATCTATTTTGATTTCCAAAATCCAATAATAACATATACCAAAATTTGTTAAATGGCTTTCAAAAAGTCAACAAATTTTGGTGGGAAAAATGCATTAAATGCATTCAACAACCCACATCCATCAATCCATCAATCCATCTTATCAAGTAACAAGTTGTCACATCACTCAAAGGGACTAGTGATTTGACGCTTGATGCGACTAATGATTTGACGCTTGATTTGACTTGCTTGCCGCACTCGAATTCGAAATGCGAATGCACTCGTAAATAATCTCGGGCTCGGGTTTGCTAATTTCAAATTAACGAATTTTCCGTTGCGATGTAATTAAATGATTACTCCTAGCGAAATCACTATTCACGTCGCTAACGAATTAATTATAAATTAATTCGCTCGCCCGAATTAAAATCTAATTTTAATTCCGCGTCGAAATCCAATTTCGTTTAATATATCAAATATATTAATTTATCGATTAATTCCAAATTAACTGTTATCTCTCTTTAAATGATATTTTATCCCAGATAAAATATTTCCGTAATTAATCCCAGATTAATTTTCTCTCTCATCTAATTAATCCCAAATTAATTTAGAGTGCGAGTTATACGTCATCGGTGAATCTTTGGGAAGTGACCCATGAGATCCCCGGATATGTTGGCAGTAAATTCGGTCGTCGGACTATCCAAAAATGTAAATACCTCGTACTACGTTTATACCGAATTACAAGACAAGGTTGGCTTCTAGCAAAGCGCCATGCCTACCCAATTCTCCGGAAATATCCTTACAGGAATAAAGGATCTGTATCAGGCGTAGTATACGTAGTATTGCGTATTTCTATCCAGTATCGGATGATCACATGCGAGGCATGAGGCTGGTACAGTGTCTGCCCCGTACGAAGCATATATCGGATTACGAGCAACTAGTCTCTTTAATATCGGATAATCATGACCAAGTCATATTATCCCGAAGGTTGCAACCTTATATAGAGAACCAGTTCTGTATCCCTGCGTGATCATCAACTCCATATGACTGGAGTGACATTTCCGTCTTGACATCACACCCAACACACTACGATTCTCGATATACCCAGAATTGGCGTACACAGAAACTGGTTAAAGCCTTGGACGACCTCAACCAAAGTATATTGATTGTCGTATACATTAGCGGTGCAAGTCTCAGGTTAAGACAAAATACACATACCCTGATTTCAGATTTCCATAGACACATAGTCATACTACCAATGGAATTCCGATGGGGTCTTATCCAGAGCGAAGCTGTTTCCCGTACCATCGGTGAAACACAACCTCCTATTACACTTGCATGAGTATCCTATACCCAAATATATGAGAACTATGTCGTTGTGCCCTCACAATGCGCACAAGTGTAATACTAGTCTTTTACGCATTCATCGATGTCCAATCTCGATAATGCTCTGACTATGGATATTAAATGATTTATCCTTCGTGGACTGATACTGTCTCATATCATTCTCAATCCAGAAACAAATCACAGGGACCTCATATCATTTATACATCTAGGTGATCTAATCACAAATGATAAGAGTGCAATCTCCTTTGTCACATAGTTAATTTGTACAACAACACCGTGATCTGTACAAATAGTGACGCTATGGGTCATAATTGTCCAACACATTGGACTTAACAAGTGAAGTGCCACCGTAGGGTAGGTCAGTTCACAAGATACATCTAGAATCCTTATCCTTTCAAAATCCAAACCTGATATTGACCCAAAATGGACACCATCTGTTGGGGGACGAAAGCAAAGCCGTCCCGAGGCACCTTTTGAATCTCACGTTTTCGGACTAACAACGGAGATCGCGGGATATACTATCGTATATCCCTCTCTCACTCACTGTTTTAAAATTAAGGTTTCTATTTATAAAATATCTAATATTTTAATATAACTAGTGTATAAATATATGACGGCTAAATCATAACTCTTATTTACACGAGTACACTTTTAGTGACCTAACCAATTTTAACTCTTAAAAATTGTATCACTAATTTTCATTAGTCTCTACTAATTGTATTACTAAATTAAACTAATTTAATTAGAGTGGTATTAGTGGCCTATTATATTTTAACTTTTAAAATACTAGAACACTAATTGGTTTAAAATTTTAAAAATTCTAAAATGGTCAAGATTTATATTAAACTATTTAATTAATCTTAGTGCGTTATAAAATCCAATGTTACATGGAATGTATTCCGAGTGCAGACCACATTACCGTCCATTCGAATTCGTCTATGTAATTTATGTCCATGTTTCCATCCTATGTACAAATGGAATTTATTATACACTTATTAAGCCCAATATATTAGAATTCAAATTTTAAACCTTAAAACCAATTAATCCAATTAATTTTTTGTCCATGCATATCATATTCTAATTTAAACATTTTAAATCACATAAAATCATATTTCATGTCTATAATGATAATGCATCTAAAGCATGTTATTCAAATAATTCAAATTAAACATACATATAACATAAAAAATATTTTGCTTTGACTAGGCTATTATTTTTCCTGTACTAATCTACTTAGTATAAAAAATACCCAAGGCATCCCTTGGTCTTCAAATCACGCTCCAAGGTGGTGTTGGCTCCTTTTGCGACTTCGGTGCTCCAAATTACAACAATTGAAATTTTACATTAGAAAATAAAAATACAACAATTGTAAACAATGTCCTTATGGCCTTACATCCCAAATATAAAACCACATGAAAATAAGAGCCAGAAAAATTTACGACCAATGCAAAATCCATTTATCACATGAAAAATAATAATCATTCATCATATGAATATTATTTTGTGCCTACTCATCTAAACATGCATATCAATGTAGGCACTGTATTTTTGCATATAAGTCCCGATGATGAGCCTCCAGCGGAGGCACTACCTTTTTATGTCGTGGAAGTCGCAAGAAACGGACGTCGGAAGGGAATAATTGAGAATTGATGTTTTGTTGGATTTGATTCGCTCGTTTAGCTTCGGGTTTGTCTGTCGGATTTCTGTTGCAACATTTCCTTGGCCCAAACACCAAACCCACGCCCATAAGCCCACCAAAACCAACCAAATCACACACCAAGCCCACCAACAACAAGGCCCACACCCATTACACAACATTTACCTCTCCACCAACTATTCAAACAACCAAATTAACCTTCTACCATGCATGCCCCACACATTTGACCTACAATTTACCTTACTCCCCAATTTTCAACAAAGTTTCCAAGCCATTAATGTCATCCCCCCTCCAAGTCAAAAGAAACCACAAATCACCTTCATTTTTCAACAAGTTTCCAAGCCATTAATGACATTTCCCCACACCATTTAATTCACTAACCCCACACCCATGACTTAACCTTCCCTTTTCCATTTTTTTCAACAAAGCAAGTCCTTCTCATTCTCAAACAAGGAAGCCCCCATCCCTTTGCCTATATAAATAATCATTTGCTCACTTGAAACCCCTAGCATCTTCATAGCACATGCATAGCACAAATATATCACAAAGACACCTCTCCTCTCAAGCTTTCTTACGCCAACATTACCCTGAAGATCAGCCCTCATCCCTTATGCCCACTGCCTCTAAAACAGCTCCTCATTCACACACCAAACTGACCTTGAACAAGCCACCTAGCACGCCCACTGCAGCCACCTAGCACGCCCACTGCACCCCCCACTTCACGCCCACTATAGCCACTGAAACTAGCCACCTAGCATGCCCATTATAGCTACAAGAACCAGCCCCACTTCACGTAAATTAGCCACTCTTTCACGCCCACTTTTTACACTGAAGTAAGCCCCCATTATTCACGCCAAACTGCACTTAATAAGCCCAGTAAATTCACGCCAAACCACACCTAACCAGCCAGCAAGTCACGCCAGTTAGCCTCACTAAATTGTCCACACAGCACCGGAAATTGCCTCTCCAAATAGCCTTCAATATCACCGAATATTGCCCCCTGAACAGCCTTGTAAACCACCAAAAAAAACTGCATCCCAAACTGCTTCTAACTACCGAAGAAACTGCCTAAAAAACTGCCTAACATTTCCAAAATTATGACCAGAAAATAATCCCATAATTACCGAAAATTGCAACTAAAACAGTGGCCAAAATCTTCAAAACAGTGAACAAAAAAACTTCACTTGGAAATCCTTGAATAACCACATAAAACAGCAGCCCAATACCTCTCAAACCACCACAAAACAGCCCCTTTACACACCTGAAGCAGTGACCAGAAAATACAATGGAAATCACAGCAAAACGAAGTGGAAACAGCGAACAAAACAGCAAAACAGCGGAGGAAAACATCGAACCAGCGAACCAGAGGAGTCACAGAGTGTTAGCCCTTCCGACGGCCGTATAACGCACTTCCAAGAGACGACACAAAAGGTTAGACCTGATGGCATATGTTATATATTTTCCTCGCATAAATTAGTGATTTAGAAAGAATGTTACTTGTTTTCCTCGCATGAATTAGTGATTTAGAAAGCATGTTACTTATTTTCCTCGCATGAACTAGTGATTTAGAAAGCATGTGATTTACTTTATTTTGCATGAACATTGTAAATTAATATATGATGTGATTCCGAGTGAGTGGAATATGTGTTCTTTCTTGTGGTATATTGGATGGAAACCCGGACATAAATTCCGTAGCCGAATCTGAATGGACGGTATTATGGTTTGCACTTGGGATACAATGCCCCGTACCACTTGAGAGATTCACATATTCCATTTCATCCAAACTTGTATTCAAGCATGATTAGGCTGTTAGGAGGTTATTTTATTTTTTTTAACATGACTTAGTTATTTTCTTTCACAATAGGAGTTTAATTCACATCATGTTTAGATCGTTATTTGTCCAACATGTTTGTTATGTGATATCATGTGTTTACCGTTATGATAACTAGCTTTTAAAGCATGCAAACTTAGATTTAAGCCGTATACGAATTTAGGTGTAGGTTACCTTTTTGCAAATGTATGTTGAGTAGACTTGGTTAAAATTGCACAAATCCGTTCATTACAAGTGACATAAGTAAGGGACCATTCTGAACCCAACGGTTTGAGGTCTTCCCTTGCGAGGGGTGAGTGCGGCTTTAAATCATTTTCTCGGGTCACACCGGGTGGCGACTCCATTATTCTCCGGTTTAGTCCCCCATGGGCTACTCCGTACTCCCAATTAGGCCACGAGCCTAGAACAGCATGAGTCGCCTAGTTTCTGTGTCCTACAGTCTGGCGACTCCACTGGGGATAGAGAATCAGCCCTGAAATAATGTCTTGTAATGTTTGTGATTTGTGCTTTAATTAACCATGTCTACTGTGGGTTTATGGAGTTTAATCAAAGGCATTATTAAGGCTAGGTGATGGTTTGGTGTCTTCCTTCACTCACTACCTTTCTATAAGGAAAAGCTGTGAAGACCCCTAGATAATCATTATCCGTAGCTTACTGTGATAGACTAATTTGGAGGACTTGTTGTTTATTCCTATCACCAAGGCGATAAGAGCCTAAGAGGCTTGGGTATATAAGAGCGTTTGCTCCACCCTCCCTCTGGGGAATCTACAATAAGAAATCCATTTGACAGTTAGCCACATACCGTAACTCGTTGGCACGTACCGTAAGGTATAAAAAAGGTGCGCTCAATTGGTCGTTTGAACCCTTGAGTGTGGAGTCCTAGTTGTGGGCAATCCTTCGTCAGCGGGAGCCTTTGTTTACATTCCTTTAAACTTACATGTGAACCATAGTTATATGACCAGTAGAAATTATCTCTTTATGTTTATGTTAGGACCATCGTCATTTGGATTCAATTGGACCTCTTGTCAAGAGATATGAACTCGTTGGGCCATTTCAACTGGGACAAGTTCATGTCCTTTGAAAATTGGGCCAAAAGCTTCTAAAATGCCGATGGGCCATTTTTTGTTTAGGCCTCTTATTATTTGAAGTTGTTTAGCCATGTTATCGCAAAAGTATAAATTGTTGGGCCTTTTCAACTGGGACAAGTTTGCACCGCGCAATAGTATGATTAAATGCTTTAAAATGATATGGGCCAACTGGCATATAAATTTTGATAATCTTGTATATTTCATGCGTCATACATGTACATACTAACATGAAGTTTGAAAAGAGACACCATAGATTCCCGTTGGGTTAGAGAAGAAGGAAGACTCACCAAAAAGACCAATAGCCAATATGAGTGTATCCGTCAACGAGGGGTCTCGAATGGACCAGATTGAAACTAATCTCGCCAAAATGACTGAACAACTGCAAGCTCTGACTGGCCATGTCTAATATAGTGTGTGCCCCATGCTGGGGGAAGTTCTGAGAATGAAAGGCGTGAAGAGCCTCCAAACAGGGTGAATGATGATACTCACATCTTTGATGATGATATGGCTGAATATGCCGCAGAAAGAATAGCCGGGTCTCAGGTCGAGATACAGAAGCTCTGTGATCAAATAGAGTCGGTTACCGAAAATTGAAGGGGAAACATGAGGACTTGTTGGATTATGAGGTGATGACCTTCGAGGGAGCAGCTGCCAGCTCAATTTAAAATGCCGATATTGCCAAGTTTAATGGGAATGGGGACCCGAGGGTCCATCTTCGACAGTATGTCTCGGTGATGAGTTTAGTAGGCCTGTCACAGCGCCAAGTCCAGAATATTTTTGGATGTCACTCGAGGGGGCACTTTTAGTGTGGTATCACAGCCTTGAGAAAAAGGTTAAGGAAGATTGGAGAGAACTGGCAAACGCCTTTCTAAAATAGTATGTCACAGACTTGGAGATTGACTTGTCACTCCGTGATTTGGAGAACACCAAGCAGAAGCCGGAGGAAAGCTTCAAAGACTATGTAGATCGCTGGAGAAGCCAACTTTTGAAAATACAGACTCGGCCCTAAAAGAATGACCAAATCAAAATGATCATCAAAGGCACTAAGCCCTCAATTTATGCTAAGTTAAGGAGGATGACCTCCATGATTCCAGATTTCCGACAGTTGAGGGAAACTATTATGGATATTGAAGAAGATGAAGCCGATAATCGGAAGTTCTATAGCCTGAATAGGAGGACCGTTGGGGGGCCGTCAGGGACCAAGCCTGTTTCTGTTGAAGTTGCTGCAGTTAAGAACATACGTTTTTCCAACTTGGGTAGGCCCCTATCAAAAGTGCTTGAGAAGTTGATAAAGCAAGGATTCCTGAGACCATTTGAACCAAAACCACTTCCACATCCTCCACCACCACATCTTAACCTAAACCAATACTGCCACTTCCACCAACAGAAAGGCCATGACACCGACAACTGTGCCCGCCTCCGCCATGAAATCCAAGACCTAATTGACTCCCGCAAAATTCCTGACCCTGAGAAAGAACAGCCAAACACACACCGTAACCCCCTGCCTAACTACCACTATGTCCCACCGCCTACCTATATGATCAACTTTGGCCTACCAGAAGACCTTGTCCTTCAAACATTTGAATACCAAGCCTTTTGCCTGGGGATTTGGATAGCAATAGTGAAAGATGAAACAGAGCAAAAAAAGAATTTTTGGGAGGACTTTTCAAGCAGTGATGAGGAAGAAGTGAAATGGATGACCCGTAGTGGGCGCTTTTATAGTGATACAATAGAAAATGAGAAAGAAGTATTGACAGAAGGCCGGGAAGTGACTAAGAATATTGAAAATGCTGAGGGGATGCAGTGCTGCGGCAGTTGAAGAGGACCCATGCACAGGTCAGCATCTGGGAACTGTTGTGTTCGTCACAAGAGCACATGCGAGCCATGGTTGAAGCCTTGAGCAAGATAGTAGTGCCGAAAGATGCCAACCCCACAATGTTTGTCAGATCAGTGCAGAAGGAAGCTCTGCAGATAACCTTTTCTGAGGAAGAACTCCCGGCTGAGGGAAGAAACCACAATAGGCCTTTATTCATTCGAGCTGAAGTGAGGGGCAAGAAGACATCTTGCATAATGGTGGATGATGGTTCATCCATCAATGTGTGCCCGTTGAAGATTTTGGCAAGGCTGGGTATGAAGCCGACAAATCTGAGTCCCTCTAATATGACTATCAAATCTTATGATGATAGCAAGCGGGGAGTTGAGGGTACTTTTTCCGCGGTGGTCAAGGTTGGCCCAGTTGAGGATGAAGTTGAGTTTACAGTGCTGGATATCCTGGCCACGTTTGCCTTGTTGTTGGGAAGGCCTTGGTTTCACAAGCTTGGGGGCGTGCCCTCCACTCTGCATCAAATGATTAAGTTCCCGTACGGATGAGAGATTGTCACCATCCGAGCTGAGGTGGACAATGCTGTAGCTACTTTGGAAATACAACCTTTCACGAGGTTCCAAGTGTCAGCAACTTTTGAGGAATTGGTGGATCCCAAAGTAGCGAAGATCATGAAGAAAATGCAGTTTGAGCCAGGCCAAGGTTCAACATTGTCAGACTTTAAAGGGCAGAATACTCAGAGGGGTTTGGGATACCGATCTGATAAAGATAAGCCAAATGCCAAGAAGAAAGGGATGAAGTTGACAGAATACTTTGTGAAGGCTTCGGGGTATCAATGGGAGCCTGAACCAGTAGAGGTCAACGGGATTGTGGTGCCCGGATTTGAGATATTTCAGGATATGCTGGGTGACGGAAGAAGTTGCTAAGGAAGAAGATAAGTGGGAGGAAGAAATGATGACACTGGAGAGCCTGACCCTCGAGGAAAATGTTGAAACTAAGAAAAACCCTATTGCGGAAGATGAAGCATTTGTGGAGGATGAAGATGTTTATCTCTCTGACCTATTTGAATGTATTCCCGCTTCTGCTAGCAATAAAGACGTTCGTTTTACTTACTTGTCTGAGTCTCTCAATTTGCATGACTTGAGCATATTTGACATCAACTCAACCAAAACAAACAGATTCAACCTTGGTACGCCTGAAAGTCCCAAGGAGATTTTAATTGCAAGTGACGTTACTGTTGAAGAGTGGAAGAATTTAGAAGAGATGTTAATCAAATATGCTAAAGTATTTGCTTGGTCCTATGAAGACATGCATGGGGTAGACAGAAGTATCGCTCAGCATACAATACCAACTTATCCAAACATGAAGCCGGTGAAACAGAATCTCCGAAGGATGAGACCTGAGTGGGCCGAGAAAGTCAGAGAAGAAGTCAAGAAGCAGATAGATGTGGGATTTCTAGAAGTGGTGAATTATCCCAAGTGGTTGGCAAACATCATGCCAGTACCAAAGAAAGATGGGAAAGTCAGAATGTGCGTGGATTACAGAGATCTGAACAAGGCTTGCCCAAAAGATGATTTTCCTTTACCCCATATAGATGTGCTTGTTGACAGTGCAGCTTTATCTTCCATGTACTCATTTGCGGATGGGTTCTCGGGATATAACCAGGTTCTTATGGCTGAAGAAGACAAGCATAAGACTACATTTGTCAAGAAATAAGGTAGGTATTGCTATAAGGTAATGCCATTTGGGCTCAAGAATGCAGGAGCCACCTACCAGCGGATGTCCACTACTCTATTTCACGACCTAATACACAAGGAGATTGAAGTGTACGTGGATGACATGATGGTCAAGTCACAAACGAGAGAAGGGCATATAGAAGCACTGGAGAAGTTCCTTCAGCGGGTCGACAAGTACAACTTGCGATTGAACCCCAAGAAATGTGTGTTTGGGGTAACATCAGGGAAGTTATTAGGTCACACAGTTGGAAGATGAGGAATAGAAGTGGATCCTGAGAAAATCAAGGCAATTATTGAAATGCCAGCACCAAAGACAGAGAAAAAAGTCAGAGCATTCCTGGGAAAAATTCAGTACATCAGTCGGTTCATTGCCAAGTTGACATATGTATGTGAACCTATTTTCAAATTGTTAAGAAAGGATCAGCCAGTGAAATGGAATGAGCAGTGTCAGGAAGACTTCGACAAAATCAGGGAATATTTGGTGAAGCCTCCCGTTTTGAGACCACCTAGACCGGGCAAACCTTTGGTACTATATTTGGCCATAGAACCAGAAGCACTGGGGGCGATGATAGTACAGGCAGATGAGACTGGGCTGGAGCACGCAGTCTACTATCTGAGTAAGAAGACGCTTCCATACAAAGCCCGCTATCAGGAAGTAGAGAAGATCTGTTTAGCAGTGGTGTGGCTGTCATGAAAATTGCGCCATTATTTCCAATCTTACAAGATCCAGGTGGTAGCCAAAGAAAATCCCTTGAAGTATCTACATTCGGTGCCTTCACTAGTGGGAAAGTTGGGCAGATGGTTAGTGTTGCTGACAGAATTCGACATTGAGTATCTCACCTCCAAAGTGATCAAAGGGCGAGCCGTAGCAGATTTCCTGGCATTGCAACCTATCGAAGGGGATCGGTACAAGTTTGAATTCCCAGATGAAGAGATCCAAGCAATAGCAGTCCAAGGGTGGAAAATGTATTTCGACGGAGCAGTGAATTACAAAGGAGCTGGAATTGGAATCGTGATAGTGACTCCCGAATGAGAGACTTTGCCTATGGCCAAGAAGTTGACGTTCGGAGTGACTAACAACATGGCTGAGTATGAAGCATGTGCTTTTGGGTTGACTGCATTGATAGCCTTGAAGGCTGGGTGCGTGGAGGTCTATGGAGATTCGATGTTGGTAGTCCGACGGATGCAGAGAGAATGGGAATTGAAGGAAGAACGGTTGAAACCTTATCTTTTTCACCTCAGAAAGTTGGCACAGGCTATCCCCGATTGTAAGTTTCAACACTTGCCGCGAGAAGAGAATTAGATGGCAGATGCATTGGCCACACTTGCAATGACTTGGGAAAATCCAGAGAAATTAGTGATGAAACCTCTAGTACTGACGACAGCAAGTAAACCAGTTTATGAGACGGAAAAAATCTTGGAAATAGAAGTCAACGACGGGAAACCTTGGCATTTATGATATTCAAAGGTATCTGGAACACGGGGAACTCCCGGAGGAAGCAACCAGAAATGACAGAATAGCCATTCAGAAGTTAGCTTCTCAGTATATGATTTTGAAGGGAGATTGTACAAAAGACAGGCAAATAGTATTCAGCTGAAGTGTTTGAGGACAAAAGAGGCTCAGAAGGTAATGGAAGAAGTACATGCCGGGGTATGTGGACAGCACATAAACGTATTGAAGCTGACTGTGCGAAACTGGTAAAAGCACTGTCATGATTGTCAAGTGCACGGTAATTTGAATCATTTTCTGCATACAGAGTTGCATGGGTTGTCAGAGCCGTGGCCTTTCTCAGCATGGGGAATTGATATGATCGGAGAGATTAGACCGAATGCGTCAAATGGAAATCGCTTCATAGTAGTGGCCGTAGATACTTAGGCTCTTATCGCTTGGTGTTAGGAATAAACAACGAGTCACTCAAATTAGTCCATCATAATAGGCTACGAGTAGATGGCTATCTAGGTGCCTTCACAGCTTTTCCTTCTAGAAAGGTAGTGAATGAAGGAAGACACCAAACCATTACCTAGCCTCAAAATGCCTTTGATTAAACCCTCATTTCATCCACTATAGACACGGTCAATTAGAACATAAATCCAAACATTACAAGACAATATTTCGGGGCCGATTCTCTATCCCCAGTGGAGTCGCCAGACTGTGGGACACATGAACTGGACGACACATGCTGTTCCAGGCTCGCGGCCTGGTTGGGAGTACGGAATAGTCTGGGGGACTAAACCGGAGAATAATGGAGTCGCCCACTGGTGTGAACCAGGAAAATGAGATTTAAGGCCGCACTCACTCCTCGCAGGGGAAGACCTCAAACCGTTGGGTTCGGAATGGTCTCTTACTTATGTCACTTGTAATGAAGGATTTATGTAATAATTTAATCAAGTTTAAGTAACACTTATTTCCAAGAGTATCATGCTTCTAAATTCACATGCATACATCAACAAGTTCATCTAAATTTAATGTAACACATATCCGAATTTGCATACAGCCTATTAGCATGTAATCTATGTCTCAATTTGCATACATAAAGATTAACATACGGCAAGCATACAAGTTAATAAACACATTTATACTCATACATGTGGGGAATACAGATGAACGACACTTACACATCTTGCATAATGCATAGAAACAATCAGGTTTATCATATGAAAGAATAGCTACTAGGGACAATTATGTACGAAATTTGATGAAAATAACTCAGTTCAGTGGGTGCGCGTTTGCGTAGCGTTCAAGAACGCGTTTGAATGGTAAACAGAAGGTTCGTGTTCGTATAGCGTTCGAGAACGCGTTCGAACAGAGCCAGACCTGATGCATGAAACACTAAGAAGATGCGTGCGCGTTTGCGTAGCGTTTGATAACGCGTTCGAATGGTAAACAGAAGGTTCACGTTCGTATAGCGTTCGAGAACGCATTCGAACGGAACCAGACATGATGCAGGATGAAACTAAGAAAATGTGTGCGCGTTCACGTAGCGTTCGAGAACGTGTTCGAACGGTAAACAGAAGGTTCGCGTTTGTGGCGTTTGAGAACGCGTTCGAATGGAACCAGACCTGATGCATGCAACACATTCATAGACAAACAAATCCACAATGTGGGACCTCACGTATCCATTGAACTCATCTCACATCCAATCGAATATACACCAACCGGCGCGGCAAAGCATCGTGTAAAGGATTTTAACCCCTCCAAATAGGGGACCTTTAATCCGACTTACTAAGCCCATGCACTCGATCGTATCATGCATATAAAGATAAAGGCAATCACATCAAACTTGGTATGCCCGATTGAACATATCTTACATTCAACCGAACACACATCAACCGGCGCATCAAAGCATCGTGGAAAAGGATTTTAACCCCTCCAAATAGGGGACCTTTAATCCGACTTACTAAGCCCATGCGCTCGATTGTATCATACATACAAAAATAAAGGCAATCATATCAAACTTGGTATGCCCGATTGAACATATCTTACATTCAACCGAACACACATCAACCAGCGCGGCAAAGCATCGTGGTAAAGGATTTTAACCCCTCCAAATAGGGGACCTTTAATCCGACTTACTAAGCCCATGCGCTCGATTGTATCATACATACAAAAATAAAGGCAATCATATCAAACTTGGTAAGCCCGATTGAACATATCTTGCATTCAACCGAACACACATCAACGGCGCGGCAAAGCATCATGTTAAAGGATTTTAACCCCTCCAAATAGGGGACCTTTAATCCGACTTACTAAGCCCATGCGCTCGATTGTATCATACATACAAAAATAAAGGCAATCATATCAAACTTGGTATGCCCGATTGAACATATCTTACATTCAACCGAACACACATCAACCAGCGCGGCAAAGCATCGTGGTAAAGGATTTTAACCCCTCCAAATAGGGGACCTTTAATCCGACTTACTAAGCCCATGCGCTCGATTGTATCATACATACAAAAATAAAGGCAATCATATCAAACTTGGTAAGCCCGATTGAACATATCTTGCATTCAACCGAACACACATCAACCGGCGCGGCAAAGCATCGTGTTAAAGGATTTTAACCCCTCCAAATAGGGGACCTTTAATCCGACTTACTAAGCCCATGCGCTCGATCGCATCATGCATAAACAAGTAACATGCAGAATTTAAATAACGAATAATAAATAAATCAAAGCAACATAAAACAAGAGGTGTCCGTTTACTCAAGTGGTACGTGGAGTTGTATCCCGAGTACAGATCATACTACCGTCCATTTGGAATCGACTATGAAATTTATGTCCGGTTTCCATTCGATATACCGCGAGAGTTGACACATCTTTCATTTTATTCTAAGGCCACAACATACAATATTTCACAATTCATGCACTTTCTATCTATTCAAGGGCCACAACATGCTTCACTCAAAAATAATCATGCAAACGGAACTCAATAAAAAATAAAAATACAACTGAAAACGAGTGTGAAAAAATACCCTCAGGTCTAACCTTTTATGTCGACTTTCGGACTCGCGTTTCACGACCGTCGGAAGGGCTATCGCTCCGCAACTTTTCTGGTTCACTGTTTGCGTTTTACCTCGCTGTTTCGCTGCTCAAGCTACTATTTTGACTCTGTTTTGCTGCTGTTTCCTCACGGTTTCGCTGCTCAATTATTGGTCATTGTTTTGACGTTTCAACGGACTGTTTCGAGTGTTTTTTGTGGGTTTTTAGTGCAGTCTTGTGTGATTATTTTAAGGATTATAAATGCAGTTTTTATGTTACTATTTTGAGGATTTTAGGGACTGTTTTAAGAAGGATTTGGCTGCTGTTTTGGGGGTGATTTGGGCTACTATTCAGGGGTGTTTTAGGAGGTGTAGGGGCTGCTATTTTCGGTAGAAAGGGGCTGCTGTTTGGGGGTGTATTTTTGGTGATGTGTGGAGGTTTAAGGGCTGCTGTTTTCGGTTGTGGAGTGGGGGAGATAAAGAGAATTATTTGTGTTTTTCTTCTTGCTATTGCCGTGAGTGGCTAGGGCTCTTGGTGTTGTGATTTTCGTGTAAGTCTTGTGTATGAGCTAGGACCATCATGTCTTGGTTAGAGGTTGTTTATATAGAGAATGGCTAGGGCTTCACCTTGTCTCACAAAGAAGGGATTTGATTTAGTGTTGAGCAAGGAAAGTCAAAGATTGAGGGGGGACAAATTTGGTTTAGATTAGGAATACAATATCTTTAATTTGGTATAATTGATTTTAATTAGGTATGACATCTTTTTAATTTAGTATGTGATTTTGTTTAGTTAGGAAGTTAATATATTTGATTTGTCTTAATTAGGTATGATTATATTATGTTTTATTTAATTGGTAAATGGTTTAAATATTTTATTTAATTCAAATACATTACAAATATTTACCTTAATATTTAATTTAATGTTTAATTTAATTTCCCATGTGTTTTAAATGTGTTTTATGGGATTTGGTGGGCTAATTGGGCTGGGGTGTGAGGCTAGCAGCAAAACCAGAAATACCGACGTCGTTCGAACGCCCGCAATCTGTTTGACGTTCGAACGAAGTAACAAACGCAGCACTAACGAAGACAGTGAACTTGCGAAATGAATCTGATGATGTACATATTCTGAATTTCCCCTTCCGACCTCTGTTTCCCGCAATATCCTTAGCTAAAAAGGTAGTGCCTCCAACTGAGACTCATCATCGGGTTTCACATGCGAAAACGCAATGCCTACACTCATCCCTAAAACTGATGTTGATGTGGGCCTCGCCCTCGGGACTCATCCCCAAAACTGATGCTGATGTGGGCCTCGACCTTGGGACTCATCCCCAAATTGATGCTGATGTGGGCCTCGACCCTGGGACTCATCCCCAAACTGATATTGATGCGTTGTTGCTTCTGGTTGGCTTACATTTGCCGTTTTTTTTTTTTTTCTTCTTTGAAACCTGTGAATACAAAACAAAACAAAGCACAAAAAGAATGCAGATACGTTATGTATATGCATGCATGTATGAATTCCTTATCCCGTTGGGTTAGTCTTCTGCCAGGTCTTCTCTTTCTCAAGAGAAGTATTGTTTCAATCTTTCCACGTTGATCGGCTCGGTGAACTCGTTCCCTTCCAAATCTGACAGTCTCCATGCCCAATTTCCCATTACTTTCTGCACTATGTAAGGTCATTCCCAGTTAGGTCTGAACTTTCCTCTTGGGTCTGTCGTCGACGGCCTCGACTGCTTAAGTACCAAATCACCCTTTCTGATCTTAGTAGGACACATATTCTTATTGAATGCTCGGGCTAGTCTCTTCTGATATATCTGCATGTGATGCAAGGACTTCATCCTCTTTTCATCAAGTAGTGCTAACTGTTCAAATCTATGTGCGGCCCATTCTTGTTCAGGTAACTCTGCTTCTACTAATACCCGCATGGACTGTATCTCAACTTCCACTGGCAGTACTGCTTCCATTCCATATACTAAAGAGTAAGGCGTGGCTCCTGTTACTGTTCTTACTGATGTATGTACCCCCACAGGGCATATGGTAGTTTGTTGGCCCAATCTTTACAGTTTTCTGTCATCTTGGTTAATATCTTCTTTAATGTCTTGTTGGCTGCCTCGACTGCCTCATTTGCCTGCGACCGGTAAGGTGACGACTTGTGATTTCCTATCCCATATCTCTGTAGCATTGCCTTCGTTTCCCCTTGAAACTGAACTCTGTTATCTGTCACTACATGATGTGGCATCCCATATCGACATATGATGTTCCGAGCTATGAACTTTGCCATCTGCTTTGCTGTGACGTTCCAAAATGACTCGGCTTCCACCCATTATAATAAGTAGCCCTCTGCCACTACTATGAAACGGTGTCCATTCGATGCATTTGGTCGAATCTCCCCGATCATACAAATTCCCCATGCTGAGAATGGCCATGGCTCTGATAGCCCATGTAATTATGTGTGAGGCAGATGGTTCAAATCACCGTGTGTTGGACAATCATGACAATGTTTTACCAGCTTTGCACAGTCTGTCTCCATGGTCAACCAGTAGAAGCCTTGTCTTACAATCTTGCGAGACAAGTTCAACCCATTCATGTGCGGTCTACATACCCCGACATGTACTTCTTCCATTGTCTTCTGAGCTTCTTCTTTTCTCAAACACTTCAGCTGAACGCCATTTACATGTCTCTTGTATAATTCTCCTTTCAAAACCACATACTGAGAAGCCAACTTCTGAATAGCTATCATGTCTTTTCTGATTGCTTCTTCTGGGAGTTCTCTGAGTTCCAGGTATTGCTGAATATCGTGGTACCAAGGTTAAATGCATTTGTTTTTGTGGAGCTGATATCAAATATGCTCAAGTCATGCAAGTTGAAAGGAAGAGTGTGGGACACAGAAACTGGACGACGCATGCTGTCCCGGGCTCGCGGCCCGGTCGGGAGTACGGAGTAGCCACGGGGGACTAAACCGGAGAATAATAGAGTCGCCACCCGGTGTGAACCGGGAAAATGAGATTTAAGGCCGCACTCACCCCTCGCAAGGGAAGACCTCAAACCGTTGGGTTCAGAATGGTCCCTTACTCATGCCACTTGTAATGAAAGGATTTATGTAATAATTTAATCAGGCTTAAGTATCACTTATTTCCAAGAGTATCATTCTTCTAAATTCACATGTACAAAATAAAACTTACACCTAAGTTTACATATATTTCACATTTAAGATTGCATGCTTGAAAGTACATCAAAGGAGCGACAAACATACAACTTCACTGGCATATTATATTCAAGAAAACACAAGCACACATACTAACCACACACAGCACACATGTGAGCACCTTCTCAAGTGGTACGTGGAATTGTATCCCAAGTACAGACCGTACTACCGTCTATTCGAAATCGGCTACGGAATTTATGTCTGGGTTTCCATCCGATATACCACAAGAATAATACTCAAATGTTATCATGACATAGGTATATGATCGTAATACATTAAACACATTGTATTCATACATGTGGGGATAGCTACTAGGAAAACTATGTATGAAATCTGATGAAAAGGACTCAGTTCAGTGGGTGCGTGTTCGCGTAGCGTTTGAAAACGCGTTCGAACGGTAAACAGAAGGTTCGCGTTCGTATAGCGTTCGAGAATGCGTTCGAACGGAACCAGACCTGATGCATGATAAGACTAAGAAAGTGCGTGTGCGTTCGCGTAGCATTCGAGAATACGTTCGAATGGAACCAGACCTGATGTATGATGAGACTAAGAAAATGCGTGTGTGTTCGCGTAGCGTTTGAGAACGCATTAGAACGGTAAACAGAAGGTTCACGTTCGTATAGCGTTCGAGAACGCGTTCGAACCAGACCTGATGCATGATGAGACTAAGAAAGTGCGTGTGCGTTCGCGTAGCGTTCGAGAACGCGTTCGAACGGAATCAGACCTGACGCATGCACATAAAGAATAAAGACAAAAATGTCAAGCTCCGTATGTCCGATTAAACGTATCTTGCATTCAACCGAACACACATCAACCGGCGCGGCAAAGCATCGTGGTAAAGGTCTTTGACCCCTCCCCATATGGGATCTTTCATTCCACTTACTAAGCCCATGCGCTCGATTGAATCATGCATACAAAGAATTAAAAGCAATAATATCAAGCTCAGTATGTCCGATTGAACGTATCTTGCATTCAACCGAACACACATCAACCGGCGCGGCAAAGCATCGTGGTAAAGGGCTTTAACCCATCCCCATAGGGGATCTTTTATCCACTTACTAAGCCCATGCGCTCAATTGAATCATGCATAAATAAGCAACATGCAGAATTTAAGTGACGAAAAATAAATAAACCAAAGCAGCACAAAACAAAAGAGGGTGCCATTTACTCAAGCGGTACGTGGAGTTGTATCCCGAGTACAGATCATACTACCATCCATTCGGAATCGGCTATGAAATTTATGTCCGGGTTTCCATCCGATATACCGCGAGAGTTGACACATCTCTCATTTTATTCCAAAGCCACAACATACAACATCTCATAATTCATGCATATTTATCTACTCAAGGTCCACAACATGCATTTCAACATGACAATCATGCAAGCAATACTCAATAGATAATACAAATAAAAAAACAAAAAAAACGAGTGTGAAAAATACCCTCAGGTCTAACCTTTTTGCCAACTTTCGGGCTTGCGTTTCACGGACGTCGGAAGGGGTACAGCTCCTCAACTTCTCCGGTTCACTGGTTTAGCGTCCTAGCTCACTGTTTTGCTGTTTTGCTTGTTGTTCGGTCTCCGTTCTGCTGCTGTTCGGTCTCCGTTCTGCTGATGTTCGGTCTCTGCTTTGCTACTCACTGTTCAGGTCACCTGTTTTGACGTTTCAACGAACTGTTTCGAGTGTTTTTCGTGGGTTTTTAGTGTAGTTTTGTGTGGTTATTTCAAGGATTATAAGTACAGTTTATGTTACTGTTTTAAGGGATTTTAGGGACTGTTTTGGGATTGGTTTGGGCTGCTGTCCAAGCGTGTTTCAAGGGCTGTTTGGTGTGTGTTTGGGCCGCTGTTTGGAGGTGTATTTTCGGTGATGGAGGGCTGCTGTATGGGGGAGATTTTCGGTGATGGGTAGAGGTTTAGGGGGTGCTATTTTCGGTTATGGAGTGGAGGAGATGAAGTGAATTGTCTGTATTCTTCTTGTTGCTATTGCCGTGAGTGGCTAAGGCTATTTGTGTTGTGATTTTTGTGTGAGTTATCTGTATGAGCCAGGGGAGTGCATGTCTTGGTTAGGGGTTGTTTATATAGAGAATGGCTATGGTTTCACCTTGTCTCACAAGGAAGGGATTTGATTTTGTGTTGAGCAAGGAAAGTCAAAGATTGAGGGGGGACAAATTTGGCTTAGATTAGGAATACAATATCTTTAATTTGTTATGATTGATTTTAATTAGGCATGACATCTTTTTAATTTAGTATGTGATTTGTTTAGTTTGGTATATAATATATTTGATTTATCTTTATTAGGTATGATTATATTTTATGTTTTATTTAATTGGTAAATGGTTTAATTATTTTATTAACATTTAATTTAACTTCCCATGTGTTTTAAATGTGTTTTATTAATTGGGATGTGTTTTATGGGCTTTGGGGGGCTAATTGGGCTGGGGTGCGAGGCTAGCAGCAAAACCAGAATACCGACTCCGTTCGAACGCCCATTCGAACGCTACACGAACGTCCATAATCTGCCTGACGTTCGAACGAAGTAACGAACGCAGCACTAACGAAGACAGTGAACTTGTGAAATGAACTTGATGACGTACTTATTCTAATTTCCCCTTCCGACCTCTGTTTCCCGCAATATCCTTAGCTAAAAAGGTAGTGCCTCCAACTGAGACTCATCATCGGGTTTCACAAGCGAAAATGCAATGCCTACAAAGAGACTCAGACAAGTAAGCAAAATGATTATCTTTATTGCTAGCAGATGAAGGAATACATTCAAATAAATCAGAGAGATAAACATCTTCATCCTCCACAGATGCTTCATCTCCCACAGCTGGGTCTTCCTCATTTTCCTCGAGGGTCAGGCTCTCCAACTTCATCAGATCTTCTTCCCATTTCTCTTCTTCCTTCTTCGCAATTTCTGATGCCAGTGACTTCTCACTTATCACCTACTGAAAGATCTCAAACCCGGGCACCACAATCCCATTGACTTCTACCGGTTCAGGTTCTCCCTGATATCCCATTGCCTTCACAAAGCATTCCATCATCTTCAACCATTTATTCTTGGCTTTCGGCTTATCCTCATCAGACATGTATCCCAACCCTCTCCGGGTAGTCTGCCCCTTAAAGTTCGGCAATGTTGAACCTTTACCCGGCTCGAACTTCATCTTCTTCACGATCCTAGCCACCGTAGGATCCACCAACTCCTCAAAGTTGCCGACACTTGGAACCTTGTGAAAGGTTGTATTTCCAAAGCGGCCACAACACTGTCTACCTCAGCCCGGATGATGACAATCTCTCCCCCGTATGGAAACTTAATAATCTGATGCAGAGTGGAGGGAACGCCCCCAAGCTTGTGGAACCACTGCCTTCTCAATAACAAAGTAAAAGTGGTTGGGATATCCAGCACTGTGAACTCAACCTCATCCTCAATCGGGCCAACTTGACTACTGCGGCAAAAGTACCCTCAACTCCTCGCTTGCTATCATCATAAGCTTTGATAGTCATATTACAGAGATCCAGATCTGTTGCCTTCATTCCCAACCTTGCCAAAATCTTTAATGGGCAAACATTGATAGATATCTTCTATCATTACACAAGATGTCTTCTTGCCCCTCACTTCAGCCCTGATAAATAGTGGCTTGTTGTGATTTCTTCCTCTGTATGGAGTTCTTCCTCATAAAAATTATTGCCTGCAAGGTTTCCTCTTGTATTGACCCTACAATATTGCAGGATTAGCACCCTCTGGAACTATTATTTTGCTCAAGGCTTCAACCATAGCACGCATGTGCTCCTTTGACGAACACAACAATTCCCAGATGCTGACCAGTGCCCGTGTCTTCTTTAGCTGGCGCAGCACTGTATCCCCTTCAGTATTATCCACATTTTCCATCACTTTTCTCCATTTTGTCAACACTTCCTTACCCTTCTCAGCCGTATCACTGTAGAAATGCCCGCTGCGTGTCATTCTTCTCACCTCCTCTTCATCACTACTGGAGAAGTCTTCCCAGAAATTCTTCCCATGTTCTGTTTCATCCTCGCTGTTACTATCCCAAATTCCCAGGCAGAAGGCTTGGTGGTCAAAGGATTTGAGGACAAGGCTTTCGGGTAGGCCATAGTTTATCATATAGGTTGGTGTGGGACAGAGTGGTAATTCGGCAGGGGGTTTTGTGTGTGTTAGGCTGTTCTTTTTCAGGGTCGGGTATTTTTTTGGAGTCTATAAGGTCCTGGATTTCATGGTGGAGGCGGGCAAAATTGTCAGTGTCATGGCCCTTCTGTTGATGGAAATGGTAATAGTGGTTCAGGTTGAGATGCGGTGGTGGTGGGTGTGGAAGTGGTTTGGTCTCTAGGGGTTTCAGAAGTCCATGTTTCATTAATTTCTCCAATACCTTAAACAATGGTCTACCCAGGTTGGAGAAACGCTGGTTCCGGATAGCAGCAATCTCAGCAGCAATAGGCTTGGTACCTGATGGTCCCCCAATGGGCCTCATATTCAGGCTATAGAACTTTCTGTTCTCATCATCTTCTTCTTCAATATCCATGACAGTCTCCCTCAACTGTGGAAAATCAGTAATCATGAAGGTCATTCTCCTCAGCTTTCCATAAATTGATGGCTTAGTACCCTTGATAATCATCTTTATCTGGTCCTTCTCTGAGGGCCGAGTCTGCATTTTCAAGAGCTGGCTCCTCCAACGGTCTACATATTCCTTGAAGCTTTCTTATGGCTTCTGCTTGGTATTTTCTAAGTCCCGGAGTGATAAGTCAATCTCCAGATCTGTAACATATTGTCTCTAGAAGGCCTCTGCCAATTCCCTCCAATCCTCATTGATCTTCATCTCCAGGCTGTGATACCATACCACGGGTGCCCCCTCGAGGGACATCCCAAACATTTTCTGAACTTGCCGCTTAGATAGACCCACTGAACTCATAACTGAAACATATTGTCGGAGATGGACCCTTGGGTCCCCGTTCCCATTAAACTTGGCTATATCCGGCATTTTAAACTGAGCTGGCAACTGTTCCTCAAAAGTCATTACCTCATAATCCAACAGGTCTTTGTGCTTGCCCCTCATCTTACGGGTAACCGACTCTACCTGATCTCAGAGTTTCTGCAGTTCAGCTTGAGACCCTGCCATTTTCCCGCAGCATATTCAGTCATATCATCATCAAAACCCGGGATATCATCATTCAATCTAGTCGGAGGGTCTTCACACCTCTCATTCTCAGAGTTTCCCCCAGCACGAGGCACAACCATATTAGCCATGGCGGCAGTCAAGGCTTGCAACTTTTCAGTAACCTTGGTGAGATTGATCTCTAACTGATCCATACGGGATAACTCGTTCCCTGATTCATTCATGTTTGCTACTGGCCTTTTGATAAGTCTTCCCTCTTTCCTAACCCAACGAGAATCTATGGTGTCTTTTAAAATTCTCAGTCAGCATGTATGCATGCAATGCATGGAATATATAAGTCGACCTCTTGACATTTTAAAGCTTCAATCATATTATTGCAAGGTGAAAACTTGTCCCAGTTGAAAAGGCCCAACAGGTTTACACCTTTGTGATAACATGGTTAAACAACTTCAAATGATAAGGGGCCCAAACACACGATGGCCCATCGGCATTTTAGAAACTTTTGGCCCAATTGTCATAGGATATGAACTCGTCCCTGTTTAAATGGCCCAACAAGTTCGCATTTCTGACAAGAAGTCCAACTACATCCAAATGAGGATGGTCCCCAAATACAAGCATAAATAGATAATTCAATCATAAAGCAATAATTTATACAGAGCGGCTCATCGACATTTCAGAAGCTTTGGCCCCAATTGTATTAGGATTCGAACTCTTCCCAGTTTAAATGGCCCAACAAGTTCGCATTTCTGACAAGAAGTCCAACTGCATCCAAATGAGGATGTTCCCCAAATACAAGCATAAAGAGATAATTCAAGCATAAATCAATAATTTCTACAGAGCGGCCCATCGAAATTTCAGAAGCTTTTGGCCTAATTGTCATAAGATACGAACTTGTCCCAGTTTAAATAGCCCAACAAGTTCGCATTTCTGACAAGAAGTCCAATTGCATCCAAATGAGGATGGTCCATAAGCACAAGGAAATAGTTGCTATAGGTCGTACAACTCCGGTCTACGTGTGGGTTGGCGGGAGTGTAGACAAAGACTCTCGCTAGCGAAGGATTGCCCACAACTAGGTCTCCCCACTCAAGGGTTCGAGCGACCAAGTGAGCGCACCTTTTTTAACACTAAGGTACGTGCCAGCAAGTTATAGTGTGTGACTGACTGTCAAATGGATTTCCCATTGTAGATTCCCCAGAGGGAGGGCGGAGCAAACTCTCTTAAAAACCAAAGCCTTTTAGGCTCTTATCGCTTGGTGACAGGAATAAACAACGAGTCCTCCAAATTAGTCCATCACAGTAGCCTACGAGTAAATGATTATCTATGTGTCTTTGCAGCTTTTCCTTATAGAAAGGTAGTGAATGAATGAAGACACTAAATTATTACCTAGCCTTAAAAAATACCTTTGATTAAACCCCTTTCAACCCACGGTAAACACGGTTAACTAAAGTACAAACCACAATCATTACAAAACATTATTTCATGGCCAATTCTCTATCCCCAGTGGAGTCGCCAGACTGTAGGACACAGAAATCGGCGACGTTGTCCCAGACTCGCAGCCCGGTTGGGAGTATGGAATAGCCCGCGGGGGACTAAACCGGAGAACTAAAAATGGAGTCGCCACCTGGTGTTAACCGGGAAAATGATTTAAGGCCGCACTCACCCCTCGCAAGGTAAGACCTCAAACCGTTGGGTTCGGAATGGTCCCTTACTTATGCCACTTGTAATGAACGGATTTGTGCAATAATCTAACCAAACCTAAGCAACATATATTTCCAATGATGATCTATTTCTAAGTTCATGCATAAAAAAGATAAATTGGAATAACGGTAAGCATATAATTTCATGAACACATTATATTGATAAACATAGAGACGCGAATAAACAATATTTGTACAAGCATGCATATTAAAGAAAGGCAATTAAGTGCATAATGTAACTAATAACAACTATAAAGGCATTGATGATAAAAATGAGCACACAATCTCATGAGCATATCGAATAAATGCGGAAAATATAAACAAATAATAACGATAAAGGCATAAATTTTGAAGAGAGCTAACTAAGCATATGATGGGGAAGGGAATGACTAAGGGAACAAACATGCATGAAACATGATGAAGGAATTTGTCCAGTGTGTGCGCGTTCGTGTAGTGTTCCTAAACGCGTTTGAACGGTAAACAGTATGCAAGCGTTCGAGTAGTATTTGATAACGTGTTTGAATGATAAACAGAATGTCCGCGTTCGTATAGCGTTCGTAAACGCGTTCGAATGGGATGAGACCTAATGCATGATACAATAAAATGCATGAGCGTCCGAGTAGCGTTCGTAAATGCGTTCGAATGGTAAACAGAATGCAAGCGTTCGAGTAGCGTTCTGAGGCGCGTTCGAACAAAAATAAGACAAAATGCATACGTTCGTGTAGCGTTCGTAACGCGTTCGAACGGAATAAGTAAGAATGCATACGTTCGTGTAGCGTTCGTAAATGCGTTCGAACGGAATGAGACAGAATGCATGCGTTCGTGTAGCATTCGTAAACGCGTTCGAACGAGATTGCCAAAATGGCATCTGAAATGACACAAACACATATATGGATAAACAAATACACAATGTAGGACCTCGTGTGCCCGATGGAACACATTTCACATTCAATCGGGTGCACCTCGTCCGACGCGGCAAAACATCATGGAAAATGTAGCCTTTAGGCATTTCCCTCGAATAGAGGACCTTTAATCCACCCTAGTTAGCCCATGCACACAAGAATGCAATGCATGCGTAAATAAAGCAATGATATGCAAATGGTAAATGACATAATAAAAGGCGCGGTAAAACATCGTGGTAAAGGTAGCCTTCAGGCATTTCCCTTGAATAGATGACCTTTAATCCACCATAGTTAGCCCATGCGCATTATATTACAATGCATATAAAATAAAGACAACAATAATATAGGACCTCGTATGCTCGATTAAAACACATATCTCACATTCAATCAAACATGCTCAGTCCGGCGCGGCAAAACGTAGTGGCAAAGGTAGCCCTTGGGCTTTTTATCCCTCAAAATGGAAGACCTTTAATCCAACTTGATTTGCCCATGCGCACTATATCATCATGCATAAATAAGTAACATGAAGAAAATAATAGCATACTAACGACTAAATCATGCTTAAAAAATAAATAACATACTAGCAACCCAATCATGCTCGAATACAAGGTTGGATGAAACGAAATGTGTGAATCTCTCAAGTGGTACGTGGCATTATATCCCGAGTGCAAACCGCAATACCATCCATTCAGATTCGGCTACGAAATTTATGTCCGGGTTTCCATCTGATATACCACAAGAAAGAACACATATTACATTCATTCAAGGACCACAACATATATCAACAAACGACTCTCATGCGAAGGAATTCCAATAAACAACAACAAGATGAGAATAAATAAGAAGGGTGCCCTCAGGTCTAACCTCTTAGGTCATCTCTCGAAAGTGCGTTACACGGCCTTTGGAAGGGTTGATGCTCCTCCGCAACTCCTTCGGTTCACTGGTTCACTGCTCTCGTTTTCGCTGCTTCCCTGTTTTGAGCTGTCGTTTCCTCCGTTTTGCTGCTGTTTTTACTCCGTTTTGCTGCTGTTTTTACTGTATTTTCTGGTCACTATTTTCATTGTATTAAGGGACTGTTTTGGCGTTCTTAAGGGGGTATTGGGGCTATTGTTTTGTGGTTACTGTAGGGACTGTTTTGGGCTGTGATTTTTTTCGGTGTTAAGCTATGGTTGGGTATGTGTTTTCGGTGAATGAAGGGATGCGTGATGCGGAAATGGATGGGTTATTTCGTGAGTGTTTCCGTGATGGTGGAGTATAGTAGAAGAGAAAATTATTTGCTTGTTTCTTACTTTTTTTTTCTTTTGGGCGTGTATGTTAGGGGAAGCAAGGGTTGGATTTGTGTTTCTTTTATAGGCAAAGGCTAGGGTGCCTCTTGTTTGAATAGGAATAAGATCAAGCAATTATGGGGGAATATTTCTAATTAATATCTCACAAGGAAAACATCTAATTAAATTAAGGAGGTGATTTATTCAAATTAGGTATGGATTTATTTGATTTGTTTTAATTAGGTATGTGATTATTTAGATTTTATTTGATTTGTTTTAATTTCACCATGTGTTAAATATGTGTTTTGTTATATTTTGGTGGGTTTTGGTGGGCTAATTGGGCTTGGGCGTGAGGCTAGCAACAAAACCAGAAGTACCGACACAGTTCGAACGCCGATTCGAACCCTACACGAACGCGCCGCAATCTGTTTGACGTTCGAACATGTTCACGAACGCAGCACGAACGAAAGAAGTGAACATGTGAATTGAATCTGATGACATACTTATTCTGAATTTCCCCTTCCGACATTCGTTTCCCGCGACTTCCGCAACCTAAAGAGTAGTGCCTCCATACGAGACTCATCATCGGGACTTATATGCAAAATGCAGTGCCTACAATGACTCAAATGCGATATCAATATTGTGCTATAGCTATAAATAGTTGTCTATGTATTTAAAGATCAAATCCAAAATACTTTGCAGACAACCGCAAGCACAATACTAATATCAAAACTTCTAATCTATAAGATCACTATGCAACTTCATAAGTCAATACTTCATAAGTTACAGCTAATTCTAATAATTCAGTATAATCAATTGTGACACTCCCACTGCATCTTTTCTGACTTTATATGACGTAGACCATCTAACGTCATAATTGGACTCAAAACTAATTTGACCCTAATGGTTGCAGATTATATTCTCCATGAATAAGAAACTTGTTCTTAATATCTCAAAGATAACAAAGAATATGTTTCAAGACACATCCTATAGTCTACAGTGTATCAAAATAGCTCGTAACTATTACGATTAAATTGATATCTTTAATCGCACATAATATAGTATTCATTATGCTATCATCATATTATGCATCAGATTGACTAGACATTCTAATCAATTTATCTTTCGACAAAGAATCATCATTTACGAAAGATTAAAACTATATACAAGAGACACACTAACTGTCAAACAGTTATACTAACGGTCACACAGATAGTTTAGTTGTGTCCTTTATTAGATCATATCTAATGCATGACTAATGAAAGTATCTCATAAGTCTCTTATTTTATATCATATATAAAACTTTATATCAAATATAACAGAGACTACTCTCACTGCTTTCACGGAGAAAAGAAGACTTAGGTAAACCTTTTACCTCACATACATTTCATTATTACATTAATAATGATAATGTCGTTAGGATATATAACACTAGAAAGTAATTTGTATGCTCTCACTGACCCTACTATCATATGTGTATTCTTTATGCTTTGATAAAATCGGACAATCTGACTGTTATCAAAATTAGAAAATACAGATTTCTGGAAAGCTTATTTGAGTCTACAATAGACTCTATAAGCTAGTATATCAAATTGTGGTCTTAGCAGAATACAAACTCTAGGACCATTCTAGAATGAACTCTTCAAACAAAGAAACCACAATGGATCTCTCATTCGAAGAAACCATTCAGGAATGTCACTTTGCATTCTTAAGCCAAGATACATAGTTTAATATCAACATTAACCAACAGATCTTTAATTGTTCAATTAGTGCGACTAGAGACAAGTTTTCTCAGGATCTACAATAAATTGCTGAGTTTAACTTTTTTCACAATCATATTATAAAAGTCAAACCTTTAATAAGCTCATTTTGCTTTTGATGCGCAAATAATTTGCACATTTTATGAACGATTCATAACGAAAGCTCAATCAAGTTTAAAAACTTGATAGTAGTGAGCTATGAACAATCTTAGATCTATGATCTAATCTAACTTTCGGAATCGATATTAAATATAACTCCCACTATAAATTGTAGGATAATTTTCTTCGATAAGAAAACAGTAGAACCATTAACTATCAAATACTTCACAAATGATTCTGACATCCTATTGGACTTATATGGAAGATGTCTAAGGGTCTTTTCATCCTATTAATTACGTAGTTCCATTTATAGTTTATCACTCTCATATTTGACTTCAATAAGTCAAGTCTTTTCGACAATGGTCAACATCCGATGTTACACACCAAGTAATAAAATAATTTTATTACTCGGGATCGTAGAAAACATATT
Source organism: Zanthoxylum bungeanum (assembly GCA_019454045.1). Lineage (NCBI taxonomy): Eukaryota > Viridiplantae > Streptophyta > Magnoliopsida > Sapindales > Rutaceae > Zanthoxylum > Zanthoxylum bungeanum. The sequence continues at coordinate 95,329 of SKCR01006899.1, read as the reverse complement.
CTATCAAATAGAATACAATATTCTATTAAATAGAATAAATAATAAAATTTTACTTGTACCTCCGAGGCGCAAGTACTTTTCAATTATATAACCATTATACAACAGAAAGATTCAAATCTAAAACTTTTCAAGATTCGAATTTTCTACTTATATATATCATATATGTAACTGTAGAAACTAATGGAACCTTAATTAAAACGATGAATTAGTATTACTGGAGCATATCCCCAAGAGTATTGAAAACTAATTCGGTAATACTCAATATCAAATGAATCAGATCATATAAGATTCGATTTATCCCACTGATCAATTCCATAACGATGGAATCGTAGAAGAATAATATTGAGTAAGAATCACATCCATAAAATAACTTTAGAACTAATTGCCATAAATTTCATATGTTTGATCATATCAAACATCCTTGAACAATTCAAGACTCACGATGAATTTTAAAAATATAGTTTTATACACTTCAAATAGAATATCTTTGAACCATTCAAAATATTATATTCGCGTTTCATCAAAAAAAATTTGAAAGTTCTCAAACCATTCAAGACGTTCAATATATATTCTTTTATAAACACGTAACTAAGTCATGACAATTCATTAACTAAGTTACGAAGTAAAGAAAACTATCCATGGCAATTTATAATTCATTAAACTACATATTTCCAAAGTATTAGTTTAATAAATCTGTGGTCCAATGACGATCATTGGTTAAATGAGATTTAATCACATCCTGAATACAATATTCATTAAATGGATAAGGATATATAGTGTGATCTTCTTGGGTTTCTAAGGTCAAACCAAGATCATTTCAAGCATAAAATCATGTGAATACGTAAAGAAGTATAGCGGAATTACACTTACAACAATCGGTTGGTAGGATGTGTTGATAACAAAATTTTGCTTCCTTTGAAATGCTCCAAGCTTTCTTTGAATGATGTTAGCTCCAAGCTAGAGTGATTTGAGATTCCAAACTCAATGGGAAGGTTTCCCTATCACCTTTGTATGAATCTTTAGGCGTGCTAGCACTAAGAAAAATTTGCAACAAATCTTCCTTTTTGTTCTTGTAGTTTTCGGCCAAGGAGAAAGAAAAAGGGAGAGTTTTGGTTTTGCTTGTGTTTTGTTTCTAAAACAATTAGAACTTATGAAAAAGTCAAAACCAAATTTTGGTATATGCTTTTCCAAAAAGCTAAAACAAAAGTTTGGAGGGAAAATTACAATTAATGTTCCCAACCACTCCATCACCAAAAAGTGACTTAACTCACATCACCAAAAGTTGATGTGACTTCCATCATTAAAGTGACTAATGATGTGACTTGATGTGGGCCCCACTTGATTCAAAATCGGAGTGGGCCCACAAACACATCCCGGGTTCGGGTTCGTTAATTCTGAATTAACGAATTTTCCGTTGCGACGTAATTAAATCAAATTTAATTAAATAATTATGCCTAGCAAAATTACTATTAAAGTCGCTCGCGAATTAATTCTAAATTAATTCGTTCGCCCGAATTAAAATCCAATTTTAATTCCATTATGAAATCTAATTTCATTTAATATATCGAATATATTATTTTATTGATTAATTCTGAATTAATCGTTCTCTCTCTTCTAATTGAATTTTATCCCAGATAAATTCTCGCCGTAATAAATCCTAGATTAATTTTCTCTCTCTTCTAATTAATCTTAGATTAATTATGTTCGAGTCATACGTCATCGGTGAATCTCGGGAAGCAACCCATGAGATCCATGGATATGTTGGCAGTAAATCCGGTCGTCAGACTATCCGAACAGGTGCGTACCTCATACCACGTTTTGACCGATTTACGAGACATGGTTGGCTTCTAGCAAAACGCTGTGCCTACCCAATTCTCCAGAAATATTTTTTAAGGAATATATAATCTATAACAGGCGTAGTATACGTAGTATTGCGAATTGCGATCCAGTATATGATGTCACATGCAAGGCCTAAGGCTGGAATAGTGTTTGTCCCGTACGAAGCATATATCGGATCACAAGCAACTAGTCTCTATAATCGGATAATCATGACCTTATCATATTATCCCGATAGTTACAACATAATAGGGAACCGGTTCTGTATCCCTGCGTGATCATCATCTCCATATGACTGAAGTGATATTTTCATCTTGACATCACACCCAATATACTACGATCCTCAATAAACCTAGAAGAGGCGTACACAGAACCTGTTAAAGTCCCGGACGACCAAAACCAAAGCGTATTAATTGTCGCAAGTACTAGCGATGCAAGTCTCAGGTTAAGACCAAATACACCTACCCTGAAGCGGATTCCCATAGACACATAGTCATACTACCAATGGGATTCTGCGGGGTCTATCCAGAGCGAAGCTGTTTCCGTACCATCGGTAAACACAACCTCTTATTACACTTGCATAAGTATCCAATACTTAAATATATGAGAACTATGTTGTTACGTTTCCATAACACGCACAAGTGCAATACTAGTCTATTCTGCATTATCGATGTCCAGTCTCGATAATACTACGACTAGGGATATTTAATGATTAAACCTTTGTAGATTGATATGTCTCATATCTTATAATCTGGAACTAATCATAAGGACTTTTATCATTTATATATACAAGTAATCTAATTACAAAATGATAAAATGCAATTTCCATTGTCACATAGTTAATTTGTACAAAAACCATAATGTATTTTAGAAATAGTGACGCTATGGGTCATAATTGTCCAACAGATCTTGTATCAGACCATCATTTACCATACGGAATAAGCATCTAATGCTTATGTGATAAAATCTAATAAAGCACTGTTCTAAGTTATTTAGTTAACCGAATATTTTTCTTAATGTTTATCTTTTCATCAATGACATTACTAGTCATATTGAAATATGAAATTACTGTTTATAAAGAACAAGTAACTATCCAATAGTCGCAAGTTCTGATATCAAATATCAAAACAATCATTAAACAATATTTTAAATAACTAGACGGGAGATATGGTATCCAATACCTACAGTTGTAGTATTATGAGAATAAATATTCTCTATACACATCTCATTTTTTAAGCTCTATAATTGCCTTCAATTATTCACAACAATTGCAAATAATTGATTAGCAAACTATGTCAAACAAGTGACTTCTAAAAGTCACTAAAGCCAAGAAACATCATTATAAGATAAATAAATACCTAAAGGAGTTTTCTTAATGCCAGTCAAGAATCTCGAGACATGAACTAATTCATGTCAATTCTTACCGCACAAGAAACTATTCTCTCTAGACAATTATATCCTAAAACATATATCTATTTAGATTACTTATCGTGACTTAGTAACTAAGTCACTAACCATCTTGATTTTCAAGAAAATCGAAACAACAGTTCACGATGGTTTTGACTAATCTAACAATATCCAAGTCTACTAACATTCTAGAACCTATTCTAGAAATTCGCAACCATAAGTGAAGTCATAAAACATATTTAAATAATATGCATGAAGTGGATTAGAAGTATAATTCTATTAAAAATATAGAATAAAGGAAAACAAAAGCAGCAATTTCCATAAAATTACACACTGCTTTTGTTATGGATTTTTAACCCAGCAGTGTCTCCCACTACTTTACGTAGTACCGTAATCCCCAACAGAAAATGGGAATTCAATAATTAAATCGAATTTCATAGTGAGCGGTGGACCCATGAATATATTTCGACTCACATCTTTGGCATGATCTCACCTACGTATATTCATTAGGTAGACAACTCATTGTCAATCACACTCACTGTGACTCCGGATTTTGGTCCTGGCCGTTTCTCATTATGATAGCTATGGCACGTTCACAAGGAGGCGTATCAAGGCTTCACTTGCCAATGACAAACTCAAGCTACCGATGTAGTCCTGACAGCTTTGGCCCGTTCATGATTTCCATTTTCACTTGAATTTGTCTAGTATCAAATATACATCCGGCATGGATAAAATTCTATCAACTACACCATCATTGCTTTGGCACTTTCTCGGATGCAGCCATAGAAAGATACCCATAAACCGTATTGACAAGACGGACCAAGAAACATGCATCCAATACATGTCACTTTATAGACTTATTTAAGCAGGGATATTCCTCAAGAAAGCTTTGCTCTAAATCAAATGCAGAATATAATCTAGATCAATTTCTAAACAATTTAATTCTACCTTAGAAAAATAACTTAACTTAACCATTAAATTTCAGTCACGTTTCTCGTTAGCGTAGAACCGAAAAGTCAAGAAATATCTAAATTACATGCATGTGCAAACATCAAAATTGGATTATATATCATATATCAAGCATGACTAATGTAATGGATGAAGGATCAGACCTGCTCTGATACCATTTTTTGTTGGGGTTTTGGCGCTGGCGCAGTGGAAGCTCGCGGTTCGGGTGAAATCGTAATTTTAAAACTTTTTAAATTACCGAATAAATTATTCAATATCCAATATGAATAATTCATTCATATTTCACCTAAACATATTTATTCTATATCAAATAATGACATAAATAGTTAAGAAATATCGTGAAACTTTTACGAAAATATTTTTTCGTTAAAATGGCATAGAACTCGTTTTTGACCAAACCGACCACCCAATGCACATGAGAGCTGCCCAGGTCAGCCCCAATAGTACTAGGGCAGTTCATAGGCTGCTCGAACAGTGATCAATTCACTGTTTGGGCAACCGTCCACCCGATTGGCTCAAAAGTCACTCAGTAACACCGTTTTTCACCGTTTTCGCATATTTCAACTCCGAAACAGTTTCCGGAAATTGTTCCAACACCCAAAACACATCCAATATATTTATATGACATAATTTTCATCACCATAAAAACAGGTTTTTCAGATTTGATCCAGAAAGCAAAAATATTAATTTTTCATGCTTTAATCCAATTTTCTTAACATTAATCCAATTAATCACAACACCAATCCAAGTCACCACCAATGAAGCACCAAAGAAAAATTATTGGCATTACAAGAGTGGTCATAACACTCTAGAATTGCAACATATCATCAAATGATCAAATTGAACTAATATTATAATAATATCATTCAATTCAACTTCACACATGCCCAAGCCTTTCATTCCATCTTCCAAATCCAAAACACCCAAATTCTTAAGAAAAAGAAGAAACCCTAGAATCTATCTAGACGATAGAGAACAAGAAACATGTTTTCCAAGCTTAGGGATATTGAGGATTACCTTAATTCTCTTAATTTCCTAAAACTTTTTCTTGATTTTCTTCCTTTTCCTTCTTGAATCATCAAGCAAATTGGAGAGTATTTTTGGCAGATGAAGTTTCGGCCAAGCTTAGCCATTAGAGAGAAAGAAAAAAATTTCCCTTTTAAAAAGCCAAATGCTGACTTAATGAGGGGTATTTTGGTCAATTTGTAATTTAATTCAATTAAATAAAATCAAACTTTATGTTAACAAATCAAATTTGTACACCTAAAGCTTAATTAAAACATGCCACATGTAACCAATAATAATTAAATATTTTTCATAATAATATGAAAAAGAATATCATTTAATTATTCAAATATTTAACTTTTAAATATCTAAATAAATAATTAATTTAAATTTTAATATATGTATTTTTATTTACTTTAAATAACAAATACATATATTAATGGTATTTGTCAAAGTCTCGTTTGACAATTAATTAATATGTATCAAATACAAATACACATATATTGGTGTAAAAGTTGTTGAAATTTAGGGGAACCTTAAAGCGAGCTTGAAGAGATTGAACATAGGCAAGAAATTTGACCGAACCACTATAAAATCAGTTTTGTGTTTCTCTTCCTTAATCTCAATTACTTTGCAATTGTTATAGCATTAAACTTGTTAGTTATAATATTTGGTAAAGCTTATGCTATTTATAGCTTAAAATTGTAAAGAATTTATTTTCCGATGTTATTTTTGAAGTTCCCAATTCACCCTCACCTCCTCCCTCTTGGGTATAGATTGTTTAAGTGTTTGTAGGTAATTTTATGTGATTCGCCATTGGACTCATAGTCAAGTGGTATTCATGTTTTCGAATAATTATTGAAAGCATGAGTTAAAATATGTGTATATGGATAAATATCACTCGAGAAGTGAGAGTAGATTTTTCAAACTCGAGGTTGCCAAACATATGGGTTGTATTACAATCATATCTATGTAATCTCCCAATAAATTTAAATTATAAATAGAGAAATGTTAACGAGTGTCTTAAGGGCACTCTTTAAGAATCTATTTTGGGAAAAATTTTATGGGAACAAGAGAATTAATATTTTGACAGTCTTTTTCATTTCCATAAAAATGATGTCAAAACTTTCCTAAAATGAATTTTTAATGAGTGTCCTAAGGACACTCGTTAGCATGACCCTTATAAATAAAAGGTAGAATTATAATGCAATCAATTTATTTTTTATTTTTATTTTTTTAAAGAAGCTCGTGAATAACTGTGATTATAAAATATGATAAATAATACACTTTATTTTTTATTTCTCATAAAAACTTGATTGTTTTTTTTTTCAATTTTGGATTACATACAATAACATAGACTACAAATATTAAGGCATTCAATTCGCTGCCATAAACAAATTGATGTATTATAAACTTCTTTGTACATTATCATTCTTTTGAAAGCAACATTCCATAGAAGAAATGAAGAATTACAAGAAAACATCTATTTTATTGACGACCCTCATATCCACGGGTGAAGTTGAGAGGTTATTTGAGAATGGAGACTGGAATTTATAATTTTCAGTAAAAAAAAATTAGGATAGTATCTTTATTATTTATTTTAGAAAAATGGAAATCAACAATAGTATGTCTATTATTTATTTAATATTAATTATTGGAAAAAAAAATTGAAGGAATCGATTCAATGAGGCTTCGCCCCCTGCTCAAACCCAAACACGCAGTATTTGCCTCTGCCGAATCCACTTCCATTTCCTGCTCCAAAATGTCAACTGCAGTCAACAATATAATGCCCCAAGAATCTCACACAACTCCTAACTCTGCTCTAGCCAAACCACCATTGACAACCATATAGAAATTCAGCTTAAACGCTCTCTTATGGCTTCACCCAAGTCGAAAGACTCGTCAAGAAAAAATTAGACTCAAGCTCGATTAGAATTCGATTACTTAATAATTCAACTCGATTCGATTTGATTCGATTAAATTTTTTAAGAAAATAAATTTTATTTTTTATTTACTTAATCAAATTTTTAATAATTTTCCTACAAATTCAAATATTTGCTTTATACATAAAGCTATCCCTCAACTTTAGCAAAATATATCGCAGAATCTTCCTTGAAGACAACTCTTGATCATCTTGCTGAAGCAACTACACGCCCAAATTGCCGCCATCTTCTCACATACAAATAAAGCATGCCTCATATGTTGGTTTTCAGAGTTCATACGCAGCAGAAATATATTCATTAATAAAAAAAATTATTTGTATGATATTGAAAAAATCGGATCCATATTTTCCAGTACATTAATGAAATAATAGTTAGATCTTTGGAAGAAAATATATCTCTAAATTTGGATCTCTTTGAATTATGATTCTTTGAACCACGATCTTTCTCGTCTTATCTCCTCACTGTTAGGGGATCGTGGGTTGAAGTTGACATGCAAGTAAAGTGAAATTGAGAACAATGATTAATTCAAGAGACGTTGCCTATATAACATACAATAATAGTTAGGAGATTTAGTCTATCATAAATATTAACAATAAAATAAAGCAATGAGACACAGATTTAATGTGATAAAACCCTCAATGTGAGAGAAACGTCCACATATAAATGTAGAAGGATTTCACTATAATGGAAAGAATTTTACAACTTCTTTCTAAACATAAGGAGTGAACAATCACACATTCTCTTATAATAGGAGAATTACAATTTTCTCACAGACTCTTAAGAGTAAACAATATTTTTATCTCTTAAAATATTTTCTAAACATAAGGAGTGAACAATCTCACACTCTCTTAGAATATGAGAATTACAACTCTCTCACAAACTTTTAAGAATAAACAATAGTGGTATCTCTTAGAATATATAGGATTTGGTTGTGAATGGAATAAAGAAAATAATGAAGTGAAACCTCTATTTACTAGCATAATATTCACTGTGTAAATATTGAATTTTTATTTTTTATTTTTTTATATGTGGGACCCACCCACATAATAATTAGCACCTTTCGATGCCAACTATATTTGACTTCAATAATTCTCCCACTTGAAAACTTGATTAAGAACCAATCAATTTTCACACCATATGTTCTACTTTGGCGTCTTCAAGCTGCTTACGTTTCTGCTAAGCCATAAGAGGATCTACACCATACAAACTTGTTTGTATTGATAGGCTTGATTATTACGTCTGTAAGATTTTTATCGGTGTGTACCTTCAACAAGTTCACACTACCTTCTTCCACTACTTCACAAACAAAATGATATTGTACCCCTATATACTTTGTTCTTGAAAGAAAGGCTGGATTCTTTGCAATATACAAAGCACTCTGACTGTCACAAAATAATGGAATCTTCTCTTATTTATGCCTGAGATCCTCCAATAACCTTTGAAACCAAATAGCTTCATTGCAGGCTTGTGTAGCTGCCATATATTAAGCTTATGTTGCAGACAAAGCCACAACATTATGTAACTTGGATACCCAACTCACTTTTCCTCATGAAAATGCAAACACATAACCTGTAGTGGATTTTCTTTTGTCAAGATCTCCTGTAAAATTTGAATCCATGTAGCCCCTGACAATTAATTATGATCCACCATAACATAATGCAGCATCTGAGATTCCTTTGATATATCTAAGGATCCTCTTAATAGCATTGAAATGCTCTCTAGTAGGGTTCGCCATAAAATGACTGACTGTTCCCACTGTTTGTGCAATGTTTGGTCTTGTATAAATCATTTCCTACATTAAGTTTCCCACTACTGATGTATACGGTACTTGAGACATGTCATTTCTCTCAACTTCATTGTTAGGACACATAAAAGAGGATAACTTGAAATTAACATGAAGTGGGGTAGAAATCGGCTTACAATATTCCATATCAAACCGTCGTAATATTTTCTTTAAGTAATTTTTCTGAGAAAGCCAAATCTTCATGTTATTTCTGTCTCAGTGTATTTGCATCCCTAGAATCTTGTTTACTAGTCCCATATCCTTCATATCAAACTCCCTAGTTAACATTTAATTCTTGGACGAGATCTTTCTTAGGGCGTACTACTAACTTGTCGTCCACATACAACAACAAAATAATAAAGTAATTATTTACAAACCTCTTATAATATATACAATGGTATTAACTAAGTCTGTTGTACCCAAGGCAAATAATGAAGGAATCAAATCTCTTATACCAACATCTCGGCACCTGTTTGAGACCATACAAAGATTTGTTCAACCTGCAAACCAAGTTCTCCTTGTCTATTTCAGCAAAACCTTATGGTTGGAGCATATAAATTTCTTCTTCAAGTTATCCATGAAGAAATGTAATTTTTACATACAACTGTTCTAGATGTAGGTCATAAGAAGCACACATAGCCCGGCCTATTTTGACTATTGTAAATCGAACTACCGGAGAAAATATCTTGTTGAAATCAATCTATTATTTCTGATCATATATTTTTACCACCAATTGTGCACGATACTGCTCTACTTGATCATTGCTATCTTGTTTGATCTTGTAGACCCATTTATTACCAATGAATTTTCTTTTCATGTATTATTTATGTGCAAAGTTTCTATTTTTTCTTGCATTGGTGTCATCCACAAAGACGAATTTACGTTTTTTATAGCTTCATGGAAAGTTGATGGCTCTTCATCCTCTGTTAGAAGACAATATGCAATGTTACTCTCTGTAACATACTCTGAGTGCTAACTTGGAGGTCTTCTCTCTCTAGTTGATCGACGGACTTCAGAAGCTTCAAACTTGATTAGTTTTGGTACCTCGTGCTCTGGTGATGCTTCAGAAAAATCTGAATTTTCTTGTTCTGAATTATTTTCCATCAAAACTATTGTAGTCTTTGTACTTTCTTTTTCATTTCCTTCTTTCTGCAGTTGATCTTCTGTAAATATCACATCCATATTGATGATGATCTTGTGGGTAGTGGGATCTCACAAGCGATACCTCTTTATTCCATCAACATACCCCAAGAAAATATATTTTCTAGAATTTGGATCTAGCTTTGTTCTTTCTTAAGTGTTGAGCATCACGAATATAGGAAAACCAAAAATATGAAGAGATGAGTAATCAGTTGGCTTTCCGCTCCACGTCTTCATCGGTGTCTTTAAACCATTTGCTATTGATGGAGATCTATATACAACATAGAATGATGTATGAACTACTTCTGCCCAAAAGTACTCTTTCCAGCAGCGTCTTATTAATCCTTTGTGCCATACCATTTTATTAAGGAGTGTATGGTATAGTAGTTTATCTTTTGATGCCTTCTTACTGACAATATGCATAAAAAAATTTGTTGTAATATTCTCCTCTATTATCTGTCCTCAAACACATGATTTTTTTTTTTCTAGTTTCTAATTTAATTTGTAGTTTGAAATTTTTGAAAACTGACAGCACATCTGATTTGTTTTTGATCGAGTACACCCAACATCTTCTAGAAAAATTCGTCAATAAATGATATAAAATATTGTTCTTTCTGTAGGCACTGCATTTTTGCATGAAGCCCAATGATTAGCCTCGTATAGAGGCACTAGTTGAAAAGTTTCGGAAGTCACGGGAAACAAATGTCGGGAGGAAAATCTCCAAAATTAGCACCTTACTGGATTCAGACTCTCTAACTCGCCACGAATTCACTCAGCCGCTGTTTCAAACCTTAGCCTCGGCCCAAAACCTCTGCAACACATCCACATGGCCCATTACCCTGCAGCCCATCCATCCACACGCCCATGCAAGCCCATGCAAGCCACACGCCAATGACCCACCACACCAAGCCCATACGCCCAAGTCTTCCCAAATAAAAAATCCCATGCAAAACACATGTGCAAAATCCCCTCAAATCACCTTCCAAATTAACAAAGATTGGGAATCCCTCAAACACCTTAGTATGGAAAGAAAATCTTGACACAAAGGGGAAAAAGAGAGGGAGTGGCGGCCAAGGAAGAGAGAATAAGAGAATGAAAACCCTATGAGGCACAACTATAAAAAGGGGACCAAACCATCAAGGTGGGGGTCTCACTTTTCTTACACTCTCTTTTCATGGCATTCAAAACCAAAAAGCCCTAATACTCTCTTCTTCACCTTGGCTTCACGTAAACAAAAACAAGCTAAGAAATCTACTTCCTCTTTTCCTCTTTCACATAAACAACAAATTACCTTTCAACAGCAGCCTCCCCTCCACCGAATACACAAGAAACAAACAACCCTTCAACAGCAACCCCTCCACCGAGTAAACAAACAACAAACAACCATTCACCCTTCACTAAAACAACGAACCATAAGCAACCCACCAGCCAAACAACTCTGCATACAAAGCATAAACCATCAACCGACAGCCCCACATAGCCCTTCACCAAAAACAACGAGCAATAAACAAACCCAAACTGACCGAAACAAACACCAAACCAAAGCCCTTCAATCGAACACGTTTACGAATACGTTTACGAATGCTACACGAACGCACACACACTGGACAACCTCTTTCTTTATATTTTATACATTTTCGCCTCTTTAGTTATTTATTTTGCATTATACACTTAATTATTTGCATTTATTATTAACGTTCTTATTGTTCTTATAATTTACATTATCGTACTTCTTTATTTAATATGCTTTTGGAACTATGTATTTGATTTTATTTATATTTATGTTTATGGGTGTGCAAATTTATGTGTTTATTTGAATTATCTTGCATGAACTGCATAAGACTTGTTTATACCATTGTGTGAACCAGTCCATTATACTGGCATAAGTAAGGGACCATTCTGAACCAAACGGTTTGAGGTATTCCCTTGCGAGGGGTGAGTACGGCCTTAAATCTTTTCCCAGTTCACATTGGGTGGCGACTCCTTTATTCTCCGGTTTAGTCCCCTGCGGGCTACTCCGTACTCTCTACGGGCTGCGAGCCCAACAATATCGTGGTCGCCGAACATCATAGGCATAGCGGTAAACCCCGCTTCACTCCTACAGATGGCGACTCCACTGGGGATAGAGAATCGGCCCCGAAACAATGCCTTGTAGTGTCTGTGGCTTTGGCTTTGGTTTTGGTTACCCAAGTCTCATATATTTTGCATACCCTTTTTACCCCGATGGCGTCATGTATCGTCAAGTCACTTTTACTCAAGGTGGTGGATTATTATGTGGCGTCATCACTCGTTGGCACGTACCTTAAGGTATAAAAAAGGCGTGCTCACTTGGTCGCTCAAACCCTTGATCTTTTCCACTTCTTGATAGCGGGCTTCATACGGAAGCATCTTCTTACTGAGGTAGTAGTGTAGACACATAGCACAGAGCATGGGCGATGCTGTCTGGGCTCGCGGTCCGTTGGGAGTACGGAGTAGCCCGTGGAGGACTAAACCGGAGAATAAAGGAGTCGCCACCCAGTGTGAACTGGGAAATGATTTAAGGCCGCACTCACCCCTCACAAGGGAAGACCTCAAACCATTGGGTTTGAAATGGTCCCTTAATTATGCCAGTTGTAAATGAACGAGTTTACACAATGATATAACCAAGTCTTATGCAGCACATGCAAGATAATTCAAATAAACACACGAATTTGCATACCCATAAACATTAATAGAAACAATGGAAGCATATTACATTAAAGAGTACAAGATGCGGAAATGAAAATAATAAATAATCAAAGGCGGAAAAATGCCAATGAATAAATAGCAAATAAAATGAAGTTAATCAGGCTTATGTGAATTTCCCGAGCGGTACATGGAGTTGTATCCCAAGTACATACCGCACTACCGTCCATTCGAATTTGGCTACGTAATTTATGTCTGGGTTTCCATCTGATATATCGCTAAAGATACTACACAATCATTGACACAATGTAAATAAAAATAGACATGAAATATGATAATGCATATGGTAAAATAACAATAAATAATCGAAAAGACAAATATGCGAAATAACAAAGAAAGATAAATAACAGAAAATAAATGTGGAATAATAAAACAACAATAAAAGTAAATTAAATGCGAAATAATAAAAAGATAAATAACAAAATATATGCAGAATAATAAAATAACAATAAAAGTGAATAACTAAATGAAAGGATAAATAACACGAAATAAATGCGGAATAATAAATGTGTGACCAAAGAATTTGGCCGTTTTCAATGTATGACTTCACATACCCGGTTGGACGTACTTCAAGTCCACCGGGCATGCCGCGCCGAAACGAAAAAATAAAATATATTAAAGGGTGCCCTCAGGTCTTACCTTTTAAGTCGCTTCTCGGAAGTGGGTTATGTGGTTGCCTGAAGGATTGGGGCTGGTTCGTTGTTTCCGCTCGCTGTTTCGCTATTTCCACTGGCTGTTTTGTTGTTTTGTTCACTGTTTTGGATGGTTCGAGGGCTGATTTTCAGGGGGGTTTTAGGTGGTTTAGGGACTGTTTTAGGGGGTGTTTAGGGACTGTTTTCTGGACTGTTTTGGTTACTGTTTTCTCTGGTTTTATGGGTGCTGTTTGGGTTGTTTCGGGGACTATTTTGGGTGATTTTATGGGGTCTTTTTGGACTATTTTTTGGATTGGTTTAGGCTATCTCAGTTTCACTATTTTGTTGGTTATTGTTCTCAGTAGGGATGCTATTTTTGGACTGACTTTGGGGGCTGATTTGGACTGATTTTGGGGACTGATTTGGTTTGGTGCTCACGTGATGGAGAGTTGCTGTTGGTGTCGGTTTTTGGTTGTTATTTGGTCGGTTTAGGGGTTTTTATTTGGTCGGTGAGAGTTGTCTTCTTTGTGGCTTGCTGAGTGTGTAAGTTGTGTGTGTGGCTGTGTGAGAGAGAAGCGTGTGTTTGTTTGTTGTTTGTGTGTGTCAGTGTGTGCGTGGCTTTTCTGCCATTGATTATTATTATTTTCATTTCCGCATCTTGTACTCTTTAATGTAATATGCTTCCATTGTTTCTATTAATATTTATGGGTATGCGAATTCGTGTGTTTATTTGAATTATCTTGCATGTGATGCATAAGACTTGGTTATATCATTGTGTAAACTCGTTCATTACAACTGGCATAAGTAGGGGACCACTTCGAACCCAAATATTTGAGGTCTTCCCTTGTGAGGGGTGAGTGCGGCCTTAAATCATTTCCCAGTTCACACTGGGTGGTGACTCCTTTATTCTCCGATTTAGTCCCCCACGGGCTACTCCGTACTCCCAACGGACCGCGAGCCCGGACAACGTCGCCCATGCTCTGTGCCCTGTGTCTACATTACTACCTCAGTAAGAAGATGCTTCCGTATGAAGCCCGCTATCAAGAAGTGGAAAAGATCTGTTTGGCGGTAATATGGGCTTCCCGAAAGTTGCATCATTACTTCCAATCCTATAAGATACAAATGGTAGCAAAGAAGAATCCCCTAAAGTATTTGCAGTCAGTACCTTCACTGGTAGGAAAATTGGGTAGATGGCTGGTATTGTTGACGTAGTTTGATATAGAATACCTCACTTCTTAGGTAATCAAAGGGCGAGCCGTAGCGAAATTCTTGGTATTACAACCCATAGAAGAAGATCAGTATAAGTTCGAATTCCCAGACAAGGAGATTCAAACCATAACGGTCCAAGGGTGGAAAATGTATTTCGATGGAGCGGTGAATTACAAAGGATCTGGAATAGGAATTGTGATAGTAACCCCCGAAGGAGAAACTCTACTTATGGCCAAAATGTTGACGTTCGGAGTAACCAACAACATGGCTGAATATGAAGCGTGTATCTTTGGACTGAAAGCACTAATAGCCCTATGAGCTAGGGACATAGAACTTTATGGATACTCGATGTTGGTAGTTCGACAGATGCAATGAGAGTGGGAATTGAAGAAAGATCGGTTGAGACCGTATCTACTTCATCTCATGAAGTTGGCACAGGCTATCCCCGACTATAAATTCCAACACTTGCCACGAGAAGAGAATCAAATACAGATGCATTAGCCACCCTAGCCGTAACTTCGGAAAACCCGGAAAAACTGGTAATGAGACCCCTTGTGTTAGCAGACCCAGTTATGAGACAGAGAGAATCTTGGAAGTAGAAGTCGACGATGGTAAGCCGTGGTACTATGACATTATGCAGTATCTAGAACGTGGGGAATTCCCAGAAGGAGCCGGCAAGAAAGACAGAATAGTCATTCAGAAATTGGCTTCCCATTATGTGAGTTTAAAAGGAAAACTGTACAAGAGACAAGCCAATGGCATCCAGCTGAAGTGTTTAAGAAAAGAAGAGGCTCATAAAGTGATGGAAGAGGTACATGCTGGAGTATATGGACCGCACATTAATGGATTAAATTTATCCCACAAGATAGTGAGGCATGGATTTTACTGGTCAACCATGGAAGCTGACTGCGCAAAACTGGTAAAGCACTCTCACGATTGTTAGGCACACGTCAACTTGAGTTATCTACCAGTTACGGAATTACACGGACTGTCAGAACCATGGCCTTTCTCAGTGTGGGGTATTGACATGATTGGAGAAATCAAGCCACATGCATCAAATGGACACTGTTTCGTAGTAGTAGCGGTAGATTATTTCTCGAAGTGGGTGGAAGTCGAGTCATTCCGTAACATTACGGTGAAGCAGATGGCCAAGTTCATAGCCCGTAACATAGTATGTCGATATGGGATGCCGCATCACGTAGTGACGAACAATGGAGTCCAGTTTCATGGAGAAACAAAGGCGATGTTGCAGAAGTACGGGATAGGGCATCACAAATCATCACCTTACAGGCCACAAGCTAATAGAGCGGTAGAGGCGGCCAATAAAACCATAAAGCAAATACTAGCTAAGATGATGGAAAATTACAAAGATTGGGCTGAAAAACTACCGTATCCCATGTGGGGGTACAGAACTTCGGTGAGAATGGCAACGGAAGCCACGCCATATTCTTTGGTTTATGGAATGGAGGCAGTGTTTCCATTGGAAATAGAGATACAGTCAATGCGGCTACTCGCAGAGGCAGGATTGTCTGAGCAGGAATGGGTCTCGCAGAGGTTCGAATAGTTAGCATTACTAGATGAGAAAATGATAAAGGCCTTGTACCACATGCAGCTATACCAGAATAGGTTGGCCCGGGCATTCAACAAGAAGGTGCACCCCACCAAGATCAGAGAATGTGATTTAGTGCTCAAACAGTCGAAGCCACTGATAATAGACCCAAGGGGAAAGTTCAGGCCCAATCGAGAAGGACTCTACCTAGTCAAGAAGGTGATGGGGAATGGGGTAGTGAGATTGTCAGACTTGGAAGGGAACGAGTTCACTGATCCCATCAACGTGGACAGGCTGAAGCAATACTTTGCATAAAAAAAGAGAGAAAAAATAATAATAAAAGAAAACCTCGTTGGGTTGAAAATCCGCAAAGGACACCCAAGCAAAATATAGAGCACGAGTGAGCGAGAAAAATGTCTAATTGTAAAATCTGTGAGGAACAGTTAGCGACAGAGGTACCCTTACAATGTAGTTTATTTCCTACATATGTACTAAGAAGTAATGCAAACGTCTTTATTGAAACAAATGTTCAAGATGTTCATAGATTGCATAAATTCCAGCTAACCGGGAAAGATTAGAGTCAAGTGATTACAAATCGCGTCTTTTGTATTCTTAGATGCTGGACCAAGGTTAGGAGATCTAAGAGTGGACTCCGAGAATGGAGGACAACCTCAGGAAAGAGGACGGACGAAGATCCTCGAGAATGAGGATAGATCTCTAAAAAAAATTAGCTCGCTGAGTTGAAAACCCGAAAAGGTGACTCGGGCAAGATTAAACAATCCGCTAAGTTGAAAATCCAAAAGGACAGCTTAGGCAAAAGATGGAGCAAACCTGAAAAATAAGAAAGCTACGGAGGTTTCCCAATAGTATTGACATTGGAAACGCGACATTGCCAGAAGGGTAGTAAGAGAAAAATACAAGCCGAGAATGGCAGCAAACTCCTCAGAGAGAGGACTTATTTCGAAATCTGGGAATCGGAAGGCATGATTTTTAGGATGAGGCCGCTTTCAAGAAAGTGTAATCCACATTGACCCAGTGCATGCAGCGGAGAGCAGAAAGCTAAACCAGGTATGGGGCGATTAGTCTACCACCCCGCGAATAAGGGACACAATAGGATCTTGAGCCATGGAACCAAAGAGAATTGAACAATCACCAGAATAGAATTGACAGGAGGAAACTGTAAGCAGGCTAAGGGGGAGACCAAAGACTTCTATAGGAGCAGAAAACCCTCTAGCGCAAGGAAGGCCTAACCCATCGGAATAGGGAATGCATCCATGCATACATGCATACACGTTGCATACACACAACTTTTGTTTTGTGTTTGCAGGCTTTGAAGAAAAAGAAAAAACGGCGAAGACGAGCAACTCCTCGGGAATAAGGACGAGCAGAGGTCAAAGCACCTCGCCATCAACTCAACTAGGAACAGTTTGGGAATGAACCATCTCACACCAGTAACGGTTCGGGAATGAACCATCTCACACCAGTAACGGTTTGGGAATGAATCATCTCACACTCGGTGGTTTCGAATAAGATCCAGAGGTCGAAGAATCTCACCACCAACCCATCTCAGAGATCGAAGCGAAACAACAGGTAAGTCCGGCAATTGCCGACAAACCAGGTAAGCAAAAAAATGCATGCATGACTTTGATAGGGTTGTCGCTGTCACACACTGCACAAGCCCCATCAAAGTGGGGGCGACTATAGGCACTGCATTTTTGCATGAAGTCCAATGATGAGCCTCGTATGGAGGCACTACCTGAAAAGTTACGGAAGTCGCGGGAAACAAATGCCGGGAGGAAAATCTCCAAAATTAGCACCTTACTGGATTCAGACTCTCTAACCCGCCGTGGATTCATTCAGCCGCTGTTTCAAACTTTAGCCTCGACCCAAAACCCCTGCAACTCATCCACACGGCCCATTACCCTCCAGCCCATCCATCCACACGCCCATGCAAGCCCATGTAAGCCACACGCCCATGACCCACCACACCAAGCCCACATGCCCAAGCCTTCCCAAATAATAAATCTCATGCAAAACACATGTGCAAAATCCCCTCAAATCACCTTCCAAATTAACAAAGATTGGGAATCCCTCAAACACCTTAGTATGGAAAGAAAATCTTGACACAAAAGGGAAAGAGAGAGATAGTGGCGGACAAGGAAGAGAGAATAAGAGAATGAAAACCCTAGGAGGCACAAACATAAACCCTAGGAAGCACAACTATAAAAGGGGACCAAACCATCAAAGTGGGGGTCTCACTTTTCTTACACTATCTTTTCACGGCAATCAAAACCAGAAAGCCCTAATACTCTCTTCTTCACCTTGGCTTCACGTAAACAACAACAAGCCAAGAACCCTACTTCCTCTTTTCCTCTTTCACGTAAACAACAAATAACCTTTCAACAGCAGCCCCCTTCCACCGAATAGACAAGAAACAAACAATCTTTCAACAGCAGCCCCCTCCACCGAATAGACAAGAAACAAACAACATTTCAACAGCAGCCCCCTCCACCGAATACACAAGAAATAAATAACCATTCAACAGCACCCCCTCCACCGAGTAAACAAACAACAAACAAACCATTCACTCTTCACTAAAACAACGAACCACAAGCAACCCACAAGCCAAACAACTCTGCGTACAAAGCACAAACATCAACCGAAAGCCCCAGATAGCCCTTCACCAAAAACAACGACCAATAAACAAACCCAAACTGACCGAAACAAACACCAAACCAAAGCCCTCAATCAACCTAAAACAATTACCCGAATTTTTTAAAAAAATCAACAAAAGCCGAGAATAAAACAAGCCCAAAAACAGTCCCTAAAATAGTCCTAAAACAG
Source organism: Zanthoxylum bungeanum (assembly GCA_019454045.1). Classification (NCBI taxonomy): domain Eukaryota; kingdom Viridiplantae; phylum Streptophyta; class Magnoliopsida; order Sapindales; family Rutaceae; genus Zanthoxylum; species Zanthoxylum bungeanum. Next base: position 76,288 of record SKCR01006899.1, on the reverse strand, counting down.
CCCACAAACAGTCCAAAAAACTGCAAAAACAGCAGCCCAAAAATAGCAAAAATAGTTAGCAAAAACAGTGAAATAGTGAGCAGAAACAGCGAATCAACAAACTAGAAAAACAACAAGTTTTAATCCTTCCGGTGACGGCCTAACGCGCTTTTAAGAAGCAACTTAAAAGGTAAGACCTAAGGGCACCCTTTAATATATTTATTTTGTTGTTCTGGACGCGGCATGCCTGGTTGGACGTGCAATACGTCCAACCGGATATACGAGGTCCTATATTAAAGATGGCCAAATTTTTTTGTCACATTTTATTTCTTTTATTTTTGTCATTTATCTTTCTTGTCTATTTACTGTATTTATTATTCCGCACTTAGTTTCGTTATTTCTCATTTATTTTATCATTTAGCTTTTTGTCTATTTACTTTTAGTGTTATTTTATTATTTCACATTTATTTTATTGTTTATCTTTATTTTATTATTTCGTATTTATTTTGTGTTATTTATCTTTTTATTTAGTTATTGCTTTCATTGTCATTTTAACATCCCGCCTTTACTTTTATTTATATTTTGCTATATTATTTCGCATTTATTTTCATGTCCGTTTACATTACATTAATGATTGTGTGTATTATCCCTTACGGTATATCGGATGGAAACCCAGACATAAATTCTGTAGCCGAATTCGAATGGACGGTAGTGCGGTCTTTACTTGGGATACAGCTCCACGTACCACTCGAAAAATACTCACAAATGTATGTTTAAGTCATTATGGGTACCATTTTCATGAGAACGATCGAAAGCATTTTCGAACGCAACTCGAACTCAAGCATTCTGCCTCACTCCGTTCGAACGCGTTTTCGAACGCTACACGAACGTGAACTCTTTGGAACACTTCGTTCGAACGCGTTTACGAATGCTACACGAACGCACACACACTAGACAACCTATTTCTTTATATTTTATGCATTTTCACCTCTTTAGTTATTTATTTTACATTATGCACTTAATTATTTGCATTTATTATTAACGTTCTTACTGTACTTATAATTTACATTATCGTACTTCTTTATTTAATATGCTTTTGGAACTATGTATTTGATTTTATTTATATTCATGTTTATGGGTGTGCAAATTTGTGTGTTTATTTGAATTATCTTGCTTGAATTGCATAAGACTTGGTTATACCATTGTGTGAACCCGTCCATTATACTGGCATAAGTAAGTACCATTCTGAACCCAACGGTTTGAGGTCTTCCCTTGCGAGGGGTGAGTGTGGCCTTAAATATTTTCTCACTTCACACTGGGTGGCGACTCCTTTATTCTCCGGTTTAGTCCCCCGCGGGCTACTTCGTACTCTCTAAGGGCTGCGAGCCCAATAGTGTCGTGGTCGCCAAACATCATAGGCATAGCGGTAAACCCTTCTTCGCTCCTACATTTTCCTAAGAGATTGAAGCAGTGCTTCCAAACATCATGGTGAATCAATTCTAAAATGGTTTTACTCTGAACAATCGACTTGCTAAATTTTAATTTATTTTGCTTACTTGTAACATAATACTCACGAAACGGTAGACTAACTACTTTCAAGCCTGAGAGTAGCTTTTGATTGACAAGAATCTTCATTCCATATTCTGATATGTGGCATAGTTTCTGATTCCACAATATATAAGCTTCCTCTCCAGAATCCAGTGATGCCACCGATGCAGTTGTTTCCTGAATTGAGTCTCCTAATAGCATATTCAAGTTTGCTGAAATCTTTTTAGCTTTCAAAATTATCAGTGCTCATTTCACCATCTTTAATACCATGTTTTCAACAATGGTATTGTATCCGAGATTATCTAACTTGATTTGTATGATCAACTTATCATCAACTTGACAAGTAATGTTGTCACTGGTAATCTAGTCTTTGACGAAATTGCAGCTGCTGCTCTGGAAAATGAGTATAGGCGTAAAAATAAGGAAGATAGATCATTTGGTTCGCGATAAGCAGAAATTTTATCGATTATAAGTGGGAGATCAACAGAACGTGGCTCAAGTGGGAGTCAAGACCTTGTTAGATCGAAATCAAAAAGTAAGAAGATTGTTAAATACTACAATTCTCGCAAGAAAATGCACGTCAAGAAAGATTGTTGGAATCTGAAGAATTGTGTAGAAAAAAATTCATGTTGTAAGAAAATCTCAAGGATGTGTTGCAAGTACTTCTTAAGAAGGTGGCACACTTTACAGTGAAGTAGCAATGGTGTCTAATGATAGCACAAAATAGCTAAGTGATGCATGGTTGGTTAATTTTACAGAAACATGGCACATGATCTCTAGGAAAGAATGGTTATGTCTTTATGAACCTATCTCTGGAGGATCAGTTTTTATAGACAATGATCATGTCTTGAAAATTACTGGGATTGGAGCCATCAAAATAGATGTACGATAGTACTATCCGCATTGTACAAGCTATTCAACATGTTGTGGGAATGAAGAAAAATTTTATATCAGTTGGACGGTAGACTTTGAAGTAGAATCTCTACACGTTCATTTGTAGATATATTATAATCCACCACGGTGAGTTGGGAAAATAATGTATTCAAGTTATTGATATGATCCGTCATGGATGTAGACTCACTCATACGAAGAGTGTAAAGTCTCATATTCAAGAAGATCTTGTTGTGTAGGGACTTGACCTCGTACAATTTGGTAAGTGCATCCCAAATCTCATTTGTCGTTATCTTCTCTGCAACGTTGGATAACACAAAATCTGCTAAGGCTAGAAACAAGTTGCTCATAGCATTGTCATCTATATCCTTCCACTTTTCATTTGTCATTCCATATTGTCTCTCACCAATTGCCGCTAAGCAATTGTCTTTTCTCAAGATTGCTTTTATTTTAAGTTTCCATAGAGAAATATTGCTCTCGTTGAACTTCTCAATTTCAAACTTTTCTGCCATGTTCTGATGACGATAAGCTTCTCATTTGAATCGACTTTTACTATTTCACTGTGAATAGTACCATATACGTGAATAGTTTCATATACGTGAATATTATTATACTGTATATGTGAACAGTCTCCGTGAAGAGTAACCTTAAACCTGAAGCGTTGATACCACTGTTAGGGGATCGTGGGCTGAAGCTGACACGCAAGTAAAGTGAAATTGAGAACAATTATTAGTTTATAAGGAGTTATCTACCATATGATAATACAATAATAATTATGAGGTTTAGTCTACCATAAATATTATCAATAAAATAAAGCAATGAGATACATATTAACGTGGTAAAACCCTCAATGACAAATGTAAAATGATTTCACTATAGTGGAATGAATTTTACAATTTTTCTCTAAACATAATGAGTGAATAATCTCACACTCATTTAGAATATGAGAATTACAACTCTCTCACAAACTCTTAAGAAGAAACTTTATTTTCCTCTCTTAGAATACAAAGGATTTGGTTGTGAATTAAATGAAACATCTATTTATAGGCATGAGATTCACTGTACAAATTATGAATTTTAATTTTATTATTTTTTATATGTGGGACCCACCCACATAATAATTAGCACATTTCCATGTCAACTATATTTGACTTTAACACTCACCTCCAATGGTACGTGTGGCCGTGAAAATTATTACAAAGAACACCCTAATTTTTGTGAAGGATTTGTGTACTCACCATATGAGACAAACCCTTATTATTATTTTCTTTTTGGCTTTCTTAAAACCAAAACAAAAGAAAAAAACTTTTTTCCCATTTTCCAGGGGGACGTTTTTCTTGATTAAATTTTTCTCTTGGATGGCTTCGATGATTCTCAATTTTTTTTCTTTTACTCCCTGGATGGCTTTTGTTTTTCTTTATACCAAAAACAAAGCCACTTTATCTTTATACCTTGAAAGATAAAATAATTTGATATTTATCTTTTATTTTATGAACATTTTAATATTTTATATTTCAAATTCTTTTATCGTAATTTCAACTTTTGAAAATAAGATAATTGAATTCTAATTATAAAAAAATGATCTTTTTTAAGTTTTCAACTTTTGAAAATATTATCTCATTTAATTAATCAAATTACTTTTAAAATATTTTCATAAATTAATAAATAGGTATATTATCTATAAATATATTAGGATAACTTTTGTCATAATTTTCAACAATAATTCTATGGAATCATTATAGTGTAAAATAATTCATAATTATTTTAAATAATTCACAATTAGTTTTTTTCGTAATTATTACCATTCGAACAATGATAGAAGAAGATGAGAGAACCGATGGACCTATAATTCTAAGCTTTAACAATTCCGTTAATTAATTATAAATTATTTTATTAATCAAATGTAATTATTAATTCTAAATTAACTCCACTAAATACCTATAATTGCACTCTCAAAATTATTAAATTAATTACTCAAAATATCCATCCATTGATATAGTCATTACGTATGCAGTGATCCTCCATAAAAGATTCGTAAAGGAGTTAGATATAAAATCTGTTAACCTCTCCAATTATATTTTTATCTTTGACTTCCATTAGTTCTCAAGTGAATAATTAATTCATAACTTTTATGAATTTACGCGCTAATCGTTCAGGTCCTGAACTAACAAACAAGTGAATCTTAGGAACATATTTCATTGTATCAGGTTAGCATTCTCAGCTATTCATTCAACTCATTCCTAAAATACAAGATTTACGAAATGTAATAAATACAAAATCATGCCGAGTAAATTAAAGAATAAGTTAAAATAATGTAGGAGTCTACTAAATAAAATGAATTAAAATCATCACATATATGACCATCATAATGATAAAATTGATGTTCTTTATTTAACGAAAATTATTAGAACTTTTCAATTTCATCTGATATTATCCATATAATTTTATTATATAAAATACATTCATTTTTATGTCTTTACATATTATAGTCTGGATAGAACTATACCATTCATAATGGAATGAACTGTATTTATGACTTTGAATTTTGAAGATTCCCAACTTCAAATCATAATCATAAACAAATTTTGATTATTACTATTTAAATTTTATCCATACATACATGTATGTAATATTTTACATAGACATATATGTAGGACACAGAAATCGGTGATGTTGTTCCAGGCTCGCGGCCCGATCGGGAGTGCGGATTAGCCCACGGGGGACTAAACCGGAGAAATAAAATGGAGTCGCCACCCGGTGTGAACCGGGAAAATGATTTAAGGCCGCACTCACCCCTCGCAAGGGAAGACTTCAAATCGTTGGGTTCGGAATTGTCTCTTACTTATGCCATTTGTAATGAAATAATTTGTGCAATAACTTAACCAAATATACGCAACATGTATATTCAAAGATAACCTATCTAGTTCGCATTCATGAAAATAAATCCTATACCTAAGTTTGCATGCTTTAAAAGTAAGTCATCGTAACGGCAAACATACGATATCACACAATAATCTCATGAGCATGTTGAATATCAAACACGAAGAATAAATAACAACCTAAACATAAAGTAAATTAAATTCCTATTGCGAAAGAAAGTAACTAAATCATGCATAAAGAAAATACGTACTAACGGCTAAGTCATGCTTAAGAAATAAATAACATACTAGCGACATAATCATGCTCGAACACAAGGTTGGACGAAACGAAATATGTGTGTCTCTCAAGTGGTACGTGGTATTGTATCCCGAGTGCAGACCACAATACCGTCCATTCGGATTCGGCTACGGAATTTACGTCCGGGTTTCCATCCGATATACCGCAAGAGAGAACACATATTCCATTCATCTGAAATTCATATCATACACCAATCCACAATACTCATGCAAAATAAAGTAAGAAAATAAATAAAAATAAATGATAAATAAATAAAAAGGGTGCCCTCAGGTCCAACCTCTTAAGTCGTCTCTCGGAAGTACGGTTGTAGGCACTGCATTTTGGCATATAAGTCCCGATGATGAGTCTCACACGGAGACACTACCTTTTAAGTCGCGGAAGTCGCGAGAAACGGACGTTGGAAGGGAAAAGTTGGAAATCAGTATTTTAGTTGGATTTAGTTCGCTCGTTTTGCTTCAGGATTGCTTGTTGGACTTCCGTTTAAAAAACACACACCATTGGCCCAAACCCCCACAAACCACACACCAAGCCCACACATCACTAAGACACACACCAAGCCCATCTCACCCAAGCCCAATCCAAGAAATAATAAAACCATGTCACAAATTAAAATAAAAACTAATTAATTGAAATTAAATTAAATTAAAATCTAATTAAATTAAATTCCTAATTTAATAAATCACTTCCTAAATCTAAATAATCACCTACCAAATTAAAACAAATCATATACCAATTTAAATAAATCAAATATAAGATATTCCAAATTTAAATAAATCATTCCACAATTAAATAAATCACTCACCTAATTTAAAGACATTCCCCACCAAAAATATAAATATTCTTGCCTAAAATAATCAAATTAAATACACACATAATTTAATTGATTTATTTCCTTTTTTCAAAACCATGCACAACCCTAGCTTGTAACTATAAAATATAACACAAACTAAACCCTAGGGAGGAGACTATTCACGGCAACCCACAACAGAATAACCATAATCTTAAACACCTCCACTGATCCCTCTCATCTCTCTCTCGGCAAACCCTAACCAGCCACACCCCTAGCTCTTCTTCTCGGCAACTCACTGAACAAAACAACTAAAACGAAACAAAAAAAATCAGTAACCCCTAAGCCACCCTGGACCAAACGACAAACGACCTCCATCATGAAGCAACAAGGCCGAAACTAACCAGTCCATGAAACAGTCTTCGCCGAGCAAATAAGCCACCCTCCATTGGCCAACACATACAGCGACTCAAACCTAACAGTTCCCCTCATCAAACAGTTGAAGAACAACACCTCAAATAACCCTAGCACACGTAGCCCCTCATACACACAAACCACACCACACATTTATATCTCCCACTCATTCTTCACGCAAACACACAGCCATGGCATCAACAAATGAACACACACAGCCAACCACGTAAACCACCATGAGGCACAACTCCACCGACCAAATAACAATAGCAACCCTTCACTCCTGTAAGCCGTGCACCCAAACCAACCCCATGCAAAGACGTGAATAAAAACCTTCACCATTGACCAAGACCACGAGCAGAACCTTAATCACAAACCCACGAAGCAGCCAACAACAAGCCCTAGGAACCATCTCCCCAGCTGTATACAGCCCCCACAAATACCCCTTCACTGCACGAATATAGCCCCGGCAAATGCCCTCTGCAAACAACCCAACCACTGCCGCATATACCTGCACAACATAGCCCCTTAACTGCCGCAAGTCCCCCTCACAACACAACCCCTTAACTGTCGCATGTACCCTCCATAAACTGCCCAAAACAGTCCCAAAAACCACCTTAAAACCACACAGAAACAGCTCATACATACAGCCAAAACAGTGAATAAATAACTCTGAAAACAACCCAAAAAATAGCAGCCCCTAAACCGTAAAACAGTAGCCAAAAACTCGTAAAATAGTCCAGAATTACCCCGAAACAGTAACCATAAAATACAGCAAAAACAACAGCAAAATGGAGTGAAAACAGCAGCAAAATAGAGTCAAAACGGTAGCCCAAACAGCGAAACAGCGAGGAGAAACGCAAACCAGTGAACCAGAAAAGTTGTGGTGCTTTAGACCTTTCAATTACCCTGTAACGCGAGTCCGAGAGTTGACGTAAAAGGTTAGACCTGATGGCACTTTTCACATCTATTTTCATTCGTATTTTTATTGCTTATTAAGTTTTATTTGCATGAGTATTGTGGAATGATGTGTGTTATGGCCCTTGAATAAAATGGAAAATGTGTCGCCTCTTGTGGTATATAGGATGGAAACTCAGACATAAATTCCATAGCCGAATACGAATGGACAGTAGTGCGGTCTGTACTTGGGATACAACTCCATGTACCACTTGAGCAAACGGCACATGTTCCGATTTATATTACCTTGTTTGTTTATTTTTCGCATTTTTATTCCGCCATTTAATTTCTGTATGATTATTTGTTTGTGTAATGATGAGATAAAGCGCATGGGCTTAGTAAGTTGGATTAAAGGTCCTCCATTTCGAGGGGTTAAAATCCTTTACCACGATGCTTTGCCGCGCCAGATGATGTATATTCGGTTGAATGTAAGATGTGTTCAATCGGTATACAAAGTCTGATATTGTTGTCTTTATTTTTTATATGCATTATGTTATTAGGGCATGGGCTTAGTAAGTTGGATTAAAGGTCCTCCATGTCGAGGGTTAAAATCCTTTACCACGATGTTTTGCCGCGCCGGATGATGTATTCGGTGAATGTAAGATGTGTTCAATCAGGTATACAAAGTCCGATATTGTTGTCTTTATTTTTTATATGCATTATGTTATTAGCGCATGGGCTTACTAAGTTGGATTAAAGGTCCTCCATGTCGAGGGTTTAAAATCCTTTACCGCGATGATTTCGCACCGGATGATGTATATTCGGTCGAATGTAAGATGTGTTCAATCGGGTATACAAAGTCCAATATTGTTGTCTTTACTTTTATATGCATTATGATGTGATGCGCATGGGCTTAGTAAGTTGGATTAAAGGTCCTCTATTTGGAGGGATAAAAAGCCTATGGTCTACCTTTACCACGATACTTCGCCGCGCCTTTTATTTCGTTATTTGATTTTCTTTGTATGTCATCTTCTTGCATAATCATGCATCATTTCACATCGCACCATGGCATGTTTACTTTCACGTATGATTTCCTCTCTAGTTATCTTTTTACATTATGCGCTTAATTGCCTCTCTTTAATATGCATGCTGGTAAAATTATTGCATGTTTGTGCTTCCATGATTATCAATGCAATGTGTTTGTGAAATTATGCACTTGCCATTATTCTGATTCAATTTTATGCATGCTTGTATGATTATTGTTTGCTTGCGTTTCCTTATCCATGAATAAAATGTGCTTATGAATTTGCATGATTGCCGTATTTCAATTTACCTTTATGCATGCAAATTTGGACATAGGTTATTTGCAAATAGGTTGTATGCAAATTCGGACATAGGTTATATGCAAACTTAGATATGAGCCTTGTACTTATGCATGTGAATAGAATACCCTTGGGAATGTATGTTGCTAGATTCGATTGAATTATTGCACAAATCACATCATTACAAGTGGCATAAGTAGAGAACCATTCTGAACCCAATGGTTTGAGGTCTTCCCTTGCGAGGGGTGAGTGCGGCCTTAAATCTTTATCCTGGTTCACACCGGGTGGCGACTCCATTATTCTCCGGTTTAGTCCCCTGTGGGCTACTCCGTACTCCCAACTAGGTCGCGAGCCTAGAACAACATGCGTCGCCCAGTTTCTGTGTCCCACAACGGTACGCGGTTTTCGGAAGGGTTGATGCTCCGCAACTCCTCTGGTTCACTGGTTCAACATTTTCCTTCACTGTTTCGTTGTTTGGGCTGTGGTTTACTCTATTTTACGAATGTTTCTGGTCACGGTTTTGGCTTACTATTTTGCGGTAATGCGGGACTATTTTGGCTTATAGTTTGTGGGTTTACGGGGCCGTTTTGGACAGTTTTAGAGGTCAAAACAGTGCAGTTTTTTGGGGCAGAAAACTGGACTATTTGTGGAGTTTTTTACTGGGCAGTTTGTGGGATTTTGTGTGGTAAAACTGGGCAGAATTTGCGGTAAAACTGGCCAATTTGTGGGCAGTTTTCACGGGTGAAATGCGGCAGTTTTGGGCTGATGATTTGCGACAGTTCTGGGCTGTGTTCAGTGGTTATGGAGCTGTGTTTCAGGGGGGTAATTCATGATTTAGGAATGGCAGTTCATGGGGTGTTTCACGGTTGTTTGAGGGCTATTTCACGGCAGTTTGTGGCGTTGAATGGGGCTGGTCGGGGCTGTGGTTTTGTGGCGTAAGGAGGGTGCTTGAAGGGATTTTTTGCGTGAGTGAATTAGAGGCTTGCTGGTCGGCTATGTGTTGATGTGTGAATTGAGTGGCGTCAGTTGGGTTTCGCTAGGTGTTGATGCGTGAGGTGTAGGGCTTCAGTTGGGTTTGTCTAAATGTTGAAGGCAATGTGTGTGGCGTCAGTTGGGTTTGTTACGTGAGTGGAATGTGATGTGTCTTGGAGAGTTGGTCGGCAATGAGATAGGGTTTTTTTTTCGTGAGAATGAGCTAGGGGTTCAAGGTTGGGTTTAGGCTTCTTTTTATAGGCAAAGGTTGGGGTTTACCTTGTGAGAATAGGGAAAGGTTTTTGTAATTATGGGAAATATCTTTTAATTAGTATGTGATAAGGAGAAGATCTCTTTAATTAGGGATATGATTTTATTTTATTTTATTTGATCTTTTTTAATTAGGGAATGTAATTTAATTGAATTAGGAAAGCATTTGATGAGATTTGATTTGTATTTTTTAATTGGGGAAGGTGATTTGTCTTGATTTTAGCATGTGTTTAATGTGTGATTTTGTTTATTTTGCAAGGTGATGGGAGTGGGTTGGTCTCCTTTGGGCGTGAGTTTGGTCCATTTTGGTGGGCTTGGTGTGTGGTTTGCGGGGGTTTGGGCTAAGGGTGTGTTTTAAAACAGAGGTCCAACAAGCGAACCCGAAGCTAAACAAGCGAATTAAATCCAACAAGATGTCAATGTCCGACTCTTCCCTTCCGACGTCCGTTTCCCGCCTCCTTCCCGCAACTTAAAGAGGTAGTGTCTCCATGTGAGACTCATCATAGGGACTTATATGCAAAATACAGTGCCTACAATATACATTTAATTTAAAGCTACATAAATAATCATGGAATAAAATTGAATCATAAATTTATTAATCAATCTTTTTTTTACTGAATATATATTTTTATGTCTGGCTGAACATGCTAGATGTCTAGCCGGATTTTCTATGTAAACCAGACATATCAGAAACACTGAATAAAATTCATGATAAACCATGGGAATATCAGAAGCAACTATACCAACAATAATGCAATAAAGTAGTAAATAAACATGCAAAATGATAAAATAGATGCAAAACTACGGACGTCCGTCTTTGTGTGGTACGTGGAGTTGTATCACGAGTTCAAATCGCACAACCGTCCATTCAAAATCGTCTATGGAATCTACGTCTGAGTTTCCCCTATATACCACAGAAGCATAGACGACCAGATGTAGCCAGTAGAGTGGCTATATTTTCTGTATGACAGATGTATGTCCGGTTGGATATATGACATCAGTTCAGTAAACTAAAACACGAAAGTAAAAGGTTTTTAGAACTCTCAGGTCATACCTCAAGCGTAAGTTGGCTCCGAAAACACCTTTGAAAGTTCATTTTGGTTGCTAGATCTTGCTGGGAGTTGGAGATTAAGATTCTATTTTTAGGTGGTTTTTTACGTTCCAAAGAGAGAGTTGTTCCAAAATTCCCTAGTCGTCCTCCTTGTTGTGTGAGTCATGTTTCTTTTTATAGTATGTAGGGTTTAGGTTAATAAGGAAACGATCAGTTTAAGGAAAGCGTTTTTTATGTAAAGTAATTAAGAATGAAAGATATCAAATTCTCTGTAAAATTGGAAACGCGACTTGTGACCGACCTGAATTTAATGCATGTCCGGCCTGAAATAGATGACATCCGGCCGGGTACGGATGTAGATGACTCCCGTCCTAGATTTGACCGTTTCTTTTCCAAATATTTTAGAGTTTTCTCCTAAAAGACTCATCATCGGGTTATGCATAAAATTACACTGTGTACAGTTTCTAGTAAATCCCGGTACAAAATAAACATTATTCAGAAATAAATATTTATTATTCTCAACATAGAGCTTTATTTCTCTAACTGTTGATGCTAAAACTAAAGTGTCATTCCTAACCCTCAAAGTAAAGTCCCCATCAGCAAGTCTAGTGTAAGAATCAAGTGTCTGTAAGAAACAACTAACATGATTAGTCACCTCTGAATCATTTATCCAGGGTGGTAAATCATTCTCAACTAAATAAGATTGAGTAATAAGTAAATATGATTTACCTTGATTGTTGTTTGGCTTGTTCATTTTGCCGTTTTTTCATGTTGTTTTTCCAATTCCTGAACTCTTACCTTTCTCATTGTTTATCTTTCTATTCTTTGAATAAGAGTTGGAGGAATAAGGTTCAGCAACATTTGCTTCTACCTTCTTCTCCACAGAAATAGACTCAAAGGTTGTGAGTTCATTAAGCAACCGAGTCAAATTATAACTCAAATCAAATTATAACTCAACTTGCTCATAAATTAATTTCTTTTGAACTAAAGAAATTGTGAGCTGAGTGTTGGACAATTATGACCCATAGCGTCATTATTTGTACAGATCACGGTGTTGTTGTACAAAATAACTATGTGACAAAGGAGATTGTACTCTTATCATTTGTGAGTAGATCACCTAGATGTATAAATGATAGGAGGTCCTTATGATTTGTTCCTGGATTGAGAATGATATGAGACAGTATCAGTCCACGAAGGATAAATCATTAAATATCCTTAGTCAGAGTATTATCGAGATTGGACATCGATAAATACGTAAAAGACTAGTATTACACTTGTGCGTGTTGTGAGGGCACAACGGCATAATTCTCATATATTTGGGTATAGGATACTCATGCAAGTGTAATGGGAGGTTGTGTTTTACTGATGGTACGGGAAACAGCTTCGCTCTGGATAGACCCCCTCGGAATTTTATTGGTAGTATGACTATGTGTCTATGGAAGTCCGAAATCAGGGTAGGTATTTGGTCTTAACATAAGACTTGCACCGCTAATACTTACGACAATCAATATACTTTGTTTGTGGTCGTCCAGGGCTTTAACAGGTTCTGTGTACGCCTATGCTGGGTATATTGAGAATCGTAGTGTGTTTGGTGTGATGTCAATATGGAAGTGTCACTCCAGTCATATGGAGATGTTGATCGCGTAGGGATACAGAACTGGTTCTCTAAAAAGGTTACAACCGTCGGGATAATATGACTTGGTCATGATTATCCGATAATAAAGAGACTAGTTGCTCGTCATCCGATATATGATTCGTACGGGGCAGACACTGTACCAGCCTCAGGCCTTGCATGTGATCATCCGATACTGGATCAAAATACGCAATACTACGTATATTACGCCTGATATAGATCCTTTATTCCTGTAAGGATATTTCTGGAGAATTGGGTAGGCATGTCGCTTTGCTAGAAGCCAACCTTGTCTTGTAAATCGGTACAAACGTAGTACTAGGTACTTACGTGTTCAGATAGTCCGACGACCGAATTTACTGCCAACATATCCGGGGATCTCATGGGTCGCTTCCCGAAGATTAACCGATGATGTATGACTCGCACTCTTAATTAATCTTGGATTAATTAGAAGAGAGAGAAAATTAATCTGGGATTAATTGCGGAGATTTTTATCTGGGATAAAATATCATTTAAAGAGAGAGAACGATTAATTTGGAATTAATCGATAAATTAATATATTCGATATATTAAACGAAATTGGATTTCGACGCGGAATTAAAATTAGATTTTAATTCGGGCGAACGAATTAATTTAGAATTAATTCGTTAGCGACGTGAATAGTGACTTCGCTAGGCGTAATCATTTAATTACGACGCAATGGAGAATTCGTTAATTTGGAATTAGCGAACCCGAGCTCGGGATTGTTTGCTAGCGCATTCTTATTTCGAATTCGAGTGCGGCACGTAAGTCAAATCAAGCGTCAAATCATTAGTCGCATCAAGCGTCAAATCACTTGTCACTTTGAGTGATGTGACTTGACAACTTGATTGATAGATGTGACTTGATGGGAGTTGTTGAAAAGCTTTTGAAAGCTTGAATGACCAATACCATTATTTTAAGTTTTGGTATATGTTATTGATTTTGGAAATCAATTAAAATAATTACACAATTCCATCTCTCTCTCTTCTCTTTTCTCTCTTCTTCCTCACGCCCACAAGGGCTGTTCTTCACTGGTTTTCTTTCCAGAAAAACCGAGAGCAATGGGAAGCACAAGAGTCATGATTTTGTTGCAAAATCAAGAGTGCTAGCACACTACGAAGTCATGCGAAGGTGATAGGGAAGTCCACCCATGAGCCGGGAATCATTTGACGAAGCTTGGAGCTTGGATTCTTGAAGACACAAAGCCGAATCTTGGAGAGGAAAGCAGTGAACTGCCGAGCAGTCCAGTGGGTAGAAAAATATTTTTTTTGTTTCCTCCCGCGTCGCTCAACCGATCGTTGTGAGTATTCCGTAACTCCCTCGTTGTATTCGCACTTGTTTCATTCTTGTTTATTGATCCTTGGGACCTTAGCAAACTCCAACAATGGTATCATGAGCAAGGAAAAGCATGAAATTAATTTAGGGCTTAAAATTGGGTAAATTGTATTTGAGCATGTTTTAATGAAATTGGATGAATTAGTATGCTTAAATATGTTTTAATTGAAGATTGATTGGATCAATTTGTTGAAATTTTATTTGGAACAAATTTGCCCAAAATTTTGGTGTTGGCCGAAAATGTGAAGTGCCCTAATTGTCTTGGAATTTTGTTTTTTTGATTCATTGGATGACTTGAAAAAAATTGGGGATGTTGATTTAATGTTGATTTGGATTCAATTGATTGGGTTTAAAATTGGACATGAAAATCCCCTTTGGCCGAGACTTTGTGTAGCATGAATGGGTTTGATTTTTTGTTAAAATATCATGGACATGTTTTGTTGTAAGTGAGCATGATTAATTGTATAAATTAATGTTTTGGAAATATTGATTTGGATGATTAATTCTGTTATACACTTTAGTGTAATTAAATTGGGAAATTGGATTTTTGGAATTTAATTATTTGGGCCTTAAATTGGATTTGGCCTTCTTATGTTGTAATTGGGCTTATTGGGCTTGGTTGTACCAAGTTAGGTTTAGGCCAAATGGATTGGATCCAATTGGGCCCAAAACCGCTTCCATAAAGCCCAAATGCGACTAATGGACCTTTAAAGTTTAATTGGGCCTAATGGGCCAAAATTGATTTATGGGCTTATGGGGTAACTCCCGGATTGGATTTTGGTTATTGGGTTCGACCCGAGTTGACCAAAAGTCCACGCCTTAAGAAATTAATTAAAAGCCCATTGGACTTTAATTAAATTGACGTTGGACGTTAATCGGGATTTGAGACCCGTAACGATTAAATTTGGTATTTAAATCGTAAAGGTTCGTAAATTAAAGTGTAGTATTTAATTTGGAATTAAATAGCGAATTAGAATTGAATGCATATTAAATTGGATTTAATGATGTAGTTTAATTTAATTCGAGAATTCGTACTTTAAGTACTTATTCGCAAAACGAGTTTGACTCGAGCAAAATCAAATCATTGTTTGAACATTGGATTATCACTAATTATCAGATTAATTAATTTGATTAGATTGATTGATAGCATGTTTGTGTGAATACATGGTTGCGATGCATGAATAATGTATATCGGATGGATATTAGATGGGTGAGGCAATTTTAGAAATTGTTGTAATAAATTTGATTTATTAATTGGGCCTGCGTGTCCAGCCTTATTACCTCCTTATTCTTTGTATTCTCTTCTCACATATTCCCCTCAATGTAAATGAGGTTTCTTTAGAAGTGTAGTGTAACGGGTAGAAGTAATACTTGTGCTAGCTGGAGAGAGAAAGAGAGAGATTTGATCTAGGATCATTGTGTAAAGTATCCATCCGCATATCATTATTATTTTATCATATGCGCTTTATTATGTTTTTAGAATGCATGTTTAAGGGTGTAATGATGATGAGACCTTAACAAAGATAATAAATTGGTTGCCAATTTGCACTCGAAAAACCCTCGCAAAATATTAAGCGTATTTCCTTCCATTGAGTGATTCTCACTCAAGATCCGAGACTGGCATTGGCTTGTTGGCCAAAGTCAAGGCCTTTGTCCGTCGAGGATGTGTTTGAATCACGAGAGCTTTGTTCCATATTGGTGTCTTGTCCAAGTTGTGGTTTGTTGGCCAAAGTCAAGACCACTTCTTGTCCATCGACATTGATTACGAAGCTTTCCATGGTCAATGGGTCGCGCTTAACTGTGATCACTAAGTTTGTTGTGCCAAAGCCAAGACTTAGTTGATTCAGAGGAAAAAGGTTAGGTAATACATTGGATGTATTGGCATATGTAAGATATATGTTTCGGACTTGGATGTCCCCCTACTGGATCTAGGAATTGGATTGGATCCAATCGATCTTAGAGATCTACCTAGTTAATTATCATACAATTTGTTGGCCAAAGTCAAGATTGTGTGATATTTAACGGGATCCTAGCCCTCTAGGAAACACGGTTTCCCGAGTACTCGGCATAGGGTTAGAGGCTCGCCGAAAAATAGTGGGAGGCAAGAATTGAATTTGCAATATTCGTTTAATTACTTGCCATACGCGCTCATTCAAATATCATTCGTCAAATAAATTAAATGTTAGTTGGACTAATATTTAAATGTTGTTTTTAATAAATAGTTGGACTATATTCAAACTATTCATTTATAGTAATCAATATAATTGATTTTAATCTATTAAATTATAGTTGATTAAATAGTTGGACTATAATAATCATTATAATAAATAGTACCGAAATCGTTGATTAAATAGTTGGACTATTAGAATTAAGATAAAATTGAAAGATTGACATTTAAAACATAATCCTGGGGAAAATGTATTAAAATGGTTTAATTTTCAAATTGGGAATAAAATTTCAGGATGGTCCTGGAAACTAATAAGTTATTTTATTTGATAAAATAACATATTAGGCCTAAGCCCGGAGTTAAGCAAATAGTAGAGCATAATCTTTGGAAGATTTATGTAATGATAACTTAATTGCTTAATCCATTAAGCTTGTCGCAGTAGACTCCTTAATTCCTTAATCAGAACTAAGGATTAGATCCTTAAAGTATGATAATGAAATTGAAGGATCTTCATAAATCTATACTTAGATTTTAGAAGTATTAAATTGCAATTAATAACTCTTGGAGGGTTAATGACTATTCTCAAGGAGACAAAATCAAAATTTGCAATAAGGCAAGTAGCGCTAGTAGCACCTTACTTCGATATTCTAGAAACCCGAGGCTTGGCCAAAGGCTTCTGGAGTGTTGAAAAGGGCAAAGGCAAAATCATTATAATCTTATAGGAAGATAAAAGGACATATCCCAAAATGTCTGCCTAAATTGTGGCAAACGGGATCGCGGAAGCGTGACTGCCGTTTGGACAAGGCAGACATGAAGGAATTGAAGATGAGCAAGGCTCTGACTTCAAATATGTTTGTCATAATTATGTTCACTACTAGTATTAAATTGGATTTTAAATACTTAGTATGGTACATAAATATATATTGATGTTCCGAATCTGCTATGAGCAGGATTAGGAAACTGTTATAATGTAACTAGTTTGACTAGAAACATTATCTCTATATCAGTGTTTAACCCGCTGCGGGTGAACCTTTATATTTTAGAACACTAAAGTTTTTTATTATATAAAGATGATATTGGGATAAACACATTAGATGTGAATAACAGTATTTATATTTAGAATATAAATAAAATCTCAAACGTATATAATGACAAACAAATAGCTCAACTGATTTGATCAGAAGAAACTAATTTGTGGCATTGTTGTCTGGGACACAATTAAACCAGACTCGTATATCCACACTTTTGAAGAGTGGGTACTCGGACTAATTTGATTCTATTCAAATAAAGTCTACGAATCTAGTTTATTGGGCAAAATGCCTAAAACACTATTTACTTGGTAAAAGTGAAAGTTAATTTCACTTTTGACGGTGTGTCCGAACCGGATAAATCGAATTTTGTTGGACATGATAAGGTTAATCATGAGTCGCTCTGAGCTACCATTTCCTTCAATGGATAAGAATAAACAGTGCAGAACTTATTTTGAATAAGGTTCCATAAAAATCTATTTGACAGATATCATATTAGATATGAACAGGAACGAAACCAGGTTTCTCATTCCTGATCATTTGGGTCTGCTAGGCATATGTTTGGATGATACCAAACTAGAACCCAAAATGGATAAGTGCCAATTGTAGGTTATCCTAGGGATACATAAGTATAGTACTTATACATATCACTAGAGAACAATGTAATTGTTGCTCACCATGCGGTTTTCCTATTGGTACTTTATATGTCTTCAAGGAAGACATACATGGAAGGCAACATACCAACGTATAAAGCTAGGCTTTTAGCGGAAAGGTATCGTTATCAACATTGTGTTGATTATGATTCAACCTTTTAACTGTTGCCACGGTAAATCCATTTGGATAATGCTTGATAAAGCTGCATGTTTCATTTATGAAATATGACAGCTTAACGGGAAAATCGCTTTCCTGAAAAGGAAACCTTTTGGAGGAACATCCTGTCGGTTTTGTCGTACCAAAACTAGCAAACAAGGTTTGCAGGTTATTCGATCCATGTTTGGATTGAAGCAAGCATTAGGTTCTTGGAATTATCGTTTTGAGGTAATCATAATGGTATATGATTTAATCCAAAACGAAAATGATTCTTGTGTATATAAGGAGGTTAGTGGGACTGCACTGACAATAAATGTCCTATAAATAATGATAATATGTCATTTCTTGGAAATGATATTCCCATAATAATAATCGGTGAAAGCTTGGCTTTCGAGAAAACTCTCCGAGAAATCGTACATTGAAAAATGTACGTGACCTGGTGTCTCATACGCTTTGAGCATATGGATTCACAAACAGGCCAATCCAAGTGATAGTCACTGGATTGATGTTAAGAACATCCGTTAGTATCTTAGAGAACTAAGGATGTTGTCTTAATCTATGGAGAAGGAGAACTTGAAGTGACTAGGATCACTGCTACAAGTTTCCTAACCGATTAAACGACTAAGTCGCAAACGGTACTATACAGTTTGAATAACGGTACAGTGAGCTGGAAATCTTCCAAGCAAGATACTGTTACCAAATAAACAACAAATGCAGGTTATTGCTGCAGCTGGGGCAGCAATAGAAGCCATTTGGGTCGATAATAAATCTAATTAGATTAGATATAGTTCTGTTAGCAGCTGAGCTAGGCGTCAGCACAGGCTAAAGAATTAATGGTCTCATCAACGATCCAGATATATACTTCGATATTCATCTGATTCGTTCGGATCATACATCATGGCGATGTGATGATCGAATAAATCGCATCAGACGATAATCATGCAAATCCGCTGACGAAAGCCTTTTCTCAGCAGTTTGAGCCAACCGTACATAGTTCGGGTGTAAGACACTCGAGTGACTGGCTATAGGCCAAATGAGAGATTGTTGGACAATTATGACCCATTGCGTCACTATTTGTACAGATCACGGTGTTGTTGTACAAATTAATTATGTGACAAAAGAGATTGCACTCTTATCATTTGTGATTAGATCACCTAGATGTATAAATGATAGGAGGTCCTTATGATTTGTTCCTGGATTGAGAATGATATGAGACAGTATCAGTCTACGAAGGATAAATCATTAAATATCCCTAGTCAGAGTATTATCGAGATTGGACATCGATAAATACGTAAAAGACTAGTATTACACTTGTGCGCGTTGTGAGGGCACAACGGCATAGTTCTCATAAATTTGGGTATAGGATACTCATGCAAGTGTAATAGGAGGTGTGTTTTACCGATGGTATGGGAAACAGCTTCGCTCTGGATAGACCCCTCGGAATTCCATTGGTAGTATGACTATGTGTCTATGGAAGTCCGAAATCAGGGTAGGTGTATTTGGTCTTAACCTGAAACTTGCACCACTAATACTTGCGACAATCAATATATTTTGGTTGCGGTCGTCCAGGGCTTTAACAGGTTCTGTGTACGCCTATGCTGGGTATATTGAGAATCGTAGTGTGTTGGGTGTGATGTCAATATGGAAGTGTCACTCCAGTCATATGGAGATGATGATCGCGTAGGGATACAAAACTGGTTATCTAAAAAGGTTGCAATCGTCGGGAAAATATGACTTGGTCATGATTATCTGATAATAAAGAGACTAGTTGCTCGTCATCTGATATATGCTTCTTACGGGGCAGACATTGTACCAGCCTCAGGCCTTGCATGTGATCATCCGATACTGGATCGAAATACACAATACTACGTATACTACGCCTGATATAGATCATTTATTCCTGTAAGGATATTTCTGGAGAATTGGGTAGGCATGACGCTTTGCTAGAAGCCAACATTGTCTTGTAAATCGGTACAAACGTAGTAATAGGTACTTACGTGTTCGGATAGTCTGACGACCGAATTTACTGCCAACATATCCGGGGATCTCATGGGTCACTTCCCAAAGATTCACCGATGACGTATGACTCGCACTCTTAATTAATCTGGGATTAATTATAAGAGAGAGAAAATTAATCTGGGATTAATTGTGGAGATATTTTATCTAGGATAAAATATCATTTAAAGAGAGAGAACGATTAATTTGGAATTAATCGATAAATTAATATATTCGATATATTAAACGAAATTGGATTTCGACGCGAAATTAAAATTAGATTTTAATTCGGGCGAACGAATTAATTTAGAATTAAATCGTTAGCGACGTGAATAGTGACTTTGCTAGGCATAATCATTTAATTACGACGCAATGGAGAATTCGTTAATTTGGAATTAGCGAACCCGAGCCCAGGATTGTTTGCGAGCGCATTCGCATTTCGAATTCGAGTACGGCACGCAAGTCAAATCAAGCGTCAAATCATTAGTCGCGTCAAGCATCAAATCACTTGTCACTTTGAGTGATGTGACTTGACAACTTGATTGATAGATGTGACTTGATGGGAGTTGTTGAAAAGCTTTTGAAAGCTTGAATGACTAATACCATTATTTTAAGTTTTGGTATATGTTATGATTTTGGAAATCAATTAAAATAATTACACAATTCCATCTCTCTCTCTTCTCTTTTCTCTCTTCTTCCTCACGCCCACAAGGGCTGTTCTTCACTGTTTTCTGTCCAGAAAAACCGAGAGCAATGGGAAGCACAAGAGTCATGATTTTGTTGCAAAATCAAGAGTGCTAGCACACTACGAAGTCATGCGAAGGTGATAGGGAAGTCCACCCATGAGCCGGGAATCATTTGACGAAGCTTGGAGCTTGGATTCTTGAAGACACAAAACCGAATCTTTGATAGGAAAGCAGTGAACTGCCAAGCAGTCCAGTGGGCAGAAAAATATTTTTTTTGTTGCCTCCCGCGTCGCTCAACCGATCGATGTGAGTATTTCGCAACTCTCTCGTTGTATTCGCACTTGTTTCATGCTTATTTATTGATCTTTGGGACCTTAGCAAACTCCAACACTGAGGTTTTCCAAAATCATGTCCACTTGTATGCCTTCATCTATAGTTGCCCAATTGATTTCAGCTTCATGAATCGTACTAATAATCATTAGCACATGTTGACGAACAGGGGTTCCACCTTCAATTTTGCAGTTCATGACTTTCCTGACTATTTCATGTTTGTCTTGATCAGAAGGTCTACCAAATGTGCCTTATAAAGACTCTATTATCTCATAAGCAATCTCTGTCTTTTCGAGCTTCGTTTTAAGCATGTTGGAAATTAAGGCAAGCAAATAACAACGAGCTTTGTCATTTGTTCGAACCGAATTTTCATAGGCATCTTTAATGTTTTTGTTGGCATTCTTAGCAGGTTATGGAGGACATTCCTCTATTAGGACAAACTTCAGGTTATCCAACACAAGTGTTATATTCATGTCATTCTTCCACTTAGCAAAATTATCACCAGTTAATTTTTTAATAGCGGGCATTGATTGGATTGAGTTTTACATATTTCTGAAATAATCAAAAGTATTCTAAATTATTTCATGCATAAAATTCAAAATTTAATTTGGCATAATAATCATGATGCATGATGCATATGAAAAACGCTAAAAACAATGCACTACTATAGCCTCAGAAATTTAATAAGCATATTGTGTTGCCTTAGGGTCGATCACAATACCTTATTAAAATAGAGACAATCTCAATTAATAAATTTATTCAAAATATCTCATATTTTCAAAATTTATTAATAACTGATTTTTGGTCTAAATGTAATTAACATGATTAACTACATTCTTATTAGTATAACCCACCGTTTCAGTTTCTTAAAATTTAACTCATAATAACCACCTTATGGTAAGTTAATTATTAAATACATTCTATAATTCCTATCGTAAGAAGTACAACATTGATATTAACCTAAGCGAACAGTCTCCTTAGGGAGGTTGAAACTAAAGTCATCATGAAACCTCACTTAGATTTCACGATGTTGCATCACTTAGATTTCACGATGTTGCATCACTTAGATTTCACGATGTTACACTAACGGTAGAGACCAATAGACGTTTTGACAAACTACCCGCTCCTACTCTTTATTTTGAGTTTGGTGATTTTATATGTAAAACATCTAAGGTTTTATTAACCTCGTAAAAAGATCAAGAAATTAACATTTAAGATCTCTAATTACCAAGTTAATTATTTCATAATAAAACTACATGTTCTATCAACAAAACATAAAATTTATTATGAAACATTTAAGCTATACTTAATAAACGATTTATTAGAGATGCTTAGAACTAAATTTTGTCCTTTTATACATTTTAACAATTTAAAATCAATATAAATTTTTATTAAATTTAATCGATTAATTGATAAAATTTTTAAATAGTTTTTAATCTAATTATAAACTATTTAATATCATAAATAAATTTATGAAATACACATGTATGTATGGCATGTTATAATGCAATAGCCGACATTGTGCTAATTATATATGAAATTTAAAATATGCATGAGTATAAACAATTTATAATTCACACAAAAAAATAAATTGGATATTAACCGAGTTGATAATTTTGATATTTCTAAATTACAAACCAAAAATAAATTACACTAATCTTCAAATCTGGGGTGATCGTAATTCTTCATCATGTGACTATTTTTTTTATTATTATTGTTGTTGTTGCTGTACTGTGCAGTATTATTGTCGCACAGTATAGCTCGCTGCACAGTGCAGCAGTTGCTGCATTGTGGCACAGTCCAGCATTAGTTGTTGCACTGTGTAGTAACACATAATAAAAATTATTATTATTATGTCTTACACACATCTTTCGGTTTTTGTCCTTCTGTTTGATCTTGATCTCCAACGAAAATAAATTACAAATAATTTTATAATTATATGAAAAAAAAATACCCATTTATTTTGGGTTTACATATTCAATACATACAAAATTAAAAATCTAACCCAAAGTCAACCATCTAATTAACAATTAATATTCATACATCCATAATCACATGATAAAGAATATAACGAAAAAAATGCATTGCCTACTCTTTTACATACGTATTATGATGATTTATAATAAATCATTTTTATTAATATACTAGAATAAATATGACTGCTCATGATACCATTTATGGGTTTTCAGAGTTCATGCACTGCAGAAACATGTTCATTAACCAAAAAAAAAAAAAAAATTATTTACATGAACATTGAAAAACTTGGATCCGTATTTTCTAATACATTAATGAAATAATAGTTAGAATTTTGGAAGAAAATATACATGTAAATCTGGATCTCTTTGGATTACGATTCTTTGCACTCTCAGAATTATTGAATTAATTACTCAAAGTATTTGTCCAATGATATAGTCATTACCTATGCAGTGATCCTCCATAAAAGATTCGTAAAGGAGCCAAGTATAAAATATGTTAATCTTTCCAATTATATCTTTATCATTGACTTCCATTAGTTCTCAAGTGAACAATTAATTCATAACTTTTATGAATTTGTGCATTAATCATTCAAGTTCTGAACTAAAAACAAGTGAATCTTAGGAACGGATTCCATTGTATCAGGTTAGCATTCCAATCTATTTATTCAACTCATTCCCAAAATACAAGGTTTACGAAATGTAATAAATATAAAATCATGTCGAGTAAATTAAAGAATAAGTTAAAATGATAAAGAAGTCTGCTAAATAAAATGAATTAAGATCATCACATATATGACCATCATAATGATAAAATCGATGTTCATTATTTAATGAAAAGTATTAAAATTAAAATTTCATATGATCATGTCCAATATAATTTTATTATATAAAATACATTCATTTTTATGTCTCTACATATTATAGTCCGGATAGAACTATACTATTCATAATGAACTGTATTTATGACTTTGGATTTTGAAGATTCTCAACTTCAAATCATAATCATGGACAAATTTTGATTATTTCTCTTTAAATTTTATTCATACATACATGTATGTAATATTTTACATAAGACATATATTTAATTTAAAGTTACATAAATAATCATGGAATAAAATTGAATCATACATTTATTAATCAATAATTTTTTTTACCGGATATATATTTTTATGTCCGGCCGGACATGCTGGATGTCTGACCGAATTTGCTATGTAAACCAGATAGATCAGAAACACAGAATAATATCCAAGATAAGTCATGGGAACATCAGAAGCAACTATATCAACAATAAAACAGTAAATAAACATTCAAAATGATAAATATAGATGCAAAATCGCGCACGACCGTCTTCGTGTGGTACGTGGAGTTATATCACGAGTGCAAACTGTGGTCCAAATAGTGTCATTAAACGTCAAAACAACATGCTACAAAATAAATCAAACGAAAAAATACCAATCAAACTATCATAAACCCTAAAACATGAAAACTGTAGAAAACCTGGAAAAAGTAATGACGAATCCAAGTCGAGATCTCTCTGTCCTTAATAACTTATTAGCCTCCGTCACAGGTGCTTCGTGATTCGAATTGGCCAATGTTCTCCCAAGATAACTTGGTTGCTTCTTGTTCAATGAGCACTCTTTAACAAGTATTTGAACTTGGAATATGGTGAAACTCTCTCTCAAAACAAATGGAAAACTTGACTCTTAAATTCGGATTGTCTTTTATTTCTCTTAATTGGACATAGAGCCTCGTTTATAAAGGCATGGAAGGGTGCCAATGGGGCACCCCTTGGGGTGGGGTGCAACCCTCCAAAAGGTTGTACCCCTCTCATGTACCTATTGCATCCAAAAGACATATATATCCTTAATGAATATTTAAAGAATTTCCAACAATCCCCCATAATTCTTCAAATATTCATGTAGACACTTGAGAGAGTTACCATGAACTAAAGCTGCATCGAAATAGGTAGCTTTCGCCTTGAACCTTTCCTAGTGAATGACAATCGGATTTACTTAGCAAACCAGTGACCAATAGTCTTGAACTGTTCTGCCGTTGGTGTAAACCAAGACAATTGCCAACACACAGCTTTAATTCGACCATTTTCCCGTTCTACGGTTGTGTTCATTTTGGCCCTGAACAACGGTCCTGGATTCATCAAGTACTTTAGGGTAACTCGCTTTTAAAAGTTCCCATGGAAGCGGCCTCACTTCTTACTTGAAAAAGGTGATCTACTATCAAGAGGTAATCTGTCTTTACCCTCATTAGGACTCATCTCTTAATATAGTGATCATTAAAAGCTTTAGCTTATCCTAACCAATGACAGACAGCACTCAGCGTCATTATCGGAATGGGAAAGAGTACAAAACTCTTCAGTGCTTGTTTTGAATTGCACAAAGTTTCAGTTGTCCCTTTTGAACCTAGATCTTGGGATCTCCAATCAGCTAGGTTGGGTTTCCACAGTGACAATTCTTAATTTATAGGCTTCAAGCTCATTCCCATCGATGACTTCTCAACTTTCTCTCGAGGTAAACCTTTAGTTAGTGGATCCGCTAGGTTTTCCTTCGACTTAACATAATCGATTGTTATTATGCCACTTGAGAGCATTTGACGTATAGTATTATGTCTCCGACGTATGTGTCGAGACTTACCATTATACATTGTATTTTGGGCTCTCCCAATAGCCGATTGGCTATCACAATGTATGCTAATCACTGACACCGATTTGGGCCAACTAGGAATATCCTCCAGGAAGTTTCTAAGCCATTATGCTTCTTCCGCTGTTTTGTCTAACGCTATGAACTCTGATTCCATAGTAGACCGGGCAATACACGTTTCCCTCGAGGATTTCCATAACACGGCTGCATTACCAAGTGTGAAAACAAATCCACTCGTAGATTTGGAATCCACCGTATCAGATATCCAGTTAGCATCGCTGTATCCCTCTAGTACAACAGGATATCTCTCATAATGTAGCCCATATTTTGAAGTTTCTCTCAGATACCTCAAAACTCTTACTATGGCTTTCCAGTGGTTATGTCCTGGATTGCTTGTAAATCTGCTAAGCCGGTTCACAGCTTGAGCGATATCAGGTCGTGTGTAATTCATGAGAAACATCAGACTTCCGATAATTCTCGAATACTCTAACTGCGATACGCTTGAGCTAGTATTCTTTGATAGATGATGAGTTAGGTCCACAGGGGTTCTAGCCACATTTAGATCCCCTTTGATATATTTATCAAGTATCTTCTCAATATAATGAGTCTGAGAAAATATATATCCGTCTGATGTCCTAGAAATCTTAATTCCTAGGATCACATCAGCTACTCCCAAATCTTTCATATCAAATCTGATGGATAACACGTTTTTGGTAGACTGAATCATTTCATGATTACTACCAATTATCAGCATATCGTCTACATAGAGACACACAATGACATATCCTCTTTGAGTTGATTTGGTGCACACACACTTATCACACTCATTGGTTTTGAACCCACTTGACAACATCTCTTTGTCAAATTTCTCATGCCATTGTTTAGGTGCTTGTTTTAATCCGTAAAGGATTTTACAAGTTTGCACACCTTCTGTTATTGTCCAGAAACACTAAACCCTTCTGGTTGTTCCATGTAAATCTCTTCATCCAATTAACCATTCAAGAATGCCGTCTTGAAATACATCCATTTGATGTATTTCAAGACCAAATATAGCTGCTATGGCTATGAGTATTCTTATCGAAGTGATACGAGTCACTCGTGAATAGGTGTCAAAGTAATCAAGACCTTCCTTTTGTCTATAACCTTTTATGACAAGTCTTGCCTTGTACTTATCTATTGATCAATCCGTTTTCATCTTCCGTTTGAATATCCATTTGTAGCCCAGCGGCTTACAACCTGGAGGAAGATCAACCAACTCCCAAGTATGGTTCTGTAGGATTGAATCAATCTCACTGTTAATAGCCTCTTTCCACAGTGGTGCCTCCGGAGAAGACATAGCTTCTTTATAGCTTTGAGGCTCATTTTCTAACAAATATGTCAGAAAATCGGGACCAAACGACTTAGACGTTCTAGCTCTTTTGCTACGTCTAGGCTCGATTGTCTCATCATTTACACGTTGATCTGATTCTTGGTCAACCTGATCACTGTCCTTGACAATATCAACTGTTCTTTTGAGAGACTTTGTTCTTTGTCTTTCCTTACAAGGAAACGTCTCTTCAAAAAATGTCGCATTCCTTGACTCAATTATCATATTCGGATTGATGTCAGGAATCTCAGACTTGTGTACCAAGAATCGATACGCATTACTGTTGCGAGCATATCCAATGAATATACAATCAACAGTTTTGGGTCATATTCTAACCTTCTTAGGTTTAGGAACCATTACTTTGGCAAGACACCCCCACACTTTTAGGTATTTGTAGGAAGGTACGAAATCTTTCCACAACTCATATGGTGTCTTGTCCAATCTTCTGTGAGGAAGCTTGTTTAGAACGCAGTTCACGGAAAGCAAGGCTTCCCCCCACAAGTTCTGGGGTAAACCAGAACTTGTCAACATAGCGTTCATCATTTCCTTCAACGTTCGGTTTTTGCGCTCAGCAATCCCATTTTGTTGAGGAGAATAAGGAGCAGTGGTTTCGTGAATAATTCCATGCACATAACAATATTCATCGAATGGTGAAACGTATTCACCACCTCTATGGAACCATTACTTTGGCAAGACACCCCTACACTTTTAGATATTTGTAGGAAGGTACGAAACCTTTCCACAACACATATGGTGTCTTGTCCAATATTCTGTGAGGAAGCTTGTTTAGAACGTAGTTCGCGGAAAGCAAGGCTTCCCCCACAAGTTCTAGGGTAAACCAGAACTTGTCAACATGGCGTTCATCATTTCCTTCAACGTTCGGTTTTTGCGCTCAGCAATCCCATTTTGTTGCGGAGAATAAGGAGCAGTGGTTTCGTGAATAATTCCGTGCACAGAATAATATTCACCGAATGGTTAAACGTATTCACCACCTCTATCACTCCTGATTCTTTTGATTTTCTTGCCAAGTTAATTTTCAACTTCGTTCTTATAGTGTACGAAGCTCTCAATAGCTTCAGATTTGCTCCTCAACAAGTACACATAACAGAATCTTGTGCTGTCATCGATAAAAGTGACAATGTACTTTTTATCGCCTCTTGTTTGCACATTATTCATGTCACACACGTCAGTGTGTACAAGTTCTAAAGGTTCAGAACTGCGTTCTATAGAATGAAATGATGTTCTATGTATTTTTGCTTCAACGCATGCCTCACACTTATGTTGGCTATCAATTGCAAACTTAGGTATAAGGTCCATGTTAATTAATTTATGCATGGTATCATAATTAACATGTCTTAACCTCCCATGCCATACATTTTGTGACTCAATAATATAAGCAGAAGTACTAGCTTTATTAATAGCACGATTGACAGTCATTACACTTAGCTTGAAAAGGCCCTCAATTAGGTATCATTTTCCTATATACATATCATTCTTAGTCATTACAAACTTATCAGAAACAAACACAAGCTTAAAACCAGCCTTACTAAGGAGAGAGCCCGAGACCAAGTTCTTCCGAATATCTGGAACATGCAGTACATTCTTCAATGTTAGCTCCTTTCCGGATGTCATCTTCAGAACCACTGTGTCTTGTCCAACCACCTGAGAGGTAGACGAGTTTCCCATTGTCAGATGATCGCCGCCATCAACCTTCTGATACAAGTAAAACATCTTGCTATCTGCACAGATATGACGAGTAGCCCCAGTGTCTACCCACCATTCTTTCGGATTCCCAACTATGTTGGCTTCGGTTACCACTGCTGATAGTTCCATCTCTGAGATCTCATCAGTCAGTTGCTCACCTTCAGTGACATGGGCCTCATTTTTCTTTTTCTTGCCCTTGTCCTGAAACTTCTTGTTTTTGCAGTCCCTTGACATATGACCGCTCTTTCCACAATTGTAGCATTTCCCCTTGAACTTCTTGTTCGCTAGGAAAGAATAAGCTCCAATGTTCTTTCTCTTCTTGCTACCCTTTACACCCTCAACGATGTTGGCCTTAGACTCCATAGTCTTGTAGCTGGCCTTCTCGGACTTTTTGTTGTCCTCCTCGATTCTTAATCGAACACTAAGGTTTTCAAGGCTCATCTGCTTCTTTTTATGTTTCAGATAGCTCCTAAAGTCCTTCCATGATGGAGGCAACTTTTCAATTATGGTGGCAACTTGAAACGTCTCACAGAGTTTCATACCATCATCCAGTATTTCATGAATGATCAACTGTAGTTCACCCAACTGAGATATCACCGTCCTTGAATCTACCATCTTGTAGTCCAGGAACCTACCCACGATAAATTTCTTTTGTCCGGCATCCTCGATTTTATACTTCTTCTCGAGAGATTCCCAGAGAATCTTCGCAGAAGTCATGCCTTGGTACACATTGTACAGGGTATTGTCAAGACCACCCAAAAGGTAGTTCTTGCATAGGAAGTCTCCAGACATCCACGTCTGTTCTCGCTCTTCCTTGGCTATTTCCGATTCACCCTCCACATGACCCGAAGGATCTTTGAGAAATTTAGCCAACTGGAGAGTTGTCAGGTAGAACAACATTTTGTCTACCACTGTTTGAAATTTGCCCCACCAAATTTCTCCGGCTTTTCTCCATGAGAAACCGGTACTGTGATGTTTCCGCTAGCCATTTGTAACTAGAAAAACCAACAGGGGTCAATTAGTCTACAAAAGACGAATTGCACAACGATCAACGAATGATCTTGTTCAAAGTGATATACTAGGTAACCACTTGTTGTTCTATTGGACGGTGGTTCCAATAAACACAAGTCCTTGAATTTCAACTAAAGATTCTTTAGAAAAATGAATAAACGAATATTCCCAGAGGACGATGGGGGTCCGGAGTAACCACTTAAATCCCTGACCACTTAGGCTCTTATCGTTTTTTTGACAGAATATTCTTTAAACACTTTTTCAATAGGATCTCTTAGCAATTCAAACCCAGAATTACACTTATTCAATAGCACAAACAGTATACAATATGTGTAGATATATGTGTATGTGTCAATCAAGATTGGATGAAATTACTTGTGTATGATTACACTTTAAATTCTCACCCAAGTATGCAACATTCAATCAATTTCAACTTTATCACTATGTGTATGCTTGTGATAATTGAACAACCTAATAATAACTTGAATCTATACTACCAAGATTAATGTGTTTCAGTATATGATTTACTAAGTTAATATTAATATAAGTCTTTGCAGTTTATAACAATTCCAGGACTATTTCGTTAGTGTCACGTTCGTATCTACGTTCGAACGAGACTGTCCAGTGTGTGTACGTTCGTGTTGCGTTTGATAACGCGTTCGAACGAAGCGTTTCCAGAGAGTTCACGTTCGTGTAGCGTTTGAGAACGCGTTCGAACGGAATGATTCCAGAGAGTTTGCGTTCGAGTTGCGTTTGAACGAACTAAGTCAGAATGTCTACGTTTGAGTTGCGTTTGAAGACGCGTTCGAACGTTCTTAGGCAGAAGGCTTGCGCTCGAGTGGCGTTTGAAGACGCATTCGAACGTTCTAACCTAGCATGCGAATTACTATCTAACAACACTAGATTTAATAAGTTCTTAAGATTGTGGTCCAAATAGTGTCATTAAACGTCAAAACAACATGCTTCAAAACAAATCAAACCAGAAAATACCAATCAAACTATCATAAACCCTAAAACATGGAAACTGTAGAAAACCTGGAAAAAGTAATGGCGAATCCAAGTCGAGATCTCTCTGTCCTTAATAACTTATTAGCCTCCGTCACAGGTGCTTCGCGAATTCGAATTGGCCAATGTTCTCCCAGGATAACTTGGTTGCTTCTTGTTCAATGAGCACTCTTTAACAAGTATTTGAACTTGGAATATGGTGAAACTCTCTCTCAAAACAAATGGAAAACTTGACTCTTAAATTCGGATTGTCTTTTATTTCTCTTAATTGGACATAGAGCCTCGTTTATAAAGGCATGGAAGGGTGCCAATGGGGCACCCCTTGGGGTGGGGTGCAACTAGGGATGGCAATTTCCGGATCCGGACCAGGATCCGTACGGGTCCGGATCCAGATCCGCAAGCAATTCGGTGGACCCGGGTCCAGATATGGACCCGGTTAAGCCTTCCGGGTCCGGACCCGGGATCCACAACTGCACACTTTTTTTTTTTAATTATACCGGGATCCACAATCTACTTGGCCTCTGACAAATCATAAAAAGAAATTGGACTTGTCATTATGAACTCATTTTCTTTTCCTTTCTCTTTAGCTTTAATTAATTCAAAATTGCACAAACAAAGAAGATAAAATAAAATAAAAAAATACAATATTGATTGATATTTTAACTTATTAATGTACCCAGAGACAACAAAATGAACAAAACCTGAAAGAAAATGCATTTTCTTTCACTTTCATGTACTTTCCGACTAACCAAACAGCAAAAAAAAAGAAAAGATATAGACTTTTGGAGGGAGAAAATAAATTAAAGACAAAAGAATACCTGAAGAAGAAAAAGAACAAACCTTGATGCTTTGAACAGGGGGTTTGTTCAAGCGGGGAAATGACCGAATGAGGGATTTAGGTTTAGGGTTAATTTGTTAAGTTTTTTTTTTTTTTTTTTAATTATACATTGTCCGGACCCGGTATGATGCGGGTCCTCTAAAATAAGACCCGAATCCGCAAAATTTTTAAGCGGATCCGGGTCTTCCGGGTCCATGCGGACCCGGGCCGGATCCGGATCTTCTTGCCATCCCTAGGTGCAACCCTCCAAAGGGTTGTACCCCTCTCATGCACTCATTGCATCCAAAAGACATATATATCCTTAATGAATATTTAAAAAATTTCCAACACAAACCGTACTACCGTCCATTCAGAATCGGCTATGGAATTTACGTATGAGTT
Organism: Zanthoxylum bungeanum; assembly: GCA_019454045.1. Lineage (NCBI taxonomy): Eukaryota > Viridiplantae > Streptophyta > Magnoliopsida > Sapindales > Rutaceae > Zanthoxylum > Zanthoxylum bungeanum. Next base: position 44,043 of record SKCR01006899.1, on the reverse strand, counting down.
TCCATCTTATATACCACAGAAGCATAGACGACCAGATGTAGCCAGTAGAGTGGCCAGATTTTCTGTATGACAGATGTATGTCCGGTCGGATATATGGCATCAATTTAGTAAACTAAAACACGAAAGTAAAAGGTTTTTAGGGCCCTCAGATCATACCTCAAGCGTAAGTTGGCTCTAAAAACACCTTTGAAAGTTCGTTTTGGTTACTGGATCTTGCTGGGAGTAGGAGATTTAGGGTTCTGTTTTTAGGTGGTTTTTTACAACCTAAAGAGAGAGTTGTTCCAAAAATCCCTAGTGGTCCACCTTGTTATGTGAGTCATGTTTCTTTTTATAGTATGTAGGGTTTAGGTTAATAAGGAAACGATCTGTTTAAGGAAATCGTTTTTTATGGAAAGCAATTAGAAGGAAAGAGATCAAATCTTTCTGTAAAACTGAAAACACGACTCATGCCCGGCCTAACTTTAAGGCATGTCCGGCTGAAAATAGATGACATCCGGCCGGGTACGGATATAGATGACATTCATCCTTGATGTGACCGTTTCTTTTTAGGGGTGGCAGAAAAGTCCGAGCCGGGCTCAGCGATTTAAGCCCGGGCCTGGCCCCTGCCCGGGCTTAAATTTTTTATTAAAAAAAATTCACAAAATTCATTTCACATTTTCACTCAGCTTCACGCCCTCACTGCCTCAGCCCTAACCCAGTAACCTAACTCAGTAATTGACATTTCCAATTCTAATTTCTTTCACACACTCACAGTGACTTTCGTTACTTCGTCTCTCTCCCATTCTTTTTTTTTTTTTGAAAAAAATCGGGCCGGGCTTTTCCCAGGCCCGGGCCAAATTTTTTTTGGTCGGGCCCGGGCCCGGCCCAGCCCGTTGCCACCCTTATTTCTTTTGGACTATTTTAGGGTTTTTTTTCCCTTCCAACATTAGACCTTACAACTTTCCCAAACTTTCAGGAATTTTGTCATAGGAGACGTATCATCATGCTATGCGTAAAAATACAATCATTTAGCAAAAAAATATCATAATATTGGCCCTAAAGCGGACGCCTTGGATCCTTTTAGAGCTTTTTGTTTCCTGAATAAGTCTCGAAAAAGGCTCCACACATAAAATGAAAAGATATGATGATAGGGAACACCCTTGTCTCAAACCCCTCTATGGCACAATACTTCCTTTCTGTCCCATTTATCAAAGCCAAAAAGCTCACTATAGAAATACATCTCATTATCAAATCAATCCACTCTACTTATCAAAATCGACAGCGTCCAAAATTTTTTATAAGAAAACCTCATTCCACCCTATCATAGGCTCTTACTCACATCCACCTTCATTGCCAGGAGGCCATTATCCACATGCTTTCTCTGGCATATCTTATGCATCATATATTATTTAATTAATTAAAGACCAAGAACACACTATAAACAATACCAAAGATTACAACTACTATCATAAGCTAATAAGTAATATCATAAATGAGATGAGAGAATTTTAAACAGTGTTTTATGTAGAATAATTAGAATATATAAATTGGAGTGTATATATATCTTATCCTCTTTTTTTCTTCTTCTTTATTTTCATTATGAAAAAAGTGACATAAGTTATTGGAGTGGGAAGGACCACTCCAGCCGTATAAGCCGCTTGCCAGATATTCTCCAAATGAACCCTCCTAGTCACTTCTTTGATCATGACAGACGCTAGCCTTTTCGATCTCAACTTCTTATGAACACACAGGAAATTTACCTCTGCCATTGTAACAACACTATCACGTACCCGGATTCTTGCAGGAACACCAGTGATGAAAGCAACTAGCTTGACACCGATGTGCCAGCTCTTGAAATAACCTGGAGGGCAAAGAGCGCAGTGGAGAAACTCCTTTGAATAGTTAAATCTGAACAAATTCTCATCATCCTCAGCATAGTTGTTAGTGAGAAGATTATAAACCTCTGCGCACATCTCTTCAGAGTCAATCTCCTTCAAGCAAGAATGAGTAAAATGTCACTCTCAGAGGACGGATTTTCCTCAGGCTTGAGGTTTTCAGTTTCTTCAGGTTCAGGGACTCCAGGAGATCCATTGCTATCCGCCATTTCGAAAGAATCTCAAAGGTCAATCTGCAAGACAGCAAGTGGTTAAAATCATGTCAGAATTTTTTTAAAAAAAAAATTGCAATCTCATTGGAATGAGTTATGATTTCACATCTTTTAAAATGCAAAGAAGAAGAGTAATCAAACGTTTGAAATCTTTGATGTTTCATTACAGAAAATAGCTCACTGCATGAATCCTACTAAAATAATATATGGCTCAGTTTTGATTAACCGTTTGAACAGTCAAAATCGAAATACAGAAATATCTTCCTAGGTTTTCTAAAGAACCAAGTATGATATGGAAAAAACAAGCAATTCCAATTATTTGAACTAAATCATAACATAATTGATATGACCTTAGTCGACTATCAACCAATAACAAGGGAAGCAAAATACTTCATTTTTGTTTCCACAATAATGTAGGAAACAAAAACCAATGAGACTGGCACATTACATTCATATTCAGGTTCTAAAGATCAACATCAAATCTAAAACATACATTAAAATAGCCCCATAGGCAATAGAACACTTGAGTCTAAACTACATCACATTTGCAAAGTAAGTCTTTCTTTCCATTTAGTCTTCTTAAGACCAAGCCACCAAAACTAATTTCCAATCACTGAACTCTTTTAACATCTAATTTGTAGAGCAACATGAACAAACAAAACCAAACAGATTTGCCTCAAATTCAAACAATTGCAGCCCTGAATGAACCAATCAACATAAAAACACAAAGCCAAGACATCCAGAGTCAAAAGATTGAACCCATTTACTTTCACTTTTCTCTTCTCTACATATATATGGACGACTGTTTTTCGTTCCAGGAGTAATTTGGGAAATCAACCCCTCGAACAAACCTCCCCCAGCAGTGAATTTGTTTAGTTAGTAGGGAACCAAAACAAACTTAGCAGGCAGACTGATAATCAAAGAGATAAGGATTTACGTGGTTCGGCGGAGAGTGAGTTCAACCTACGTCCACGGGAGAAAGGGGTGAACTATATCATCTGCTCGGGGTCAAAACCGACCCGAGCTACAAGTGGTGTGGTGGACTTACAAAAAAGTTTACAATTCATCGGGTCTTACACAAGCCTGTTACAAATCTCTCAAATGATCGGATGCCGACGAACTTTTTCTCTCTCTATCGCTAGTTTGTGAGCTCTTGCTTTTTCCCAGTCGTAAGATATGAAAATTGCTCTCCTGAATCTGTGGATTTAACCCCTTTATATAAGCTTCCAGATTCACTAATCCACTGCCCATGACATCAGCTCATGTCACTGCTATTATTGTAGTAACAACTCTCCCAACTACCCACAATTCGGCCAATCAGAACACTCCCTTTTCACTGTCATTACACTGATCTATGGCAGCCTCTTGCGGCCCTAATATGCCACTTCTCTGCCATTGCACCGTCCTATGGCGGCTGGCAGGGGCTACTTCCAATGAAAACCGTTGCTTTTCCCCTAATCATCACAAGCCTTTCAGCAGCTCATCATGTCTATTAGGGCATATGTCACATATCTTTAGGCAAAAAACTCGTGGTCCCAACTCTACTCCTTGGGTCGGCATACCGAGGTGAATGATACAAACTTCCCGGCTTCTCTAACCAGGTCGAGTTTACACACAATGACTGCTTCAAGTTGGCTTTCACAAACACTCAAATGCTGCCAAATCTAACACTTATTCTCTAGGTCGGGTCGGTATCCCAACTCTTTTCCATCAATCGGTTCTGCACTTGGGAGAACTTCTCCGTTCAGGTGGCTCGGGCCCCTCTATCTGTTCTTCAGCCTCCCTAGGCCCTCGGTCATTCTCATTGTTTAAAAAAACGCATAAAGCGGCCGCCTCGAGGCGCCGCCTCGCCGCCTTGCGGCGATGGCGCGCCGAGGCGGCCGCTTTATGTGGTTTTTTCAAAACGGCCGCCTTCTGCTGGTGAGGCGGCCGCCTCAGGCCGCCTCACTCCGATTCGGCGTGAGGCGGCCGCCTCACCAGCAGAAGGCCTTTTTTTATTTTTTTAATTCCTACAGTGAAACGACGACGTTTTGGGCTTCCAAAACGTCGTCGTTTCAGTGGATAAAACGAAAAAAAAAAAAATCCCAAATCGCGTTAGGGTTTCATCCTCCTCGTCAATTCTCCCTCATCACACTGCTTCAATTTGCTGTTCTCGTCGCACTGCTTCAATTTGTCGACTCCATCTTCAAATTGAATTTGTCGACTCAATCTGCTGCCTCTCCTGCTGCTCTCTGCTCGTTACTTCTCCCTCGTCGCACTGCCTCTCCTGTTGTCGACGACATCTGCTGCGTTTCGGCGACTGCATCTCCTTTCCTGGTATGTAAGCTTTCAAGTTTTTTTTTTGTTATTATTTGTTATTTATGCTGTTCTGTCCAAGTATCAAAGCCTGATAAGAAATCATAATAAGTATCTGCTTGATTATGCATGTTGGATGATTAATGATCGTTCAAGAGATTGGATTCATTTGTAAAATTACTCATTTGTATTCTCATCCATGAAAAGTCTCGAAGATAGTGGTGTCTCAGTTTGATTCAGCCACTCTGCGCAAGAATTCTGACCACCCTAGCTGAATTAATTGCTTGTCCAATGTTTATATTTTGTTATTTTTTTGCTGTTTTCATTACTTACATATTATATATTTGTTCCAAGCTGCAATTAGAAACACTCATGCATTTGGACTTTAATATTCGTAGCAGTGGCTAATTATTGCAACTCTTCTTGAGTTTGCATGGTGAAGTTGTTGCAAAAGTTACTTACCATATTGTGTTGTTTTTCAGTAAAATGTCGAATCGAACAGATCCGGCCTGGAAGTACGGGCATGAAGTTACTGTGGATGATGGAAAGGGTTCATATAAGTATATTGAATGTCATTTTTGCACAAGGACAATCAAAGGGGGTGTATACAGAATGAAAGAACATCTTGCGGGTATAAGGGGTAATGTTGCGTCATGTTCGATGGTTCCTCCAGAAGTGCAATCTGAGATGAAAGAATATATGAAGAAAAAATAAGATACAAAAAAGGTTGCACAACTTTATCGAGAAGAACAGATTGATGAAGGTGCAACCCTACACCACACTTCTTTTGGTAGTTCAAATAGTATATCACAGAGAACAATTAGAGGGCTAATGGATAGATTTGTGGTTCATCTTGAAGAGGGAGAATTGGCGGACAATGCGGTACAACCTGAAGGGGTTTTAGGGGTTGAATCCGGTAACGCAGCGGAAGCGGCGGAAGATCGTATCTTCCGATTTCAAAACTTTTTCTCGGATTAATTAAATAAACATATTTATTTAATTATCCAATAATCAATTATGAAATAAAATTCAAATAAATCATATTTAAGTGAATTTACCAAATTGCCCTTATATTGGTATTTTGTCCATTTTAGTCCGAAATTGATCTAATCAATTTTGAATGATTCTAAATCATTTCTAAGATGAACTTAGCATGTTCAAAACATCAAAACACCAAAAGCACCAAAAATCCCAAAATCTAACTCCTTGGCCGAATGCACCACTTTGGTGCCAAAGTGTGCACTTTGTCATTTCATGCATCAAAACACATCAAGATGTAATCCAATGAACATGAAACTTTATATGCATCATATACACATCCAAATGCACAACATAAATGAAAAGCCCCAAATTTGGAATTGGTCATGAACCCTAATTTTTCAATTTCATCAAATTGGACAAATTAGACCAAATTGGTTAAATCCAACACTTCAATCATCTTTCTTACATCCAATCAAAGTCTCAACACAATGAAACAACTCAAGATCAAATCTAGGTCATCTAAGAGTGGGTCAACAACTCTAGATTAGCAACAAGGTTTCCAAAACCATAAAAGAACACTTATTACTACAATAGTCATAAGCTTCTTTCATCATACATTTTAGTCCGAAATTGATCTAATCAATTTTGAATGATTCTAAATCATTTCTAAGATGAACTTAGCATGTTCAAAACATCAAAACACCAAAAGCACCAAAAATCCCAAAATCTAACTCCTTGGCCGAATGCACCACTTTGGTGCCAAAGTGTGCACTTTGTCATTTCATGCATCAAAACACATCAAGATGTATCCAATGAACATGAAACTTTATATGCATCATATACACATCCAAATGCACAACATAAATGAAAATCCCCAAATTTGGAATTGGTCCATGAACCCTAATTTTTCAATTTCATCAAATTGGACAAATTAGACCAAATTGGTTAAATCCAACACTTCAATCATCTTTCTTACATCCAATCAAAGTCTCAACACAATGAAACAACTCAAGATCAAATCTAGGTCATCTAAGAGTGGGTCAACAACTCTAGATTAGCAACAAGGTTTCCAAAACCATAAAAGAACACTTATTACTACAATAGTCATAAGCTTCTTTCATCATACATTTTAGTCCGAAATTGATCTAATCAATTTTGAATGATTCTAAATCATTTCTAAGATGAACTTAGCATGTTCAAAACATCAAAACACCAAAAGCACCAAAAATCCCAAAATCTAACTCCTGGCCGAATGCACCACTTTGGTGCCAAAGTGTGCACTTTGTCATTTCATGCATCAAAACACATCAAGATGTAATCCAATGAACATGAAACTTTATATGCATCATATACACATCCAATGCACAACATAAATGAAAAGCCCCAAATTTGGAATTGGTCATGAACCCTAATTTTTCAATTTCATCAAATTGGACAAATTAGACCAAATTGGTTAAATCCAACACTTCAATCATCTTTCTTACATCCAATCAAAGTCTCAACACAATGAAACAACTCAAGATCAAATCTAGGTCATCTAAGAGTGGGTCAACAACTCTAGATTAGCAACAAGGTTTCCAAAACCATAAAAGAACACTTATTACTACAATAGTCATAAGCTTCCTTCATCATACATGCTCTAACACTTTCATCAAAGTTCACAACCAAATAAACATAAACTATAAAAGAAGAAAGAACATCAAAGCAATACAAAATGATGCCAAGTATGTTAGAAACAATTTCCATGTTGAAAGCTTTAAAGAAAGACTTACAAAATCCAAGTTTTCAAGCCTTTTCTCCTTTGGCCTTCAAGCTTTTCTCTCAACTTTCTTTTATGTTTATTTGTGTATATGAACTCCTCTAACCCTAAAAATGAAACAAAACAATATATACCTCCTCCAAATAAGCCTTGGCCGAAATTTGGTGTGGTATATACAAATATCATGATATTTTTATTTCATTTAATTAAAGCTTTGTCAACTTGTTTACTTGAATCATTACAACTTTAATAACCTTTTAACAAGTCAACAAAAGCAACTCAAGAATATAACAATTATATTATATTAGGGTGTTGGCCGAAAATAATAAAAATAAAGGAAAAAGATATTTTAATTTTTCAAACAATTTTTGAAAAATATCTTAAGAAATCAAAATCAATTTGACAACCTTTTCCTTTAATGTAAAGTCAAACATTTACATTTATAATCATTTCCTAACTTTATCATTTGGTGATATATTTATATTTTAATTATATTAATCATTTAATAATTAAATAATTAATTAATTAATTAAATACAAATATATCAAATATATGTATTATATTTACTTTAAATATCTCAAATACATATATTGATGATATATGTCAAATACCTTTATTTGACTATTTATTATGTGTATTTAATAATATCATATATTAAATACAAATACACATTAATTAGGAAATGACGGTTCGGCCCGTTCGCATGTATTTTTCGTTTAACGATTAAACGATTTATAAATAATCATCATTATTCATAAATGTTGATCTAGTGCTCTACGACGTATGTTTCATTATTGAGACTCTATAGATTCAGGTATATCCGTCACGAAATCCAATTTCATGTGCATAATCTATCCACCCATAGATTATGACGATCACAGATAATCTCGCTGAATCATACAGGTCGAGGTCATTGCATACGTATAATCCCTCCGTCACAGGTATCCGGATAATCCCAGAGATATAGATGTAAACGTCAAATCTCTATAGGTATTATCCCGTCGACGTATCCATTAGCAATCTCTAAATAACATTCGGAACTTACTTCCGAAGTATACTGTGGCCACAGATTTAACAGACTGCTAATAGTATATGGACTATCTATGCTCTGTACACAGAACTGACGGATCCTATCTTGACACACAGAAGATATCCTGAGGATCGGTCCACACCCAACGAACAGGCGGAGGTCTGATCTAAATAGATCGGTGACGTGACTGCCATCTAAGTGTGGAGGATGTCTCATACATCCACAGTGATATCTCAAGTCGAATGACCACTATGCTACTCAACCCGAGAAGATTCTTATTGACGTTGGCGTACCATCCATTAAGAATCTTCGGTGAGCCGTTCAGTGTTTATACACTATAAACACCTACACGTCTATACGAGTCTCCCCAGACTCATGGTTCATTAGGATAAACCATCGGACCAAGTCTCGATATACGACATGTACTGGTCTCAACAGATTTGACTAACCGACCCATGTTAGTGAATCTTGACCAGGAACTTTATTTGATAATATATATCTTTAGCAATGACACTTCCCAATGTCAATTACAAACTAACTTTGTAACTGTGTACTGCATTATATATTATCGGGCCTTTGTCTAATATATACATATCACTAAACCACATTTAGTTTCAATCTAATCGTAATAAGATCGAATACGTATATAAGAACAAGAGGTGCAACCATAAATAAGTAATATTATGGAATAAGGGGATGTTCGTATTCATGAATCAGACATAAATACGGTCCGGATTGACGCTCTAAGCACCAACCCCAACAATTTCTCCCACTTGCTCTAGTGCCAATCCACGGATCATATACACGTCTCAATGTGCATCGTATGCACATGGTCCTCAAAAGCTCACCTAGTACTTAAGAGGTAGGCAACAAAAACAAGTCCGCTATTACATATTGAGTTTGTCAAACAAACTCCATCGTTTCCCATAGTCAGCATCATTCATATTTTGTAGAATCTAGATTATACATTAATATGACTCTGATGCTACATCAGTATTGTGCTACAGCTACTGAGTTGTCCAAGTATTTAAGGATCAAATCCAAAATACTATGAAGACAACCGCAAGCACAATAACAATTCAAAAAACTTCTAATTTAAAAGGTCACTATGCAACTTCATAAGTCAATACTTCAAAAGTTGCATTTGATTCCACTAAATAGTAGAATCCTTCGTGACACTCTCACTGCATCTTTTGTGACTCTTTATGACGTAGACTGTCTAACGTCATAATTAGTCTCAAAACTAATATGACCCTAATGGTTGCAGACTATATTCTCCATGAATTAGAAACTCGTTCTTAATATCTCAAAGATCACAAAGAACGTGTTTCAAGATCCATCATATGGTCTATAGGATGTCAAAATAACTCGTAACAATTACGATTAAATCGACATCGATAATCGCACATAATAAAGTATTTATTATGTCATCATCAAATGATACATAAGATTGACTAGACATTCTAATCAATATCTATTTCGAAAAAGGAATCATCATTTACGAAAGATGAATACTTTATATAAGACACACAATAACTGTCCAACAGTTATACTAACTGTCATACAGATAGCCTAGTTATGTCCTTTATTAGATCATATCTAATGTACGAATAATAGGAGTATCTCACAAGTCTCTTGGTTTTATATCTTATATAAAACTTTATATCAAATATAACAGAGACTACTCCCACTGATTTCACGGAGTAAAGAAGACTTAGGTAAATCTTTCACCTCACAAACATCTCATTATTACTATAATAATGATAATGTCGTTAGGATATATAACACTAGAAAGTAATTTGTACGCTCCCACTAACCCTTTTTATCACATATGTATTCTATATACTTTGACAAGATCAGACAATCTGACGATATCAAAAATAGAGAACACATATTTCTGGAAGACTTATCCGAGTCTACAATAGGCTCTATAAGCTAGCACACTAAAATGCAATTTCAGCAGAACACAAACTCTAGGGCCATTCCAGAATGTACTCTTCAAACAAGGAAATCACAAATGATCTCTTATTCGAATAAGTCATCCAAAAACGCCACTTTGCATTCTTTAGCTAAAATATACAGTTTATTATCAACATTAACCAATATATCTTTAATTGTTCATTTAGTGTGACTAGAGATAAGTTTTCTCAGAATCTACAATAGATTGCTGAGTATAACATTTCTCACTGTCATACTGTAAAGGTCAAACCTTTAACAAGCTCACAATGCTTTCGTTGCGCAAACAATTAGCACATATCATGAACTAATTCATAATGAAAGCTTAATCAAGTTCAAAACTTGATCGTAGTAAGCTATGAACAATCTTAGATCTAAGGTTCAATGGTGAACTTCCAGAATCGATATCAAATATCGCTTCCATTACAAGTTATAGGATAATTTTTCTTCAGTAAGAAAACAACGGAACCATTAAGTATCAAATACTCGTGAATGATTCTGTTATCCCATTGGACTTGTATAGAAGATGTATAAGGGTTGTTTCATCTTATTAATTACATAGTTCCAATTATAATTTATCATTCTCACATTTGACTTCAATAAGTCAAGTCTTTTCTACAATAATCAACATCAGATGTTACACACCAAACAATAAAACAATTTTATTACTTAGGATCGTATGAAAGATATTCTATTAAATAGAATACAATATTCTATTAAACAGAATAAACGATAAACTTTTACTTATACCTCCGAGGTGTAAGTAATTTTCATTATATAACTATTATATAAAAGAAAGATTGAAATCTCAAACTTTTCAAGATTCAAATTTTCTACCTATACATATCATATATGCAACTGTAGAAAATAATGGAACATTAATTAAAGAGATGAATTAGTGTTACTGGAGTATAACCCCAATAGTATTGAAACTAATTCGGTAACATTCAATATCAAACAAATCAAATCATATGAGATTCAATTGCTCCCACTACTCAATTCCATCAAGATGGAATCATGGAAGAATAATATTGAATATGAATCATATTCACTAAATAACCTTAGAACTAATTGCTTTAAATTCATACGTTTGATCGTATCAAAGATCTTTGAACAGTTCAAAGACATGTTATGAATTTTGAGGATAGAATTCTCTAAAACCTTTAGATTGAATATATTTGAACAAGTCAAAAATGTTCAATCTACGTTTCATCAGAACAGATTGAAAGTTCTTGATACTTTCAAGACTTTCAATATGTGTTCCTTCAGAAACACGTAACTAAGTTATGACAATTCATCAACTAAGTTACGAAATAAAGAAAACTACCTTAAGCAATTATTATTATAAAACTACATACATCCAATGTATCAGTTAAATAAATTTGGTGGTCCAATGACAATCATTGGTTAAACGAGATCTTAATCACTTTCCTGAATACAATATTCATTAAATGGACAAGGATGTGTGGTGTGATCTAGTATCAAACCATCCTTAACCATACGGAATAAGCATCCAATGCTTAAGTGATTAAACCCATAAAGCAACGTTCTAAATTATTTACTTTACCGAATAATTTTTCTTAATGTTTATCTCTACGTCAATGACACTACTAGTTATTATAAAATATGTAACAATTGTTTATAAAGAACAAGTGACTATCCAATAGTCGCAAGTTCCGATATCAAATATCAAAACAATCGTTAACCAATATTTCAAATAACTAGACGGGAGATCTGGTATCCAATACCTATAGTTGTAGTATTGTGAAAATCGATATTTTCTATACACAAATATATGCATCTCCTTTCTTTAGCTTTACTATTTGCATTCAACTATTCAGAACAATTGTAAATAATTGATTAGCAAATTGTGTCATACACATTACCTCTAAAGGTAATTAAAGTTTAGAAACGTCATTACTAGATAAACAAATACCTAATAGGGCTTTCTTAATGCCAGTCAAGAATCTCGAGACATGAACTAATTCAAGTCAATTCCTACTGCATAAGAAACTATTGTCTCTAAAGTATTACATCCTAAAAGGGATATCTATCTAGATTATCTGTTGTGACTTAGAAACTAAGTCATTAACCATCTTGATTTTTGAAGAAAATCAGAACAACAGTTCCCGATGGTCTAGACTAATCTAATAATATCCTAGTCTAGTAGTATCTAGAACCTATTCTAGAATGACTGCAACCAAGAGTCTAGTCAGATAACATATCATAATATGTGTGCAGTAAATAAAAGTTTAATTCTATATAAACAATAGAATAAGGAAACAAACAAGCGGCAATTTCCATAATAACATACACTGCCTAAGTTATGGAATATTTTAAATTTAGCAGTGCCTCCCACTATTTTTACGTAATGCCGTAATCCCCAACGGAAAGACGAGAATTCAATAATTAAATCGAATTCCATAATGGGAAGAGGACCCCATGAATATATTTCGACTCACAGCAGAGGCACGGTCTCGCCGACGTATATTCACAGGTAGACAACTAATTGTCAATCACTCACTAGTGACTCCAAGGTTCCGGTCCTGGCCGTTTCTCGTTGTCGCTGCGAAGGCAGGCCCACAAGGAGACTGTGGGAACACAGGACCTGGGCGACGCCGTTCCTAGGCTCGCGGCCTAGTTTGGGAAGTACTGAATAACATGGAGTCGCCACCCGGTGTGAACCGGGACAAAGATTTAAGGCCGCACTCACCCCTCGCAAGGGAAGACCTCAAACCGTTGGGTTCGGAATGGTCCCTTACTTATGTCACTTGTAATAAAAGGATTTATGTGATAATTTAACTAGGCTTAAATAACATTTATTTCCAAAGATATCATGCTTCTAAATTCATATGCATACATCAACAAGTTCATCACAACATGCAACATCACATGGCAATCTCATGAACATATTTCAATCCTATGATATGGAAAACTAAGAACAACATGATCATGCTTGAGTACTATCTCATGAACCTATTAACCAAATAACATGCTAACAGCCTAATCATGCTTGAATACAAATAATACAATTGGCTATATAACACAAGAAGGATCAACCAAGAGGCGATTATGCATGAATATGATAAGACAAACTCAGTTCAGTGTGTTCGCGTTCGTGTAGCGTTCGTAAACGCGTTCGAACGGAAATGAGACAGAATGCTCGCGTTTGAGTAGCGTTCGTAAACGCGTTCGAACGGAAATGGAACAGAATGTTCACGTTCGTATGGCGTTTGTTAACGCGTTCGAACGGAAATGAAACAGAATGCTCACGTTCGTATGGCGTTTGTTAACGCGTTCGAACGGAAATGAGACCTGATGCATGATAAGGCGAAATGTATGCGCGTTCGAATTGCGTTCGTGAACGCGTTCGAACGGACACGGACCTGATGCATGAAATGGGCAAAAATGCATAAACATCAAAATAAAGGGGGGCGCGGCGAAGTACTGCCGTAAAGGTGGCCTTATGGGGGCTCTTGATCTCTCAAAGAGAGGACCTTTAGACCAACATACTAAGCCCATGCGCGTCACATCACATCATGCATACAAACACAAAGACAATCATACTATCCTAAGTATGTCCGATTGAACGTGTCTTGCATCCAACCGAACACACATCAACCGGCGCGGCAAAGCATCGTGGTAAAGGGCTTTAACCCCTCCCCATAGGGGATCTCACATCGCACTTACTAAGCCCATGCGCTCGATTGAGTCATGCATAAATAAGCAACATGCAGAATTTAAATGACAAAAATAAATACATAAAAGCAACACAAAACAAGAGAATGTGCCGTTTACTCAAGTGGTACGTGGAGTTGTGTCCCAAGTACAGACCGCACTACCGTCCATTCGGATTCGGCTACGGAATTTACGTCTGGGTTTCCATCCTATATACCACAAGAGACGACACTCTTCCATTTCATTCAAGCCACAACATGCTTCCATAAACGACTCTCATGCGAATAAAATGCAATAATAATAATAATAAAACGAATATAAACTAATGAAAAGGTACCCTCAGGTCTAACCTTTTAAATCATCTCTCGGATGTACGGTACACGATCGTCGGAAGGGGGGGTGCTCCGCAACTCTCCTGGTTCACTGGTTCACTGTTCTCGTTCGTTATCTTTTGCTATCATTTCCTTATGGTTTCGCTGCCTTTTCCTCTTTATCTTTTGCTTATTGTTTCCTTGGGTGTGTTCCTCCTGTAATTTTTATGTGTGTTGTGTATGAGTTAGGGACTAGGGGACTAGGGGACCAACTAAGGACTAAGAACTAAGGACTAAAAACCAGGGTTGAGAAGGTTGGTGAAAGGTTCTTTTTATAGGCAAAGGGTTGGGTTTGACAAGGAAAGGGATTGGATTTGGTTTGGTTAAGGGAAGTCAAAGGATTTGATTTGGTTTGGTTAAGGGAAGTCAAAGATTGAGGGGGGACAAATCTTGGCTAGATAGGGAAGGTTGAATATTTGATTGGCTTGGATTAGGAATACAATATTTTAAGTTTGGGAATAATCTTATTAGATTGGGAATATAATTGGTTGATTGATTTTAATTAGGCATGATTATATTTTGATTTAGTGTGTGATTTGTTTAATTTAGGCATGATTTTAGTTTAAGTTGGTAATTGTTTATTTTATGTTTGGTATATGTTTTATTTAATCATTTAATTAATTTAGTTATTATATTATTTAGTTAATGTTTTAATTAATATTTATTTATTTAAATTGGGATGTGTTTTATGGGCTTTGGGGGGCTAATTGGGCTGGATGAGAGGCTAGTAGCAAAACCAGAATTACCGACACCGTTCGAACGCTTCCTCGAACGCGGCACGAACGCCCGCAATCCGTTTGACGTTCGAACGTAAACACGAACGCAGCACGAACGAAAACAGTGAACCTTGTTTATTCTGAATTTCCCCTTCCGATGTCCGTTTCCCGTGACCTCCGTGACTTAAAAGGTAGTGTCTCCAAAATGAGACTCATCATAGGGTTTTATGCGTAAAAATGCAGTGCCTACAGTCGCCCCCACTTTGATGGGACTTGTGTAATGTGCAACAGTGACAATCCTATCAAAGTTATGCAATGCATTTCTACTTACCTGGCTCGCCAGCTGCCACTTGACTTACCATGTGTTGAGTTGCGTTGATTTGGTGGTGAGGTGCTGCGACCCCTGGTTATTCCCGAAGTGAGCTGAGGGTCTTGTTCCCATTTTGAGCTGAGGGTCTTGTTCCCTGAATTGTTGAGTGTTGGGTTTTGTTCCCGTGGGTCTTGTTCCCATTTTGAGCTGAGGGTCTTTTCCCTGAATTGTTGAGTGGTGGGTTTTGTTCCCGTGGGTCTTGTTCCCATTTTGAGCTGAGGGTCTTGTTCCCTGAATTGTTGAGTGTTGGGTTTTGTTCCCGTGGGTCTTGTTCCCATTTTGAGCTGAGGGTCTTGTTCCTGAATTGTTGAGTGTTGGGTTTTGTTCCCGTGGGTCTTGTTCCCATTTTGAGCTGAGGGTCTTGTTCCCTGAATCGTTGAGTGTTGGGTTTTGTTCCCGTGGGTCTTGTTCCCATTTTGAGCTGAGGGTCTTGTTCCCTGAATTGTTGAGTGTTGGGTTTTGTTCCCGAATTGAACTGACATGAGGCTTTCTTCCCCTGAACTGAACTGAATGTAGGCTTTCTTCCTGAACTGTGCTGACATGAGGCTTTCTTCCCTTGAGCTTTATTCTCAAACTTATACTGATATGAGGCTTTCTTCCTCTGGGCTTTGTTCTCAAACTTATACTGATATGAGGCTTTCTTCCTCTTGAGCTTTGTTCTCAAACTATACTGACATGAGGCTTTCTTCCTCTTGAGCTTTGTTTTCAAACTATACTGATATGAGGCTTTCTTCCCCTGGGCTTTGTTCCTGAACTGTGCTGAATGTGGGCTTTATTCCCGAGTTTGTAGGCTTTCTTCCTGAACTGAACTGAATGTAGGCTTTCTTCATGTACTGAACTGAATGTAGGCTTTCTTCCTGAACTGTGTTGAGTGTGGGCTTTATTCCCGAACTGTGCTGACATGAGGCTTTCTTCCCCTTGAGCTTTACTCTCAAACTTATACTGATATGAGGCTTTCTTCCTCTGGGCTTTGTTCCCTGACTGTGTTAACTGTGGGCTTTGTACCCGAACTGTACTGAATGTGGGCTTTATTCCCGAACTGTTGCGATGATGGTCCATTTCGAACCGTGCTCCATTTTCGGAGTGCCATTTTCGGCGAGTGATGAGATGATGGTCCATTTCGAACCGTGCTCCATTTTCGGAGTGCCATTTTCGGCGAGTGATGAGATGATGGTCCATTTCGAACCGTGCTCCATTTTCGGAGTGCCATTTTCGGCAAGATGAGATGATGGTCCATTTCCGAACCATGCCTGATATGAGAGTGGTCCATTTCTGAACCATTGCTGATAAGAGAGTGGTCCATTTCCGAACCGTTACTGATATGAGAGTGGTCCATTTCTGAACCATTGCTGATAAGAGAGTGGTCCATTTCCGAACCGTTACTGATATGAGAGTGGTCCATTTCCGAACCGTTGCTGATAAGAGAGTGGTCCATTTCCGAACCGTGCTTCCATTCTTGGAGTGCCATTCCCGGCTTGTTCATTCTTGAACTCTGCTCCATTCTTGGATTGCCATTCCCGGCTTGTTCATTCTCGAACTGTCCATTCCCGGACTATATCTCCATTCTCGGAGTGCCATTCTCGGCAGAACTGATCTGATGTAATGTGGGCCTCGCCCCCAGAATGCCATACCCGGCAAGACTGATACTGATGTAATGTGGGCCTCGACCCTGGGACTCATTCCCAAACTGTGTTTGATGTGGGCCTCGACCCTGGGACTCATCCCCAAAACTGATGTTGAAGTGGGCCTCGGCCCCAACTGCTACTGACATGGGCCTCGCCCCCAGATTGATGCTGATGTGGGCCTCGACCCTTGGGACTCATCCCCAAAACTGATTGCTGAAGTGGGCCTCGGCCCCAACTGCTACTGTCATGGGCCTCGCCCCCCAGATTGATGCTGATGTGGGCCTCGATCCTCGGATTCATTCCAAAATTTTGCTGATGCGGGCCTCGGCCCTGGGATTCATTCCCTGGATCCATTCCAAAATTCTGCTGATGTGGGCCTCGGCCCTGGGATTCATTCCCTGGATTCATTCCAAAATTCTGCTGATGTGGGCCTCGACCCTGGGATTCATTCCCTGGATTCATTCCAAAATTCTGCTGATGTGGGCCTCGGCCCTAAACTGATATTGATATGGGCCTCGCCCCCAGACTGATACAGATACGGGCCTCGCCCCTGTGACTCATTTCTGAAATTGCTGACATGGGCCTCAACCTCGGGATTCATTCCAACACTCTGACGATGTGGGCCTCGACCCTGGGACTCATCCCCAAAACTACTACTCATATGTCACTGATTCTGGTTGTCTTGTCTTTGCCGCTTTCTCTTTTTCTCTTCTGAAACCTGTTATTACAAAACAGAACAAACACAAAAGGGATGCAAAATGTGTTACGTGTATGCATGCATGCATGATTGGGTTTCCTATCCCATTGAGCTAGGTCTTCTGCCAGTATTCTTGGTGGCTGCTTGGTCTTTTGACAAGTCTGTCATCTTCCCTAACCAACATGCATCTATGATGGCTTTTAAATCAAAAGGGAGTTAACATGGTGCATGTATGCATGAGGTGCATGTGATACATGTGATGCAAGAAATATATCAACTCTTTAAAACTTGCACACAAATCGGCCCATCATCATTTTAGAAGTTTTTGGGCTAACTGCCATAGGAGTGGACTCGTCCCAGTTTAAATGGCCCAACGAGTTCACATCTCATGACAAGGAGTCCAACTAAATCCAAATGGTAATGTTCCGAACACAAGCACAAAGAAAGATAATGCAAACATACAACAATAATTTCTACAATGGCTCATCAACATTTCAGAAGCTTTTGGCCTAATAGTCATAAGGTATTAACTTGCCCCAGTTTAAATGGCCCAGCAAGCCCGCATTTCTGACAATAGTCCAACTGCATCCAAATGAGGATGGTCCACAAGCACATATTCAAGGAAATAATTGTTACTTTAACCATACAAACCAGTCTATGGGTGGATTTGCAAGAGTATGGACAAAGGCTCTCACTGGCGAAGGATAGCCCACAACTAGGTCTCCCCACTCAAGGGTTCGAGTGACCAAGTGAGCATATCCCTTTTTATACACTAAGGTACGTGCCAATGAGCTATGGTGTGTGACGGACTGTCAAATGGATTTCCCGTTGTAGATCCCCCAGAGGGAAGGTGGAGCGAGGCTCACTTAAATACCCAAGCCTCTTAGGCTCTTATCGCTTGTTGTCAGGAATAAACAACGAGTCCTCCAAATTAGTCCATCACAAAGGCTACAAGTAAATGGCTATCTAGGTGCCTTCACAGCTTTTCCTTCTAGAAAGGTAGTGAATGAAGGAAGACACCAAACCATTACCTAGCCTAAAAATGCCTTTGATTAAACCCTTACTTTATCCACTATAGACACGGTCAATTAAAACATAAATCCAAACATCACAAGTCAATATTTCGGGGCCGATTCTCTATCCCCAGTGGACTCGCCAGACTGTGGGAACACAGGACCTGGGCGACGCCGTTCCTAGGCTCGCGGCCTAGTTTGGGAAGTACTGAATAACATGGAGTCGCCACCCGGTGTGAACCGGGACAAAGATTTAAGGCCGCACTCACCCCTCGCAAGGGAAGACCTCAAACCGTTGGGTTCGGAATGGTCCCTTACTTATGTCACTTGTAATAAAAGGATTTATGTGATAATTAACTAGGCTTAAATAACATTTATTTCCAAAGATATCATGCTTCTAAATTCATATGCATACATCAACAAGTTCATCACAACATGCAACATCACATGGCAATCTCATGAACATATTTCAATCCTATGATATGGAAAACTAAGAACAACATGATCATGCTTGAGTACTATCTCATGAACCTATTAACCAAATAACATGCTAACAGCCTAATCATGCTTGAATACAAATAATACAATTGGCTATATAACACAAGAAGGATCAACCAAGAGGCGATTATGCATGAATATGATAAGACAAACTCAGTTCAGTGTGTTCGCGTTCGTGTAGCGTTCGTAAACGCGTTCGAACGGAAATGAGACAGAATGCTCGCGTTTGAGTAGCGTTCGTAAACGCGTTCGAACGGAAATGGAACAGAATGTTCACGTTCGTATGGCGTTTGTTAACGCGTTCGAACGGAAATGAAACAGAATGCTCACGTTCGTATGGCGTTTGTTAACGCGTTCGAACGGAAATGAGACCTGATGCATGATAAGGCGAAATGTATGCGCGTTCGAATTGCGTTCGTGAACGCGTTCGAACGGACACGGACCTGATGCATGAAATGGGCAAAAATGCATAAACATCAAAATAAAGGGGGGCGCGGCGAAGTACTGCCGTAAAGGTGGCCTTATGGGGGCTCTTGATCTCTCAAAGAGAGGACCTTTAGACCAACATACTAAGCCCATGCGCGTCACATCACATCATGCATACAAACACAAAGACAATCATACTATCCTAAGTATGTCCGATTGAACGTGTCTTGCATCCAACCGAACACACATCAACCGGCGCGGCAAAGCATCGTGGTAAAGGGCTTTAAACCCCTCCCCATAGGGGATCTCACATCGCACTTACTAAGCCCATGCGCTCGATTGAGTCATGCATAAATAAGCAACATGCAGAATTTAAATGACAAAAATAAATACATAAAAGCAACACAAAACAAGAGAATGTGCCGTTTACTCAAGTGGTACGTGGAGTTGTGTCCCAAGTACAGACCGCACTACCGTCCATTCGGATTCGGCTACGGAATTTACGTCTGGGTTTCCATCCTATATACCACAAGAGACGACACTCTTCCATTTCATTCAAGCCACAACATGCTTCCATAAACGACTCTCATGCGAATAGAATGCAATAATAATAATAATAAAACGAATATAAACTAATGAAAAGGTACCCTCAGGTCTAACCTTTTAAATCATCTCTCGGATGTACGGTACACGATCGTCGGAAGGGGGGGTGCTCCGCAACTCTCCTGGTTCACTGGTTCACTGTTCTCGTTCGTTATCTTTTGCTATCATTTCCTTGTGGTTTCGCTGCCTTTTCCTCTTTATCTTTTGCTTATTGTTTCCTTGGGTGTGTTCCTCCTGTAATTTTTATGTGTGTTGTGTATGAGTTAGGGACTAGGGGACTATGGACCAACTAAGGACTAAGAACTAAGGACTAAAAACAGGGTTGAGAAGGTTGGTGAAATGTTCTTTTTATAGGCAAAGGGTTGGTTTGACAAGGAAAGGGATTGGATTTGGTTTGGTTAAGGGAAGTCAAAGGATTTGATTTGGTTTGGTTAAGGGAAGTCAAAGATTGAGGGGGGACAAATCTTGGCTAGATAGGGAAGGTTGAATATTTGATTGGCTTGGATTAGGAATACAATATTTTAAGTTTGGGAATAATCTTATTAGATTGGGAATATAATTGGTTGATTGATTTTAATTAGGCATGATTATATTTTGATTTAGTGTGTGATTTGTTTAATTTAGGCATGATTTTAGTTTAAGTTGGTAATTGTTTATTTTATGTTTGGTATATGTTTTATTTAATCATTTAATTAATTTAGTTATTATATTATTTAGTTAATGTTTTAATTAATATTTATTTATTTAAATTGGGATGTGTTTTATGGGCTTTGGGGGGCTAATTGGGCTGGATGAGAGGCTAGTAGCAAAACCAGAATTACCGACACCGTTCGAACGCTTCCTCGAATGCGGCACGAACGCCCGCAATCCGTTTGACGTTCGAACGTAAACACGAACGCAGCACGAACGAAAACAGTGAACCTTGTTTATTCTGAATTTCCCCTTCCGATGTCCGTTCCCGTGACCTCCGTGACTTAAAAGGTAGTGTCTCCAAAATGAGACTCATCATAGGGTTTTATGCGTAAAAATGCAGTGCCTACAGAGACGTACCAAGGTTAAACTTGTCAATGATAAACTCAAGTTACTTGCGTAACCCTGACAGCTAGGGCACGTTCAGGATTCCGCTTTCGCTTGAATTTATCTAGTATCTAATATACATTCGGCATAAATAAATTTCTATCAGCTACACCCTCACAGCAGAGGCACGGTCTCGGATGTAGTCAACGAAAAGATATTTATAAACCGTATTGACAAGACGGACCAAGAAACAAGTATTCCAAATACTAGTTACTATTAAACCTTATTAAGTGGGGATATTCCATTAAGTGTCATACACCCTAAATCTAATCAAATTAGATTATAACATGCATGTATAAAGTCAAGAAAACATGATTAAACATTGAATAAAATAAGCTAATCATTTATGGAGGCCTAGAATCAGACTCGCTCTGATACCATTTTGAAGGGGTTTTTAGGGGTTGAATCCGGTAACGCAGCGGAAGCGGTGGAAGATCGTATCTTCCGATTTCAAAACTTTTTCTCGGATTAATTAAATAAACATATTTATTTAATTATCCAATAATCAAATTATGAAATAAAATTCAAATAAATCATATTTAAGTGAATTTACCAAATTGCCCTTATATTGGTATTTTGTCCATTTTAGTCCGAAATTGATCTAATCAATTTTGAATGATTCTAAATCATTTCTAAGATGAACTTAGCATGTTCAAAACATCAAAACACCAAAAGCACCAAAAATCCCAAAATCTAACTCCTTGGCCGAATGCACCACTTTGGTGCCAAAGTGTGCACTTTGTCATTTCATGCATCAAAACACATCAAGATGTAATCCAATGAACATGAAACTTTATATGCATCATATACACATCCAAATGCACAACATAAATGAAAAGCCCCAAATTTGGAATTGGTCATGAACCCTAATTTTTCAATTTCATCAAATTGGACAAATTAGACCAAATTGGTTAAATCCAACACTTCAATCATCTTTCTTACATCCAATCAAAGTCTCAACACAATGAAACAACTCAAGATCAAATCTAGGTCATCTAAGAGTGGGTCAACAACTCTAGATTAGCAACAAGGTTTCCAAAACCATAAAAGAACACTTATTACTACAATAGTCATAAGTTTCCTTCATCATACATGCTCTACACTTCATCAAAGTTCACAACCAAATAAACATAAACTATAAAAGAAGAAAGAACATCAAAGCAACACAAAATGATGCCAAGTATGTTAGAAACAATTTCCATGTTGAAAGCTTTAAAGAAAGACTTACAAAATCCAAGTTTTCAAGCCTTTTCTCCTTTGGCCTTCAAGCTTTTCTCTCAACTTTCTTTTATGTTTATTTTGTGTATATGAACTTCTCTAACCCTAAAAATGAAACAAAACAATATATACCTCCTCCAAATAAGCCTTGGCCGAAATTTGGTGTGGTATATACAAATATCATGATATTTTTATTTCATTTAATTAAAGCTTTGTCAACTTGTTTACTTGAATCATTACAACTTTAATAACCTTTTAACAAGTCAACAAAAGCAACTCAAGAATATAACAATTATATTATATTAGGGTGTTGGCCGAAAATAATAAAAATAAAGGAAAAAGATATTTTAATTTTTCAAACAATTTTTGAATAAATATCTTAAGAAGTCAAAATCAATTTGACAACATTTTCCTTTAATGTAAAGTCAAACATTTACATTTATAATCATTTCCTAACTTTATCATTTGGTGATATATTTATATTTTAATTATATTAATCATTTAACAATTAAATAATTAATTAATTAATTAAATACAAATATATCAAATATATGTATTATATTTACTTTAAATATCTCAAATACATATATTGATGATATATGTCAAATACCTTTATTTGACTATTATTAATGTGTATTTAATAATATCATATATTAAATACAAATACACATTAATTAGGAAATGACGGTTCGGCCCGTTCGCATGTATTTTTCGTTTAACGATTAAACGATTTATAAATAATCATCATTATTCATAAATGTTGCTCTAGTGCTCTACGAGTATGTTTCATTATTGAGACTCTCTAGATTCAGGTATATCCGTCACGAAATCCAATTTCATGTGCATAATCTATACACCCATAGATTATGACGATCACAGATAATCTCGCTGAATCATACAGGTCGAGGTCATTGCATACGTATAATCCCTCCGTCACAGGTATCCGGATAATCCCAGAGATATAGATGTAAACGTCAAATCTCTATAGGTATTATCCCGTCGACGTATCCATTAGCAATCTCTAAATAACATTCGGAACTTACTTCCGAAGTATACTGTGGCCACAGATTTAACAGACTGCTAATAGTATATGGACTACCTATGCTCTGTACACAGAACTGACGGATCCTATCTTGACACACACATGATATCCTGAGGATCGGTCCACACCCAACGAACAGGCGGAGGTCTGATCTAAATAGATCGGTGACGTGACTGCCATCTAAGTGTGGAGGATGTCTCATACATCCACAGTGATATCTCAAGTCGAAGGACCACTATGCTACTCAACCCGAGAAGATTCTTATTGACGTTGGCGTACCATCCATTAAGAATCTTCGGTGAGCCGTTCAGTGTTTATACACTATAAACACCTACACGTCTATACGAGTCTCCCCAGACTCATGGTTCATGGGGATAAACCATCGGACCAAGTCTCGATATACGACATGTACTGGTCTCAACAGATTTGACTAACCGACCCATGTTAGTGAATCTTGACCAGGAACTTTATTTGATAATATATATCTTTAGCAATGACACTTCCCAATGTCAATTACAAACTAACTTTGTAACTGTGTACTGCATTATATATTATCGGGCCTTTGTCTATTATATACATATCACTAAACCACATTTAGTTTCAATCTAATCGTAATAAGATCGAATACGTATATAAGAACAAGAGGTGTGCAACCATAAATAAGTAATATTATGGAATAAGGGGATGTTCGTATTCATGAATCAGACATAAATACGGTCCGGATTGGCGCTCTAAGCACCAACCCCAACACAACCCTCACAAGGAAGTGTTCAAGATCTTCGTAATCAGACGATACAAGATATTGGTAGGTTTTTTTATGAGAATGGCATTGCCTTTAATGTTGCTAATAGTCCATCATTTGTTAATATGGTGCGATCAATTGGAAATTTTGGCCGTGGACTAAAACCGCCGACACCATATGAGTTATCAATAACTATACTAAAAAAGGAGTTAGACAATACTAGAGAAGTTGTTGATGAAGTAAAGAAAACATGGAGCCAAACAGGGGTTAGCATTATGTCAGATGGGTGGAAGGATATGAGAGGAAGACAATTGATAAACTTCCTTGTGAACAATCCTTTTGGAACAATTTTTCTGAAATCTGTGGATGTTAGCGATGTGGTGAAGGATGCAAATTTATTGTTCAACATGCTTGATGATGTTATTGAAGAAGTAGGCGAAGATAATGTCATTCAAGTCATTACAGATAATGCATCAAATTTTAAGAAAGCAGGTGAACTTTTAATGCAAAAGAGGAAACGATTGTGGTGGACGCCGTGTGCGGCGCATTGTATTGATTTAATCCTTGAAGATATTGGGAAGCTACCTCAACATAAAAATGCATTGTTAAAAGCAAAAAAGGTAAAAATATTAGAAAGCTACCGCAACATATTTTATTAAATATCTTCTTATTTGACATCATTAATTCATGATTGTTAATTTCATTTAACAGGTTAGTAATTTCATTTATAATCATGGAGCGGTGTTGGCTTTGATGAGAGTTTCGCAAGAAGGATTTAGTTCGCCCCGCACCGACAAGGTTTGCAACTGCTTTCTTATATGCTTGGAGAAACTGTTGCCCAATCCCGATGATCAATGTGCGGCAGATATACAATCAGATGCCTTTCTAAATAAGCAAGGATTATTTGGCACCAGTATGGCCAAACAAACCATCTTCAATCGTAGTCCTGGTATGTGAATTATCACTTTTGTGTAATTATTAACTATAAGATATTATATGAATTTTGAAAGTGTATATTCAATCTTATTGTAGCTGACTGGTGGAGAGCATTCGGCGGTGAAGCTCCTCAACTGCAATCTTTAGCAATAAAGATTTTAAGTCTAACATGCTCATCCTCGGGGTGTGAACGCAATTGGAGTGCATTTAATATGGTATGATCTAATAATAACTAGTGTTTTGTGAATACTTACTTTATTCAACTTCTGATAATTTGAATAAATAAATTGTAGATTCATACAAAGAAGAGAAATAGATTATCCACCGAGAAATTGAACTCATTAGTATACATAATGTACAATATGCGATTGAAGCAAAAATTCATGAAAAAACATTCATTTCAATCGGTTGATGATCTTTTGATTGAGGATGAGTTGCCTTCTGATGATGAGTGGGTGGCTGGAGAAAGCTTTGTGGAGAATACTTCCATTGAACACCGAGTGGCAGTAGAGCACCTGCACAAAAAAGGAGCAGAGACCAAAGTAAGTTAATCTTGTACAAATAATGCAACTTATGTAATCAAATTTAAAAATAATACGACTTTATGTTATTTGTTAGGGAAAGGGAAAACTCCACAATTAGTGGATGAAGACACTACAAGTGAAGGGGGTTCTTTCGATGATGACCCATCTGATGATGACAGAGATTTTGACCCAAGTTTCATGCCGCTAGACACCAATGATAGCTTGTTTAAGGATTAGTTATCAATAATTTTTTGAACAAACTATGTATTATGAAGAAAATAATGTAATTTGGATTACTTATCAATAGTTTTTTGAACATAATATGAATTATGAAGAAATTAATGTATTTTTTATTATTTTCCCGATTTCCGCATTGAGGCGCCCGCCTCGCCGCCTCGAGGCGGCCCGCCTCGCACCTCAATGGCCGGCCGCCTCGAGACGCCGCACCGTATTTTTTAACATTGGTCATTCTCCATCCTCTTCTGGCCAAGTAAAAAATCTCATTATATCTCTCCTCGGTACTTGATTCCTCATGGTGAAAAACCAGAACCAATCAACATAAAAACAGAAAGCCAAGACATCCAGAGTCAAAAGATTGAACCCATTTACTTGCTTTCACTTTTCTCTTCTCTACATATACTTTCTCAGCATCCAAACATACAAGATCTACACATTCAAACAATTATCAATAGCTTATACAACTATATTTACATACTGGGTCATAGCAAAGTTTTGATTTTTCTCTGATTCAAAAAAAAAAAAAAAAAACAAGATCATATCTCTCTTTTTTTTTAATCTTCTTCATTAAACTTTCCTTTTAAACCCATCAAGCAAATGCGTTAAAACTTAAAATTATTACCTCGAGATTTAGTCGGAAAAACTGAAGTAAAATCCAAGCTCTCGCGGAGATGGTTAGTGAAGTTGGGTTTCCGGCGAGGAGATCGAAGAAGAAAATAAAAAGTAGTTGGTTATTATTCGAAGAAACAGACAAAGTAAAAAAGAGTGGAAATTCCAATGGAAGTTACCTCCATTGTAATTATGAAGTGAAGCAAGGGTATAATTGTAAATTCGCTAATATTATAAAACCAACAAATGTTGAAATGAACTGGAGAAGAGAATACGACTCACCAGCACATATTTTGTTTCAGAAACTTGAAAGTTTTTTTTTATTTTTTTTTTTCCTTTATAAACCCTAATCGGCCAAATGGAAGTTACTTGTATTGTGTATCAGGAAGAGACAGAATTTGGAGCATGGTGGTGAGGAGAAGGGGAAAAAGTTGATTATAGATATTGACTGAAAACCGGTTTGGACCGGTGAACCGGTAAACCGGGTTTTGGTTTTTAATTTTAAACAAACGGCGCCGTTTTGAGCTAAACAAAACGACGCCGTTTTGAATACTATAGAAATGCCAAATTGCCCCCAAGCCCTAATCTTCGTGTTTCAGACTTGAGTAGCTGCTGTGCCTTCCCTCTCTGATCTGCGTCTTCATCATCCACCTCTCTGACTTTGCTCAAGCCCTCAACCGATCATCATCATTTGCGTCTCAACTCTCAAGCCCTCAAACTTGCGTCTTCATCATCTGCCTCTCGTCTGTCTTGTCTTCTCTCAGGTGTGCCTCTGCCTCTCTGCCTGCGTGTTTCAGTAGCTATTGCTTAATTAGCTTGATTAGGTCCAATTTTTTACCAAGTAAAAGAAAATATTTATCGAATACTTCAGTTGTTGTATGATCGATTGTAGGTTTCTGTTGCCTTCAAATTGTTTGCTTTATCATCATCAGTATCGGCATAGTTTTGGATTTACTTTATTTATTTTATGTGGATACAGAACTCGAGAAATGCAAACTCAAGAAATGCTTCGTTTTGGATTTGCTCGTTTTGTTTAGAATTGAACTCTAATTTAGGCAGTGGTGAAGATATTAGGGACGAGATTATCATTTTCTTATTTTCATCTTGCAAGTGCTTGCTGCTTTTTTTTTTGTCGGCAAACATTAGCAGTGGCTGGTGGTATTGACTTAATACAGAGAACAGTGTGTGTATTACCATCTTAGTGAAAATTGACTTAGCCAACATTTGCTTGTTTTTATTGCGTCAAACATCTGCTTGTTCTTTAGAATGCTATTTAGCCAACATCTGCTTGTTTGTATTGCGTCAAACATCTGTTAAACATGTCAAAGCAAAGTGCTTCTATACTGCATTTTGAATGGGTTTTTGCATTTTAATTTATTGCAGTTGTGGTCTTCGTTCTTGTGTTAAGATATGAATCTCAATAGAATCTCCATTGGCATGCTTGTTTTGATATTTTTTTATAAATATTTTTATAATTTTTATTATATAAAATTATTTATTACTTCAGCCAGTTCTGCCGTTTTTTTTGGAACAGTTCAACCGGTCGAACCACTGACCATTAAACTTTTTCTATCACATCACCTGTCCGATTTTAAAAACATTGTTAATTTCTTTTTGAAAATGGCGTTTTCAAAAAATTTATATATTTTTTATAACGTGTTAATTGATAATTTGAATATGAATATATATAGAGAGAATATTTATACTATAATCAATCATGAATATATAATTTGAATATGAATATATATAACGTGTTAATTTATAAGGTTACGATGTACACGCCCACGGAATTTTTGTTAGAAAAATATGTTTGATCATTCTCTCTATGAGCATATGCTTTTAATTTGCAACGCTTAGATTAAAAGCCTAATACTATAATCTACTGAAAATTGTATAGAAATATTTGTTAGATTTCTAATGATGCTTAAATTATAAAATTCACAGGTGGCCCTGGGTTTTGAGGGTGTTAGATGAGTTTTAAAATATGAGGCCCCATACGAATAATTTTTTTTTTTTTTGTTACAGGTGGGGCTCATAATCTTAGCCCAAATTTAGGATTCCAGTCTATCGTCTATATGGACTGTCCCAAGGCTACCCTTACTTTATTATAAGATAAAATTTTTAATCTAAAAAACTTATACAACAATAGTTCGAACAAATAATGTTTATATGTTTTTTTTAAGCTATTTAAAGGTATATGTTTTCAAGTTAATTGGTAGTATAACATTTTCTAAAACTAAAATTTAGAAGGAAATGAGAAATCTCACATACTAAATATTGATTCCTACTTTTTATTTTAAATTCAAGTAACTGTAAACGTAAAGTGTATTTGCGATTAGTCGAGTTGCGCCCACATGACAAGATAGTATATATTTTCTATAATATATTTGTAAATTATTTTATTTAATTACAATATTTAATGTAATTACAGAATGAACCACCGAACAATTTAATAATTTTTTAATGTCTTATAACCAAAAAGATGTAATAAAGAGGGTGAAAATGCAAGAAAACAAAAAGCATGAGGTTAAAAGTGGAAATTAAAGCAAAAGCAGAGGAGCAAAAGGGTTTCCAAGTGGCAACGTAAATAGATCTGAACTCACACGGGTGTTGGGTATATAAGCAAGACGTTAGTTTCTTCTTCTTTAATAACTCCACACGCGCAGATCCGAGGAGTTTGGTAACCCTATAACTTAATTCAACAGCTTATTTTTCTCCTTCACTTTCACAAAACCAATTCTTTTTTCTGTCTGATTTCATCATCAAAGCTCAGCAGGTCACTGTTTGTTTATTTTTTTAAATCGATTTTTTATTGTTTGGTATTCTGTTAAACGTTGATCTTTTATGTTTTTTTGGATGTTTATGTATGTGGGTGTGTGAAAGCTGGTTTTTGGAGAAATATTTTTTGGGTTGGTGGATATTTGTGTGGGGTTTGATTTGATGCTGATGGGTTTTTGTATGTTATTGGATTTGGGTTTTTGTTTATTTAATTTGTTTTGATTGTTTTTTTTTATGCGTTGATGTTTTGGAAGTTGATTTTGATTTGGTGATTTTTATGATTGATTGTGCCTATTGGGATGGTGTATGTTCTTGTTTTAGCATGTTATGGGTTAGATTTTGTATCAGTGTTCTAAAACGCGCGCTAGGCGCTAGTCGGGCGGCGACCCAGCGCCTAGCGCCTAGGGCGCCTAGGCGGGGCCTAGACAATTAGTCGGCAGACAGTTAAAAATATAATATTTTCCAACATCATAATTCATAAATAATCCAAATCATATAAATTCAAACAAAATGTAATAAACATAAAACTATTAATCAAACTCAATCAACCACATAATGATATAAATATATCATTTAATTAAGTTCATGTTCATCATCCTATAACAAAGTTGAATTACACTAAATATCTAATTCTTCATCTAATTCGAACTCATCATCTTGAAGTTCTTCATCAGAATCAAAATCATCTTCTTCAATTCTCTGTATTCAACATTTCTGGCACTTTTTCGAGGTTGTAATATGTCATCAGCCCCAGATGCTTCTCCAACCATCCTCCAAGTAAGTCCTGAACCGGGCTCTACTTCATCATCACCAGAGTGAGAGTCACCACCCTCAACGATCCATCCTTGTGCATTAGTAGCATCTTTGGCTTCTAATACATCAACTTTCAAATCCTTCTCCATTTTGCGCTTGTTCTTCAACTTGGCATTAAAGGAAACATAGACAAGATTGTTTAAAATCGATTCACATCTAGTATTCCTTTTCTTCGTGTGTGAATCTACATAAATAATTTAAATAAATCAATTAATATTAATAATTACAAAATAAAATAATCAAAATTTAGCTAATGTTAAATATTTACCCCCTCAAAAGTGCTCCAATTTCGTTCACACCCGGATGAACTAGTGGTTAATGACAATATCCTTTTTGCCATTTTTACCAAGTTCGTTGTATGATGTCCATATGTACGCCACCATGAAACTACAAATGAACATAAATAGTTTGAATGAAATATAAGATTTTTTATATATTTTGCAAAATAATTCAAATGAATACTTTGTTTTTATCTGGATTAAAAACATCAATCGATACCCGACATGCTTTTACCCCCACTTCTTTACCAAAAGCTTCTTCTTTTGCCTTGTATGAAGCCAACTCCTCATTTATCACCTTACTCTGCATGTCGATGTCATTGAAGAAGAAAGCCTCCACAACCGTAAATACTGCATCCATTACTTTCACATCGTACTCGATACTTGAATCCTTATAGTAATAGTAAGGATTTAAAAGATAAGCAACACAATGTAATGGAGTATCAAGCCGCCCTTCAATTTTACTATCAATAATCTCCAAGATTGGCCGATAATTACTCTCAATATTGTTCAATGCATCCTTGATCTCTTCTTTTGCAATCTTTAGCTCTCCATAAACAAACCCCATAGATGGCTTTCTATCCCCATCAACTAATCTAAGCACTCTCACCAAAGGTGCAAACACCTTCAAACATTGGGTCACCCCATTCCAAAAAGAGATACTCATCACCGTGGCAAATGCAGCTTTCCCTTTAGCTTGCTTCGACCATATGCACTCATCCCATTCCGCGCTAGCAAACATGGTTCGCAAACTTTCTTTTTTCTCGATCAAACTTTGTAAGGATAAGAAAGCTGAAGCAAACCTAGTTACTCCCGGTCTGACTATGTCCCTCTGTTTTGTAAACGATCTCATCATGGACAAAGTCTTGTGATCGGCATACACGAAAATGGTGAAAGCCTTGGCACTATCAATGGTTTTCTTGTATCTCGGCAATTTCCCAATACTTTCAAGCATTAGGTTGATGGTGTGAGTAGCACATGAACTCCAAAAAATATTTGGCATCTTCGCCTTCAACAACTTTGCCGCGGCCATATTGTTCGAGGCATTGTCTGTTACAACTTGAACCACATTTTCCGCCCCCACTTGTTCAATGCCCGTCATCACATACTCATAAATGTGCTCCGCAGTATGCGCCACATCAGAACTTTCCTTGGAAGAAAGAAAAGTGGTGCCTATTGTGCAATTAATACACAAATTCATAATGCTTCTCCTTTTCCTATCACTCCAAGCATCTGTCATGATAGAACACCCGTTCTCCATCCACTCTTTCTCATGTAATTTCAGGAAATCTTAACACTTGCAACTTCCTCTTTCAACAATGGCTCCCTCAACTCATATTGGCTAGGACCTCTGAAACCCGGTCCAAATTGACCAACTGCTTCCATCATCGCTATCCAACTGTCATTGTCAATAGCATTGAAAGGAATTCCGGATTCATACACCCACTTAGCAACAAATCGCTTGACATTATGCGTTTTTTCTTTAAAAAGCGCTTCATTAATATTTTGTTGCCGCATTGTTTTACCATCACTAGCTGAAGAATTAGGAGGGGTTATCACTGTCCACCTATCCAAAGGGCCGCGATGCCGAGGGGGTCTTGAATCTAACCCTTCTTCTATTTCACGAATTTCAGCTTCTTCTTCATCGCCTTCGCCCCCAATATTAACTCCTTGTCTTATCTCACTAACATACTTCTCTTTTCTTTTCTTCTTATTCCTTGCCTCTAAAATGGCTTGTCTACACTTCTCTTGATCTTCTTTACTAGACTTTGGACATTTTGCAACATTCCCCGATATATGCCCAATATGTTCTTTCATTCGGTAAACTCCACCGGAAAAAATTTTTGAACACAACTTGCATTTCACTTTATCCAAGTTATTTGGATTCACTAAAGCCCCATATTCCCATCCAACATCATTTGAATTCCGTTTAAGAACGGGACTACTCTCCGAATTAGAAGCCGCGGAGGAAGAAGCCATGTCCTATATAAATCAATTAATTTAATAAGCATTAATCATTATTAATAAATTACAAGCTCATGAGTTAAACACTTGAACTTAATCAAGAGTGATCAATACAACACTAACGTTGTATCACTTGAATTGGTTTTATTAAAATTTTTATATAATCTCAATCCTATATTATTGATTAGATATAAATCTTGAATCAAGAAAGAAACAAGAAAAAGATTACTAATATAAATTATAGGATTAAGAATAGATTAGATAGAGCTATCACATATGAGGGTTAAGTAATATCTATACATATAGCATGGTTCTAATGAGAACACTGTCAACTTAAGTCTTAATAAGATGGAGATTTCGTTAAAATATAAAAATATATATAATAACTAAATAAATAAGTGAAGAAGCAGAGGAGGAAAGAAAGCACTCAAAGCAGTAATTAACTAACCAAAAAATGAAGAAGATGTGAATGAAGCAGATGAGAGAATTAGAGAAATCAGTAAAACCCTAATTAAATGAAGTTAACTAATTAAATGAAGTTGGAAAAAAAAAAATTCTTACCTTATGTGCAGACGTGAATGAAGCAGAGGAGAAAGAAAATGAAGAAGGTGGAGTGTGATTATTAGGTCTCCTTATGCGCAGACGAAAATGAAGAACGTGAATGAGAGAAAGAAAATGAAGGTGGCGCAGCCGTGGGCAAGATTAGGTCTCCTTTTCTTGCTCAAATGTTCGAGTGGAAGTAGTCGGGCTACCAGGTGGATGCTCAAACTCTTTCTTCTCAACTGTGTTCTTTTACACAGAATAATAGAGAAACGTGAATGAGAGAAAGCAGAGAAACGTGAATGAGAGAAAGCAGAGGCATAAATTAGGGTTATATGAGAAACAGAGAAACGTGAAAGAATTTATTTATTTTTTAATTATAAACCCTGCCCAAAACGACGTCGTTTTGGAGGGTCAAAGACGCCCAAAACGATGTCGTTTTGGGGGCCTGATCGACAAAAAAAATGGCGCCGAGTCTCGGCGCCTAATCGTCCGATTTCCGGCGAAATCGGCGCCTAGGCGCCGATTTCACGCCGCCGACGTATTCACGCGCCTAGGCCGACCGATTATGGAAAAATCGCCGCTGCTGGGCCGCGACGAGAGCCTACGCGCCGCCTAGGCGCGCCTAGGCGGCGCGTTTTCGAACACTGTTTTGTATCAATACATGTGTAGTAACATATTAGTGAATGATATCCATGTTTTCATTTATTGATTTTCTTTATGTAGTGTTATCAGGAAACAAATGAGGATTTAAGATAAATCTTTGAGATGTTAAGTTGTTTTCATTTATTGATTTTCTTTATGTAGTTTATCAGGAAACAAACGAGCATTGAAGGAATTTTTTTGAGATGTTAAGTGGGTCTAGAGTCTTAGGAGGTGAAAAGCTTTTTTTTTTTTTTGAGTGATTAGTTTTGACAGAAGAGTGATACAAAAGCATGTGCAACAATTAAGGTGCTTTTGGTAAAGAGTATTGCACGGGGGGTATAAGCTATGGAACAATTACTAGAGTATAAGCTAGCTTCAAAAAATAATCTCATGTTGTGAGATTATGGTCTTGTAAGCGTTAACACTAGCGTTAAAAAATGCATTTGGTGGGACGTTTTACTGCTAGCGAAACGCTCAACCAAACGAAGCCTTAGTAAATTTGTTTAAATTTGTGCTGTTTATATATGACTGGCTGAATCAAGTTACCTGTTTAAAAATTTTCCTTCGATCCTGTTTATATATGATTGGTTCAAATTTGTGACGTTTATATATGATTGGCTGTATGCAAGTTACCTGTTTAACGCTAGCAAAATGGTCCACTAAACGGAGCCTTAGTAAATTGGTTCAAATTTGTGCTGTTTATATATGATTGGCTGTATCAAGTTACCTGTTTAAAAAGTTTCCTTCAATCCTGTTTATATATGATTGGTTCAAATTTGTGACGTTTATACATGATTGGCTGTATGCAAGTTACCTGTTTAAAATTGACGTAGTCTTGTTCTTGAAGAGCCTTGGTGAGCTGTTACATGTGTTGTTACCTTATTTTGTCTTGATGATATTGCAGTGATCATTATGTTGGGCTATGTGTACATACTCGACATAATTGACTCTTCGAGCTACTAAAATATAGATCACAAAGATTTTATCTTCTTGTTTATTATCCAGGATTATTAATTTCTGGAAGTCATTTTCAATTTGTTTTGTATTGACAAGATACAGGGCTCTATTTTGGTAATTTTGAGAAGTACTGCTGCTTTTAAGTTTTCTTAGTCTTTTTGCAATATGGGGAGTGGGCAAAGCAGTTTGGTGATGATATCAGATGGGTGGCTGCCTGTTTGAAGATCTTCTCCAGACACTAATACAGAAGTTAATGCTTGTACACCTCTTTGCTTGGTTTGCAAGTTTGGCTCTTATGTTACATTATATTCCACTAAGAAATGGTTTAATCAGTTTGACTAGTGATTTAAATCTCTCTTTTCCTTGCTATGACTTGAAAATGGAAACTATAACCATCGTTGACTAGTGACTTGAGTTCTTATTCGACATTTGCTTGACATCTTTTATATCTTTATGAACTTAACTTGTATGTCTGTCTTAACTTCACTTTTCATTTAATTTGATTATGATTTTCTGGGTGCAGTTATGGCAGGTTTGGCACCCGAAGGTTCGCAATTTGATGCTCGTCAGTATGACACGAAGATGAATGAGCTGTAAGATTATTGAGTGGCTTTTGATATTGAATACAATATTTTTCATGTTATAATTGATGCTAGGAGTTATATCTGTTTCAATAATTTTATTGATGCAGGCTCTCTACTGATGGGCAAGACTTCTTCACCTCATATGATGAGGTCTATGACAGTTTCGATGCAATGGGATTGCAGGAAAACCTTTTGAGGGGTATCTATGCTTATGGTATGTAAACATGGGCTTTACTACTTTCATGTATTCTACCTTTTCTTTTTTCTGTCATTACTTTTGTTATACCCGTGTTTTTGCACAATCTTATGTTTGTGCAAGTGCTGACTAACTTGCTTCATTTTATAAGTGTATTTTTGTGTTCTGTCTTTAGAGATTTGTTGAAACTTTATTTGTAGGGTTTGAGAAGCCTTCTGCTATTCAGCAAAGGGGAATTGTTCCCTTCTGCAAGGGACTTGATGTGATTCAGCAGGCTCAGTCTGGAACTGGGAAAACAGCAACTTTCTGCTCTGGAATTTTGCAGCAACTTGACTATGGTCTTGTCCAATGTCAGGCCCTGGTGTTGGCACCAACCAGGGAACTTGCTCAACAGATTGAGAAAGTTATGCGTGCTCTTGGTGATTACCTTGGTGTGAAGGTTCATGCATGTGTTGGTGGGACAAGTGTTCGTGAAGATCAGCGCATTCTTCAAGCTGGTGTTCACGTTGTTGTTGGTACTCCTGGACGTGTGTTTGACATGCTGCGCAGGCAATCTCTACGCCCTGATTACATTAAGATGTTTGTTCTGGATGAGGCTGATGAAATGCTTTCCCGTGGTTTCAAGGACCAGGTTTGTTATTGTATATATTGATTGGACTTCTTTTGTTGGTTACCTTGTCTGGAAAGTTTCGATGGAGCTTGATATTCTATTCAATAAATTCGGTGGTTATTGTTGCAGATCTACGACATTTTCCAGCTGCTTCCAGCTAAAGTTCAGGTCGGGGTTTTCTCTGCTACAATGCCTCCTGAAGCCCTGGAGATTACAAGGAAGTTTATGAACAAGCCTGTGAGGATCCTGGTTAAGCGTGATGAACTAACCCTTGAGGGTATCAAGCAGTTTCATGTCAATGTTGAGAAGGAAGAATGGAAGCTTGAAACACTCTGTGATCTTTATGAGACTCTGGCCATCACCCAGAGCGTCATCTTTGTTAACACCCGGCGCAAGGTCGACTGGCTTACTGACAAAATGCGTAGCCGTGATCATACAGTCTCTGCTACCCATGGAGACATGGATCAGAACACCCGAGATATCATTATGCGTGAATTCCGCTCTGGCTCTTCTCGTGTTCTCATCACTACAGATCTGTTGGCCCGTGGTATTGACGTGCAGCAAGTCTCTCTTGTCATAAACTATGATCTGCCAACTCAACCAGAAAACTACCTTCACCGTATTGGACGAAGTGGTCGATTTGGAAGAAAGGGTGTTGCCATTAACTTTGTGACAAAGGATGATGAGAGAATGCTTTTTGATATCCAGAAGTTCTATAACGTGGTCATTGAGGAGCTGCCGTCAAACGTCGCTGATCTGCTTTGAGGAGGTTATTTTTTTGTAAGTTTGTCGAGGCAAGAAAAGGATTCCTGATTTTGCTAGTACTATTTATCTGGTGTTTCTTTTTCTTTTTGTTTCTTTCCCATCCACTGTCTTAAATTAATGTTGTTCTCAAGCATAACTGACCACTCAATTATATTGGTCATGCACATTTACAATCTGCATTGTGGTGGGGTTTATATTTATTGAAAGTTTTGTTGCAGTTAGGTCTTTTGTATTTTTTGCCCCTTAACTTTTCTATTAGAAAAGAGAAATGAAACATAAAATGACTTTGAATTTATGTTCGGTAAGTCATTTTTTGAAAAATGGATAAACTTTTCCGGGCCCTATAAAAGTATTAAGAAAATCATATTTATAGAAGACAATCGATTACCACCCATCAAAGGGCTAGAAGTACAGGCAAAGGTAACTACTTTTGAAAGCAATTATTTCAACTTACAATTGCATGAGCAGGAGTGGAAGCCTGTGACTGCTGATACTTGAAAATTGTCCAATCAAAGACTTATATCAAACTGGAAAACTGAAGCAAGAAGGTAACGATACAAAATGAGAGATTCATTAAAGATTAATTCACAACTTGAGTAAGAGTACAATATCTTGTTGTGATGAAACACACACAATAGAGGAGATGTGAGAGGAAAACTCTTATTTTATTTCACTACAAAAGAATTACAAAGTTTATTATACAAACTTTACAAAAAACCTCTCAACCCTCTTTACTCTCTATTATACTCACGTTTAGGATTTCTGGGATGCTTAGGAATGATCTGGGGGCTCTATTTTATAGTGCCAAAACCGTGTGAACAGTACCACACGGTTTGGACACGTTTTTGCCAGCCCATACACGTCTTGCATGCTTGATGTCTTCATCCTTTGCTTTCGGTGCATTTTGGATGCATGCATGGTTTTTCAACTTCAACAAATCTCCCACTCGGTGAAGATTTGCCCAAAATCTAAGCCGACCATCAATCATCCAAACCGGATCCTCAAAATGATCCATCTCTGGCTGCATCTGAATGACTGCCTACGTACCCTGAGTTGGGATCAAGCCAATCGTAGTTCTCTGAATCTCCCCACTCTGACTATGTTGAGAGTTTTGTCATCCCGGCTATGGCACGACAGATTTCAAGCTTCTCCTTCGGTAAAACCTTCGTGAACATATCGGCACCGTTGTCGTCAGTGTGAATTTTCCTGAGTTCTAACAGTCTTGAGCTCAGGACGTCCCGTATCCAGTGATACCTCACATCGATATGTTTTGATCTCGAGTGAAAAGTCGAATTTTTACAAGGTAGATAGCACTCTGGCTATCGTAGTACAAAATGTACTTCTCCTTCTTGAAACCCAATTCCTGGACGAATGTCTTCATCCACAGTAATTCCTTGCAAGCTTCTGTCACTGCAATGAATTCTGCCTCTGTTGTAGAAAGTGCAACACATCTCTGCAACCTCGACTGCCATGCTACAGCTCCTCCTGAGAGAGTAATCAGATACCCCGAAGTAGACTTTCGGGTATCCACATCTCCTGCTATATCTGAATCGGTGTAGCCCATCAACACTGGCTTGTCACTGTTTCCAAAACATAATCTCATCTTGGATGTGCCTCGAAGATACCGCATTATCCATTTGACAGCATTCCAGTGTTCTCTTCCTGGGTTTGACATAAACCGGCTGACCAATCCAACTGCGTGTGCTAAGTCTGGCCTCGTGCACACCATGGCATACATAAGACTTCCCACTGCTGAGGTGTATGGAACCTATTTCATTTCCTCCTTCTCTGTCTCAGTAGAGGGACTCTGTTGTGTACTCAATCTAAAGTGGGTAGCAAGAGGAGTGCTAACCGCTTTAGCCTTGTCCATCTGGAATCTCTGAAGTACCTTCTCGATGTACTCCTCATGTGACAAGTATAATCTCCCGGCTTTCCGATCACGGCCGATCCTGATGCCAAGAATTTGTTTAGCTGACCCCAAGTCTTTCATCTCAAAAGACTTACTTAGTTGCTACTTCAAATTATCAATCATCGATTGATTCCGGCCAACTATCAACTTATCATATACATACAGCAGTAAGATGATAAAGTCATCGTCAGAAAATTTCTGAACGAAAACACAATGGTCTGAAGTGGTCTTCTTGTATTCCTGCTCCCCCATAACTGACTCAAATTTCACGTACCACTGTCTCGGTGCATGTTTCAAACCATAGAGGATTTTCCTGAGTCTGCACACATAATCCTCTTTTCCTCTGACTCTGAAGCCTTCTGGTTGCTCCATGTAAATTTCTTCTTCCAGATCCCCGTGAAGAAATGCGGTCTTGACATCCATCTACTCAACTTCCAGGTCGAGGCTTGCTGCTAAGCTGAGTACCACTCTGATGGATGACATCTTCACAACTGGAGAGAAGATTTCATCGAAGTCAATGCCTTTCCTCTGATTGAATCCCTTGACGACTAATCTGGCTTTGTACCGGGGTTGTGAAGTGTGCTCATGTTGCTTCACTCTGTACACCCATTTGTTCTTCAAAGCCCGTTTTCCTCTTGGCAATTTCACCAACTCAAAAGTGTGATTCTCATGCAAAGATTTCATCTCATCTTGCATGGCTTCCTCCCACTTTTCTCTGTCCTCTGTTTCCACAGCCTCCTGGTAGCTCTCGGGTTCTCCCCCGTCAGTAAGCAGCACATACTCATATGCAGAGTATTTGGTTGAAGGTAGCCTTTCTCTGTCAGACATTCTCTGTGGAACTGTTGGTGTAGCTTCTGGTACTGGTGGTTGATCATGATCATCATCTCTGGGAGCTTCATCACATGTACCCTCATGTCTGGGAACCTCATTTTCAACTTGTACTGGCACCAGTGTATGAGGTTCTGGATTCACATCTCTGTATTGCTGGGGCATTGTCTTCATCTCCTTTCTGATATCTTCTATGGTCTGGTCTTCAAAGAAGACAACATCTCGGCTTCTGACAATCTTCTTCTCCACATGATCATACAGTTTGTAGTCGAAATCACCTGACCATAGCCAATAAAGACACAATGTCGCGTCTTTGCATCAGGCTTGGATCTCTCATCATTTGGGATGTGTACAAAAGTTTTGCACCCAAAGACATGCAAGTGTTCGTATGACACTTCTTTACCTGTCCAGGCTTGGTTAGGAACATTACCTTTCAGTGCGACCGCTGGGGACATGTTCAAAACATGTACTGTTGTGTTGAGTGCCTCCCCCCAAAATGTCTTCGGCAGCTTGGCTTGTGACAGCAAGCTTCTGACCATTTCACACAAGGTTCTGTTCATCCTTTTAGCTAGGCCATTCAGCTGAGGTGTCTTCGCAGGTGTCGTTTGATGTCAGATTCCTTGCATCTTGCAGTACTGATCAAACAGACCTCTGTATTCTCCACCGTTGTCTATTCTGATGCATTTGAGTTTCTTGTCGGTTTCTCTCTCCACCAGGGCATGAAACTCTTTGAACACTCCAAGCACTTGGTCTTTTCTCTTCAAGGTGTATGCCCAGATCTTCCTTGAATGATCATCAATGAATGTCAAAAAATACAGTGACCCACCAAGTGTTATTGTCTGCATCGGACCACATACATCTGAATGTATGAGATCAAGTACCTCCGGTTTCCGCTGAGGCAGGGAGCTCTGGAATGACACTCTGTTCTGTTTTCCAGCCATGCAGTGTTCACACTTCTGTAAGTGTGAGTTCTTAAATTCGGGAAGAACATTTCGCCTGCGTAGTATCTTCATCCCCGTTTGACTCATGTGACCGAGTTTTTTATGTCATAGCTCGGCTGCCTCATTTATGTTGACTGTATTTATGCTACTATTGGAAATCTTAGCATGCATCAAATACAGAGTTGAATCTTTCTTACCTCGTGCCACCACCATTGATCCTTTAGTAAGCTTCCAGGTGCCGTCACTAAAGGTGTTGCAGAAACCTTCATCATCCAGCTTGCCTGTTGAGATCAGGTTTAACCGGATGTCTGGGATGTGCTTGACTCCCTTCAACACTAGCCTTGTCCCGTTTTCTGTTTCAAGACAGATGTCTCCAATACCGACAGCTTTGGATTGGTCGTCATTCCCCATCCTTACAGCACCGTAGTCTCCTGGCGTGTAAGATGAAAAGAAGTCTCTGCGAGATGTGGCGTGTATGGAGGCGCCAATACCTATCACCCAACTGGTCTCGTGGCTGGTAAGATTCACAACATCTTCTTCATACATAATACATAATTCTTTGGAGGTTTTATCGGTGGTAGTAGCAACTCTTTCTTGGTTAGAGTCATCATCTCTCATGGACTGCTCGTTCTTCAATTTGTAGCAATCTCTCTTCATATGGCCTTTATTTTGCAATGATAGCACTCAATATCTTTAGTTATTGATTTACCTCGGTTCTTGTCTGGTCTACCTGGGCCTCGGCTTTTACTCCTCCCCCTTCTGGTGTTTTTTTCTGTCACTAGAGCTTCTGAGGTTGAGGTTGATGCTGACTCCTGCATTCTCGTCCTCTTTTCTTCCTTGAAGATCCTGGTTTTTGCCATCTCCATAGTGACTTTCCTATCTGCAGCTGAATTTATCACCGTAGATCTGAACGTTTCCCAAGATTATGGTAACGTATTAAGAAGTGTTAAGCCGTTTACCTCATCTCCGAAGTCTATGCCCAATCCAGACAATTCTTTCATTGTTCCGAGGAAATCGTTGATATGGTCCGCCACAGCTGTACCTTCCTGGTATTTCAACCTCATCATCTTCTTGATGTAGTACATCTTGTTGTTGCCAGTCTTTGCTCG
Source organism: Zanthoxylum bungeanum (assembly GCA_019454045.1). Classification (NCBI taxonomy): domain Eukaryota; kingdom Viridiplantae; phylum Streptophyta; class Magnoliopsida; order Sapindales; family Rutaceae; genus Zanthoxylum; species Zanthoxylum bungeanum. The sequence continues at coordinate 2,636 of SKCR01006899.1, read as the reverse complement.
GAAAAGCTCCTCCAGTTTTCTCCATAAGACATGTGCATTTGTTTCTTCACTGACATGGTTGACGATACTATCGTCGATCCACTGACGAATAGTACTGCATGTTTTCTGGAGAAGATTAGCCCACTTCTCATCGAACATTCCTTCTGGTTTCTGCTCCAGAAATACCGATCCATCATAGTCCTTCACATACAGAAGGTCTTTCATCCTTCCTTTCCATGTGAAATAGTTTGTACTGGTTAACAAAACCATTTTTCTGTTGCCCCCATCCATCATAAAAATTCTAAGTAGAATTTCAAAAAACGGACCTCACCGTTGCGTCCGGAATGGTAAAAAATGGTGGAAATGACACTTCATTTGTCAAAATCCGACACAGGGACCAATTGTAAATTTCAAAAATTACAGGGGTCAAAGTGAAATTTACGAAAATTCAGGGGCCAAAGTGCAATTACGGAAAAGTTCAGGGACTAAATTGTAATTTCCAAAAAGTACATGGACCTATCTGAAATTTACCAGGTTTATGCTGACGTGGCAGACACGTGGCGCTGACTGGTCTGCTGACGTAGCTTGCTGACTGGGCTGCTGACTGTGCGTTACTGCTGACGTGGCGGCTGACTGGGCACTGACGTCAGCGTCTTCAACCTTCGGCTGGCGCGTGGAGGCTCGTGGCGCGTGTCGGGCGCGTGGGCTGCTCACTGGTTGGCGCGTGCGGCGCGTACGGCTTCGTCCGGACTCCGTTTGATCGCCGCGAAATACCACCGTGCTCGTCTCGCCGTGAAAAGTCCGATGGTATGCTCAAAATCGATTTTCGACAACTTTCGCCGGAACCGACTTTCCGAACCAAAACTCTGTTACCGAGTTTCGGGATCCCACCGTGGAACCTTAGCTCCTGATACCACTTGTTGTGATGAAACACACACAATAGAGGAGATGTGAGAGGAAAACTCTTCTTTTATTTCACTACAAAAGAATTACAAAGTTTATTATACAAACTTTACAAAAAACCTATCAACCCTCTTTAATCTATATTATACTCACATTTAGGATTTCTGGGATGCTTAGGAATGATCTAGGGGCTCTATTTTATAGTGCCAAAACCGTGTGAACAGTACCACACGTTTTTTGACACGTTTTTGCCAGCCCATACACGTCTTGCATGCTTGTTGTCTTCATCCTTTGCTTTCGGTGCATTTTGGATGCATGCATGGTTTTTCAACTTCAACATATCTAAAAACGACATAACAAGTGGCAAAGTTCAAACCTTCACGAATAAAAGGTCACGAAATAGTCTTTTTTAAATAAGCATAATCTGGCTGGCTCATCATCAAATCGCAGTGACCGGCAGGCAATAATGAAAATAGGATGCAAATTCTGTAGGATAACTCATTAACTTGGGCATAAGTGCCTGAGGAGAAGCAGTGAGTTTCCAACCATTGGGATGAACATGGTTTTCTAAGACATGAGAATACCTCAATAGAAGAAAAAACACAAGAATAAAATGAAAATTAGATGTTTTTTTTTTTTTTTTGAAAAGATTAGATGTTAAAACATGTATAAAAACACAGAAGAAAAAGTAAACCTAGTGACAAATTTTCATGAGCAAGAAAAATTGAAAGCTTAAAATTAAAGCAAAAAAATTATAGGACCAGGGCCCCTTTTGGTCTCAGGGGCCACCATCCCGTTTAGGGGAACATATTGTTAGAGCTTAAGGCAACGACCAAAATCAACATAATAATTAAAAAAAGAAAGAAAGAGAGAAAGAAAGAAAAATGCACATCAAGATTAAAGGCAGCGACCAAAACCATGTAGAATCATTGAAGCTTGGATTTGAAGTAACTTCAGTTGTAATGTTGACAGGATGGCAGTTTCTAAAATGACTCAGAATTTTCTGTAAATGATTTGTTTTGACCGCCATTTTGATACATAATTGGTCCATTTTTTTGAACTGTTCAAGTTTTGAATACCAGAGCAGATGGCACGTTATAAACTCTTCACAAGCTGTAACTATCTCATCAGTCATTATTAAAAAAAAAAAAAAAAAATAGTGTGACCACAGACAATATACAAACAATAACATTGATCATCTTTGTCAAAATCTTCATATCTTTGAACTTCTTATCTTTTGAGTCTTTTTGCTTTATTAGCATCATCAAAATCCTGGTACCAATAATCTTCCCTTTTCTGACGATGGCAATTTCATGTACCTCAACATGTGCATATTTCTTTGATCCTACGATTTAGGCAAAATATACTCAAAAAGAAAGATTAGCTTGAGTTGCATTCCTTTACTTTCTCTCCCCCTTTGACATTAGCAAAAAGGTGAGAAAGTAAGTAAAAACTCCCCTTTCTTAAAACAAAAGGTACCACATAAATTATTGGGATCAGGCGTAGCGGAAGCGCGGTTCGAGCGAAATCGTAATTTTAAAACTTTTAAAGTTACTTAATAAATTATTCGATATCATATATCTATAACTTATTCATATTTCAACTAAACATATTATTCGATATCATATAACGACAAAATTAATGATGAAAACATTAAGAAACTTTCATAGAAACGATTTTCTGCAAAATAGCATAAAACACGTTTTAATCGAACCAACCAACTGAAACCACACGGGGGCTGCCCAAGTCAGCCC